>JANJGN010000180.1:600000-1039430 GCA_026770705.1 Isurus oxyrinchus
TGCTCTTCAACCAGACTCCAGCTACTAACAAGATGGGTCAGGCTCTGCTCTTCAACCAGACTCCAACTACTAGCAAGATGGATCAGACTCTGCTCTTCAAACAAACTCCAACTACTAACAAGATGGATCAGACTCTGTTCTTCAAACAAACTCCAAGTACTAGCAGGATGGATCAGACTCTGCTCTACAACCAGACTCCAACTACTAGCAAGATGGATCAGACTCTGCTCTACAACCAGACTCCAACTACTAGCAAGATGGATCAGACTCTGCTCTTCAACCAGACTCTAACTACTAACAAGACAGGTCAGGCTCTGCTCTTCAAACAGACTCCAGCTACTAAAAAGATGGGTCAGGATCTGCTCTTCAACCAGACTCCAACTACTAACAAGATGGGTCAGGATCTGCTCTTCAACGAGACTCCAACTACTAGCAAGATGGATAAGACTCTGGTCTTCAACCAGACTCCAGCTACTAACAAGATGGATCAGACTCTGCTCTTCAAACAGACGCCAGGTACTAACAATTTGGGGCAGGCTCTGCTCTTCAACCAGACTCCAACAACTAACAAGTTGGGTCAGGCTCTGTTCTTCAACCAGACTCCAACTACTAACAAGATAGATTAGACTCTGCTCTTCAAACAGACTCTAACTACTAACAAGATAGATTAGACTCTGCTCTTCAACCAGACTCCAACTACTAACAAGATGGATCAGAATCTGCTCGTCAACCAGACTCCAACTATTAGTCAGATGGATCAGACTCTGCTCTTCAACCAGACTCCAACTACAAACCAGATGGATGAGACTCTGCTCTTCAACCAGACTCTAACTACTAACAAGATGGATCAAACTATGCTCTTCAACCAGACTCCAATTACTAGCAACATGGGTCAGACTCTGTTCTTCAAACAAACTCCAAGTACTAGCAAGATGGATCAGACACTGCTCTGCAACCAGACTCCAACTACTAGCAAGATGGATCAGACAATGCTCTTCAACCAGACTGAAGCTACTAACAAGATGGGTCAGGCTCTGCTCTTCAACCAGACTCCAACAACTAGCAAAATGGATGAGACTCTGCTCTTCAACCAGACTCCAGCTACTAACAAGATGGATCAGACTGTGCTCTTCAACCAGCCTGAAGCTACTAACAAGATGGGTCAGGCTCTGCTCTTCAACCAGAATCCAACTGCTAGCAAGATGGATCAGACTCTGCTCTTCAACCAGACTCCAGCTACTAACAAGATGGGTCAGGCTCTGCTCTTCAGCCAGACTCCAAAAACTTGCAAGATGGATCAGACTATGCTCTTCAAACAAACTCCAACGACTAACAAGATGGATCAGACCCTATCTTCAACCAGAGTCCAGGTACTAACAAGATGGATCAGACTCTGCTCTTCAACCAGACTCGAACTACTACCAAGATGGATCAGAATCTGCTCTTCACCCAGACTCCAGTTCCTAACAAGATGGGTCAAGCTCTGCTCTTCAACCAGACTCAAACTACTAATAAGATGGATCAGACTCTGCTCATCAAACAAACTCCAATTACTAGCAAGATGGATCAGAATCTGCTCTTCAACCAGACTTCAGTTCCTAACAAGATGGGTCAGGCTCTGCTCTTCAACCAGACTCCAACTATTAGCAAGATGGATCAGACTGTGCTCTTCAACCAGACTGCAGCTACTAACAAGATGGGTCAGGCTCTGCTCTTCAACCAGACTCCAACTTCTAACAAGATGGATCAGACTCTGCTGTTCAACCAAATTCCAACTACTATTAAGATGGATCAGACTCTGCTCTTCAACCAGACTCCAACTACTAGCAACATGGGTCAGACTCTGCTCTTCAACCAGACTCCAGCTACTAACAAGATGCGTCAGGTTCTGCTCTTCAACCAGACTCCAACAACTAGCAAGATGGGTCAGGCTCTGCTCTTCAACCAGACTCCAACTACGAGCTAGATGGATCAGACTCTGCTCTTCAACCAGACTACAGCTTCTAACAAGATGGATCAGACTCTGCTCTTGAACCAGACTGCAACTACTAACCAGATGGATCAGACTCTGCTCTTCAACCAGACTCCAGCTACTAACAAGATGGATCAGACTCTGCTCTTCAACCAAATTCCAACTACTAACAAGATGGATCAGACTCTGCTCTTCAACCAGACTCCAGCTCCAAACAAGATGGGTCAGGCTCTGCTCTTCAACCAGACTCCAACTACTAGCTCGATGGATCAGACTCTGCTCTTCAACCAGACTCCAACTACTAACAAGATGGATCAGACTCTGCTCTTGAACCAGACTCCAACTACTAGCAAGATGGATCAGACAATGCTCTTCAACCAGACTGAAGCTACTAACAAGATGGGTCAGGCTCTGCTCTTCAACCAGACTCCAACAACTAGGAAGATGGATGAGACTCTGCTCTTCAACCAGACTCCAGCTACTAACAAGATGGATCAGACTGTGCTCTTCAACCAGCCTGAAGCTACTAACAAGATGGGTCAGGCTCTGCTCTTCAACCAGAATCCAACTGCTAGCAAGATGGATCAGACTCTGCTCTTCAACCAGACTCCAGCTACTAACAAGATGGGTCAGGCTCTGCTCTTCAGCCAGACTCCAAAAACTTGCAAGATGGATCAGACTATGCTCTTCAAACAAACTCCAACGACTAACAAGATGGATCAGACCCTATCTTCAACCAGAGTCCAGGTACTAACAAGATGGATCAGACTCTGCTCTTCAACCAGACTCGAACTACTACCAAGATGGATCAGAATCTGCTCTTCACCCAGACTCCAGTTCCTAACAAGATGGGTCAAGCTCTGCTCTTCAACCAGACTCAAACTACTAATAAGATGGATCAGACTCTGCTCATCAAACAAACTCCAATTACTAGCAAGATGGATCAGAATCTGCTCTTCAACCAGACTGCAGTTCCTAACAAGATGGGTCAGGCTCTGCTCTTCAACCAGACTCCAACTATTCGCAAGATGGATCAGACTGTGCTCTTCAACCAGACTGCAGCTACTAACAAGATGGGTCAGGCTCTGCTCTTCAACCAGACTCCAACTTCTAACAAGATGGATCAGACTCTGCTGTTCAACCAAATTCCAACTACTATTAAGATGGATCAGACTCTGCTCTTCAACCAGACTCCAACTACTAGCAACATGGGTCAGACTCTGCTCTTCAACCAGACTCCAGCTACTAACAAGATGCGTCAGGTTCTGCTCTTCAACCAGACTCCAACAACTAGCAAGATGGGTCAGGCTCTGCTCTTCAACCAGACTCCAACTACGAGCTAGATGGATCAGACTCTGCTCTTCAACCAGACTACAGCTTCTAACAAGATGGATCAGACTCTGCTCTTGAACCAGACTGCAACTACTAACCAGATGGATCAGACTCTGCTCTTCAACCAGACTCCAGCTACTAACAAGATGGATCAGACTCTGCTCTTCAACCAAATTCCAACTACTAACAAGATGGATCAGACTCTGCTCTTCAACCAGACTCCAGCTCCAAACAAGATGGGTCAGGCTCTGCTCTTCAACCAGACTCCAACTACTAGCTCGATGGATCAGACTCTGCTCTTCAACCAGACTCCAACTACTAACAAGATGGATCAGACTCTGCTCTTGAACCAGACTGCAACTACTAACTAGATGGATCAGACTCTGCTCTTCAACCAGACTCCAGCTACTAACAAGATGGATCAGACTCTGCTCTTCAACCAGACTCCAGCTACTAACAAGATGGATCAGACTCTGCTCTTCAACCAGACTCCAGCTACTAACAAGATGGATCAGACTCTGCTCTTCAACCAGACTCCAGCTACTAACAAGATGGGTCAGGATCTGCTCTTCAACCAGACTCCAACTACTAGCAAGATGGATCAGACTCTGCTCTTCAACCAGACTCCAGCTACTTGCAACATGGATCAGACTCTGCTCTTCAACCAGACTCCGGCTTCTAACAAGATGGATCAGACTCTGCTCTTCAACCAGACTCCAACTACTAGCAAGATGGGTCAGGCTCTGCTCTTCAACCAGACTCCAACTACTAACAAGATGGGTCAGACTCTGCTCTGCAACCAGATTAACTACTAGCAATATGGGTCAGACTCTGCTCTTCAACCAGACTCCAGCTGCAAACGGTGAGGTGGTCTGGTTTGGGAATCTCTTCCCCTCTCACTTACCCCACTATCGTCCCGCCCTTTTATCTCTCTCACCTCCTCCGTTCATCCTCGAACACCCACCAGCCAGAACCCAAACTCCTTCACTGTCTGTCAGCTTGACACCCATCCCACCGTTCTCAAAACCAGCGCATCCCTCCCTTTAAAACTCATACAAACAGTGGGAGTCTTCAGCGCCCCTAAACCTAGGACTCCACACCCATCCCAACAAACTGTGAGACTCCTCATCACCCAGAAATGGTGGGACTCATCAGCCCCACAACCAAATTGCAAGACCCCTCACTCCCCCCATCCAATAGGTCTCCTCAATGCCACAATATTCCGCAGTCATGACATTCTAAAAATGCACATTCCCTCAGTGTTGACGCTCTGACAGTGCGGTGCACCCTCGGTACTGACCCCCTGACAGTGCGGTGCTCCCTCAGTCATGACCCTCTAACAAGGTGTTTCTCCCTCAGTACTGACCCTCCGACAGTGCAATGCTCTCTCAGTATTGACCCTCTGACAGTGCAGTGCTCCTTCAGTACTGACCCTCCAACAGTGCAATGCTCCCTCAGTACTGACCCTCTGACAGTGCAGTGCTCCTTCAGTACTGACCCTGCAGCGGTGCAGTGCTCCCTCAGTACTGACCCTCCAACAATACGGTGCTCCCTCAGTACTGACCCTCTGACAGTGCAGCACTCCATCAGTACTGACCCTTTGACAGTGCAGCCCTCCCGCCTCAATACTGATTCTCTGACAGTGCAGCACTCCCACAATTTTCAAGTGTGCTTATGTGTCTAATTCTCTTTGTCTCAGATCCTATCTGCACCAGGTGCTTAGTGAAAATCAGAGGCCCTAAGATCCTCAGCTCTACCAGAGGCTCTGCGACCCTCAGCTCTACGACCCTCAGCTCTACCAGAGGCTCTGAGACCCTCAGCTCTACCAGAGGCTCTGAGACCCTCAGCTCTACCAGAGGCTCTGAGACCCTCAGCTCTACGACCCTCAGCTCTACCAGAGGCTCTGCGACCCTCAGCTCTACCAGAGGCTCTGAGATCCTCAGCTCTACCAGAGGCTCTGCGACCCTCAGCTCTACCAGAGGCTCTGCGACCCTCAGCTCTTACAGAGGCTCTGAGATCCTCAGCTCTACCAGAGCAGTCATGTTTGCTGAAGGGTCATGAGGACTTGAAACGTCAACTCTTCTCCGCCGATGCTGCCAGATCTGCTGAGTTTTTCCAGGTAATTCTGTTTTTGTTTTGGATTTCCAGCATCCGCAGTTTTTGTTTTTATCCCATTAACTTTACTAACTGCTCTCTTAATGTGTCCCGTCACCATCAAAGGTGTGAGAGAGAGAGAGAGAGAGAGAGAATGAGAGAGAGACAGAGAGTGAGAAAGAGAAACAGAAAGAGGTGTAGGAGAGGAAAATAAGATGGATTTCAAACATTTGCACTCAACCAGAAAGTTGACAGAATCTCCTAAACCCACACCCACCACCTGGAAGGACAAGGACAACTAGTGCACGGGAAAACCATCCCCTACTAGATACACACCAGCAAGTTCACACTGGGAGAGGCCGTTTATCTTCTCCATGTGAGAGAAGAAATTTCATTGATTGTCCAATCTGCTGAGTATGTCGCCAGTTCACAAGTGACTGCTGGGGTTGGATTCTGTTCATTCTGACAGTTGGGATTTGTTTCTGCTGATGTAACTGGACTGGAGTTTAAGATTCTGACAATCAGTTTGTTTTACTTTGTAAACTTTACTCTTCAAATAAAGTATCTTTCTTCAGGCTGTTCTCAAGGTTTTACAAGATGAAACCAAACAGTGATTGACTTGTACTTCTTGCAGTTTAGTTGCTGTATTCACTGCTCACGATGCGGTCTGCTCTACATTGGGAAGACCAAACACAGATTGGGTAATCACCACGTGGAACAACCTCCGTTCAGTCTGTGAGCTTGACCCTGAGCTTCCGGTCACTTGACATTTTAATTCTCCCCCCAACTCCCAATCGGACCTCTCTGTCCTTGGCCTGCTGCACTGTTCCAATGAAGCTCAATGGGAGCTCGACAAACATCAGCTCATCTTTCAATTCGGCACTTTATAACCTTCCACACTCAACATGGAGTTGAGCAGTTTCTGCATCAACAGGGAACTGTCAGGATCTGGAACAAGCTACCTGAAAAAGTGTTGGAACCTGATTCCATGTTCAGACTGTGTCCGCTCGTCCTCGATTTCCCAACTAGTGGAAATTGTTCCTCTCTGTTAACCCTCTCAGCTCCAACTAATATGTTGAAAGCTTTCATCAAATCACCTTTAATATTCTAAATTGCAGGAACACAACTCTCATAATAAGGTGATGTTTTTTGACTGGGGCAGAGTGGGAAGAGAGAGATAGAGAGAGAGAGTGAGAGAGGGAGGGAGAATAGCGACTTAATAGCACAGTTCTAAAGAGTGTGCAGGGTCAGGGGGACCTGTGCTTCATGTGCATATCTCTTTGATGGTGACAGGACACATTAAGAGAGCAGTAATCAAAGTAAATGGGATGTTGGGTTTCATAAACTGAGGTATTGAGTACAAAAGTAGGGAAGATGTGCTAAATCTTCATAAAGCTCTGGTTAGGCCACAAGTTGAGTCATGTGTTCACTTATGGTCTCCAAACTTTAGGAAGGATGTGAAGGTCTTTGAGAAGACGCAGAGGAGATTGACCAGAAAGGTTCCAGCAAAGGAGGCTGAGGGGAAATTTCATTCAGCTGTACAAGATTATGACAGGTTTAAATAAGGTAGACAAAGAAAATCTGTTCCCTAATGCTGATCATACAAGGACCAAGAGCAAAGATTTAAGTTTTTGGGTAAGAGATAGAGAGGGATGTGAGGGAGAACATTTTTCTACTGTGAGTGGTAATGACCTGGAATTTGTTGCATATTGGAGTTTTGGGGTATGGGGGGAAGGTGATGGAAATGGATATGATTAACGATTTCAAAAGGAATTTGGATAGGCACTTGAGGGAAATATACAGGGATAGAGCAGGGGAATGGTAATGATTGGCTCCTGCAGAGAGCTGGCAGGGACTCAATGGGCTGAATGGCCTCCTCTCTGTGATTCTTTTGTGTAACTTGTCCTGTAATCCAACCTCTGGAGTTCAGATATCACTCAGGTAAATCTGTGCTACACTCCCTCCAAGCCCATTCTATCCTTCCTAAGGTTTGTTGCCTAGAACCGAACACAGTTCTCCCAGTGCAGCCTAACCAGGGGTTGTGAATCTCAGTGTTTTTCCAGTCACACTGATACCTGAAAACTTCTCACACAACCAGAACAGACAAACCTTTCTCCTTCCAGATTCAGAAGCTGAATCGAGTGACTGTCAGATCTTGATGTGATGCTCGGTTTGAGTTTCCTGTCTGTCAATCCTCCGCTTCTAACATCCTGCAAAAGAAATTTACAAAATCAATCACTGTCAGTCCAGGAAAGAAATTGAGAAAAGACAAACATGTCTCTTGCACAAATGTGAAACATTTCACTTGGTTTGAGTTTGCTGTGTGTAAATCCTCCACTTCTAACCCCCTGTAAAAGGAGTTTCCAAAATCCATCCTTGTCAGTCCAGGAAAGAAATGACAACATTCTTCTGACTGCCAGGGACAATGGTGGACACGCATGCGCCCTGCAGCACATTGACACGAATAAAGATGGCGACCGCACATGCGCCCTGCTGCACGTTGCCCATTACGAAGCCGTTAACTGGGCCCCGTCTCCATGCTCACTTAGACGAAGCCTCGCAGTTTACTCCCCGTTTGCTGCCAAAGCGGGACTGGTAACTTTTTATTTGAGGTTAGGAGACTCCACGGGGTGTTTATGAAGCTTTCCCGCCCATTCCACGGACTCTATTCCTCTCCGTCCATCCATTGGCTCCAGAACTCAGCGGCTCTCAATTTCTCCTGAGCCGCTCCAAGGACAGCCCGCTCTGCGCATGCTCCACACAGAGCCGGATACTGCGGCTGCGCGAGGAGCACCTCTGGTGAGGATAGAGCACCTTCCGACCCGCAGTGAACCATGGGTAATCCATCCGCCATTGAAACTGATGTTTTGAACTGGAAATTACGATTGGTGATTCGGTTGCAATTCGAGCCATTGGCCAAGGTAAAAAATTATTAAATCAATTGATACAGCAAGTGAAGAGCACGTGCCTACTACCGTAATTCTGTCCTGGGTGAATTTAACAACAGTAGAAACACTTACACTTAGATGTGAACTCACTAGAGTATGAGCAGGTGGAGTGAATAAGTGAATTCCTTTTTTCCCCCGTCGGCAGAACAGTTAAACTGCTCCTTGTTAATAAGGATGTGCTGATAGTGGATCAAATGTTTTGAGCTTTTAAAATTGGAGCGGGGAAAACTGAGTGAACTCCTTTGCACACGTGAAGTATTTGAATGGTCTCCCTCTGAGAATCAATTTCCACATTTAGCTGGTAAATTTATTTCGATCTATTGATTTATCTCCACCTTTTAGCCGATTTCGATCCCTTCCCCCCATCCCCACCACGGCCTTCTGCCACTAGCTTGTCCTGCTTGCTACCCTTAATGTCCCCATTCACACATTCCTTAGATAATACCTCCACCATCAATACCCCTTTGTCCTTTTGTCTATGACATCTTTGGCAATCTCTTCTTTGCCTCCTCCTAACACTGGCCCTCTATCCAGTTAAGCCTGTCCCACCCCCTCTGCCAGCTTATATTTCACCTCATTTCTCTATTTCCTTAGTTCAGATGAAGAGTCATATGGACTCGAAGCGTCAACTGTATTGCTCTCCACAGATACTGTCAGATCTGCTGAGTTTGTACAAGTATTTTTGTTTTGTTTCAGATTTCCAGCATCCACAGTATTTTGCTTTTATCTTTATAGGGACATCGTGTAGCAAGGGACATGTGTGCTCATCCTGGTCCAGGTATCAGGAGGAGAGAATGTTGCGAATTTCTATCCAGGACTGACAGGGATGGATTTTGGAAACTCCTTTTACAAGGATTGGAAGGGGAGGATTTACATACAGCCAACTCAAACCAAGAGAAATGTTTCTCTCTTCGTGATTTCTATCCTCAACTCAGGGCTCAGTATTAGGTCCCCTACTTTCTGTGGGAAAAGAACAATGATTGGTCTGAAAGGAAGGGGAATGATCAAGAAGTTTGCAGGTGACACAAAAATTAGCCATTCGGTCGTTCACAAGGAGGATAGCTCCAGACTGCAGGAACATATCAATAGACTAGTCAGTGGGCAGAACAGCCACAAATGGAATGCAACTCAAAGAATTGTGAGATGGTACTTTTGAGGAGGCCAAACAAGGCAAAGGATGACCCAATAAGTGGGAGGATACAGAGATCTGTGGAGAAAGTTAGAGACCTTGGAGTGAATGTCCACAGATCCCTAGGGTAGCAGGAGAGGTCGATAAGGTGGTTAAGAAGGCACATGGAATCCTTTAATTTAATAGCCGAGGCGTAGAATAAGAGAGCAGGAAGGTTATGTTGGAACTTTAAAAAATATTAGTTAGGCCACAATTTGAAAATTTCTTGCAATTCTGGTCACTTTATTAATGCAATTACATCCTTCCAAGAGAGGGTAGAGAGGAGATTTATGAGGATAAAGACTGGAAGGTTGGAGCTATGAGGAAAGATTGGATAGGCTGGGGTTGTTCTCTTTGGCACAGAGGAGGCTGAGGGGAGATTTGATTGATATATAGAAAATTGTGAGGGGCCTGGATAGAGTGGATTGGAAAGGCCTATTTACCTTTGCAGAGAGGGCAGAGACCAGTGGACATTGACTTAAAGTGATTGATAGAAAAAGTACAGTGGAGATGAGTAAAAATCTTTCACCCAGAGGGTTGTAGGCATCTGGAACTCACTGCCTGAAAGAGTCGTAGAGACAGAAACCCTCAACTCATTTAAAAGGTGTCTGGATGTGCACCTGAAGTCCTGTCACCTGCAGGGCTACGGATCAAATGCTGGAAAGTGGAATTCAGTTGGGTGGCTCGTTTTTCAGTTGGTGCAGATACAATGGGCCAAGTGGCCTCTTTCTGTGCTGTACATTTTCTATAATTCATTGGGAACTCTCCCCAAGTGCACTCTCCAGTCACTGGGAACTCTCCCCATGTTCACTCCTCATTCACTGGGAAATCTCTCCATGTTCTCCCCTCATTTACTGGGAACTCTCCCCATGTCCACTTCCCAGTTACGGTGAACACTCCCCATGTCTACTCCACAGTCGCTTGAACTCTCTCCGTGTTCTTTCCTCATTCTCTGGGAACTCCCCCCATGTCCTCTCCCCAGTCAATGGGAAATCTCTCTATATCCACTCCCGATTCACTGGGAACTCTCCCCATGTTCTCTCCCCATTCACTGGGAACTCTCCCCATGTTCTCCCCTCATTCACTGGGAACTCTCTCCATGTCCACTTCTCAGTTATTGGGAACACTCCCCATGTCTACTCCACAGTCACTGGGAACTCTCTCCATATTCTCTCCTCATTCTCTGGGAACTCTCCCCATGTCCTCTCCCCAGTCAATGGGAAAACTCTCCATATCCACTCCCCATTCACTGGGAACTCTCCCCATGTCCACTCCCCAGTCACTGGGACCTCTCCCCTTGTCTACTGCCATTCACTGGGAACTCTCCCCATGTCCACTCCCAATTCACTGGGAACTCTCCCCATGTTCTCTCCCCATTCACTGGGAACTCTCTCCATGTGGAGTTTGAAAAGTCAGTCATAAGCTATTTAAAAACTGTTATCGTTTACTTGTAATCAATATATATATAAATATATAGATATACATTTCAGTGAATATCTTTAAACATATCATTAGAAGCCATTTTTCTGTGTAAAAAAAATAATAGATTGATTCATGATTACACAGTGAGAGTTCATACGTCATGAATAAATGCTGCCTCCATCCAGAGGAGCATGTTGTATCAGGACTTGCTGTATAGTATGTCATATATTGAATGTCTCTATCCAGTGGTTTATGTAATATCTCACTGTCTCTATCCACTTCACATCTCTCTTCAATGCAGTGTGTAATATATAGACTGTCTCTATCCAGTGGATTGTGCAATATGCAACTTTTTCTATCCAGTTCAGTGTGCTTTACATTCACTCTTTCCAGTGCAGTGTGTAAGATATTGATCATCTCTATCCACTGATGTGTGATATATACTGACCAAGTCAATCCAGTGTGTTGTGTTATATACTGTCTCTATCCAGTGCAATGCATTCCATACTGATTGTCTCTATTCAGTGTGATGTGTTTTGTATTGACTGTTCCTATCCAGGGTTGTTTGTTTTACACATTCTGTTGGCAGCACTGTGTTGTGCTTGATAGATGTCACTATCCAGTGCTGTGTGTTATATGCTGTCTTCTCTATCCAGCGCAGTGCATTATGTACTGTCTGTCTCAGTCCAGTGCTGTGTGTTACATACTGTCTCCTCAGTCCATTGCTGTTTGTTATATACTATCTTCTCTATCCAGTGCAGTGCGTTATATACTGACTGCCTCAGTCCAGTGTTGTGTGTTATATATGGCCTTCTCTATCTAGTATAGTGTGTTATATATTGACTGTCTCAGCCTAGTGCTGTGTGTTAGATACTGACTGTCTCTATCCAGTGTCACTACCCTGAGCTTTGTATTATATACTGACAGTCCAACCAGTGCACTGTATCATAAACCGTCTGTCATTATCCTCTCTCTTGTGCCTGTACTGGTTGTCTCTTTAGCCAGTGCCTTTGATACTGCCTGTCTCTATCAGTGTGTTGTGTTATCTAGTCTCTCCTAACTAGTCCGTTATGCTACATACTGACAACCTCTATCCAGTGTGTCTTATTCTGTGCTAATGTCCCCTATATAATAACTGGCTCTACCCATTCAGTTATGCTCAATACTGCCAATCCAGTGATGTGTTCTAGACCTTGTCTCTGCTCTGCAGTATGCTCCATACTGAGAGCCTCCATTCAATGTCTGTTAAATACTGACAGTCACTGCCTTCTCTACCACCCCAGCTATTGACACTCCCTCACACCGACACTCCCTCACTTCGATGCTCCCTACGCCAAAGCTCCCTCACACCAACACTCCCTCACTCCGACGCTTCCTCACACTGAAACTCCCTCACAACAACACTCCCACACACCAATGCTCCCGCACTCTGACGCACCCTCACACTGTCGCTCTCTCACTCCGACACTCCCTCACACCAACGCTCCCTCACACCGAAGCTCCCACACACAGACACTTCCTCTCACCAGCAATACTTCACACCGACTGTCCCCTTCCCCTTCACAGCCCCTCCCCTCCCTCACCTCCATTTCTAGCCCCTTCAACTCCCTTTCACTTGCCTCCATTTCCATCTACACTCCCCTCTTCTCTCCTCCCACTCCCCTTCTGCCTCCCCCTCCCAAACCCATCCCTGCCCAGTGTGCTTGTGTCTATGTTTGCATGTGCCTGTGTGTGTGTTTGTCTGAGTTCCTGTGAGTGCATGTGTGCATGTGCCTATGTGTGTGTTTGTGTGTGCATGCTTGTGCATGCATGTATGAGGTTATGTCTGGGTACTTGTGTGTCTCTGTGAATGAGAATATATGTGTGTGTGTGTGCACCCATGTAGCTTTGTGTGTTTGAGCACGTGCGTGCATGTGTGTGTGTGTATGCATGTCTGGTTTTGTGTGTGTGTTTGTGTTTGTATGAATATGTGTGTGCACATGTGTGCATTTGAATGTGTTTGTTCTTAATAGTGTGTGTGTGCCTGTGTGTGCGTTTTTGCATCTGTGTGTGTGTTTCTGTGTGCTCTTGCATGCTTGTTTGTGTTTGTCAGTTGTGCATATGTGTCTGTGTGCATGTATCTGTGTGTGTGTGTGTATGTGTATGTGTGAGTGGGTATGCGTGTGTGTTTGTGTCTATGTTTCTGCATTTTTGTTCATGTGTGTGTATTTGTGTGTTGGGTGTGTCTGTGTGTGCATGTGTGTGCGTATGCAGGTGTGAATTTGTGTGTGTGTGTTTGTGTGTGTATGAATATGTCTGTGTGAATCTGCACATTTGAGCATGTTTGTTTGTGGTTTGTGTGTGTGTATGTGTTTGTGCATGCTTGTTTTGTGTGTTTGCATCTGTATGTGTTTGTGCTTGTTTGTTTGTTTGTGTGTCAGTTGTGTATGTGTGTTTGTGTGCACGTATCTCTGTGTGTGTGTTTATGTGTTTGAATATGCGTGTATGTGTGTGTGTTTGTGTCTGAATTGCTGCATTTTTACTTGTCTGTGTGTTAGATGTGCCTGTATGTGCATATGTATCTGTGTATGTCTGTGTATTCGTGTGTAAGTGTGTCTGTGTTTGTGTGATTATGTGTGTGTGTCCGAGTGTTTGTGTACGAATGTGTCAGTGTGTTTGTATTTCTGTGCCTGTTTATGCATATGTAGGGTGCATATGTGTGCACATGTGTGCATTTGTGTGTTTGTCTGTGTGTGTGTGTGTCTGCAGGTGTTTATGCGTGATTGTTTGTTTGTGTGTCAGTTGTGTATGTGTATCTGTGTGCACGTATCTATGTATGAGTAGGTGTGCATTTGTGTGTGTGTGTGTGTGTGTGTGTGCATGTGTGTGAAATTGTGTTTATTCGTAGGAACTGACCATAATATGATAGAATTTACCCTATAATTTGAGAGGAAAAAGCTGGAATCAGATGTAATGCTAATACAGTTGAATAAAGGCAACTACAGTGGCATGAGGGAGGAGCTGGCCAGAATTGACTGGGAGCCAAGCAGGAAAGACAGTGGAACAGCAGTGGTAGGAGTTTCTGGGAGTAATTTGGGAAAAACAGCAAAAAATCATCCCTAGGAAGAAGAAGTATACTAAAGGGAAGACGAGGCAAACATGGCTGACAAGGGAAGTCAGAGACAGCATAAAAGGTAAGGAGAGAGCATACAATGTGGCGAAGAGCAGTGGGAAACCAGGGGATTGGGAAAGCTACAAAGACCAATAGAAGACAGCTAAAAAAGAAATAAGGAGGAAGAAGATTAACTATGAGGGTAAACTAGCCAATAATATAAAAGAAGATTGCAAGAGTTTTTTTAGATATATAAAGGGTAAGAGAGAGGCAAAAGTGGACGTTGGGCTGCTGGAAAATGACGCTGGAGAAGTAGTATTGGGGAACAAAGAGATGCTGGAGGAACTGAATAAGTACTTTGCATCAGTCTTCACGATGGAAGACACAAGTAAGAAACCTAAGTTCAACAGAGTATGGGGGCAGAGGTGAATATGGTGAAAATTACCAAGGAGAAGATGCTAGGGAAACTGAAAGGTCTGAAGGTGGATAAATCGCCTGGACCAGATGGATTGCACCCCAGAGTTCTGAAGGAGATAGCTGAAGAGATAGTGGAGGCATTAATGGTGATCTTTAAGGGATCACTGGAGTCAAGGAGGGTCCCAGAGGACTGGAATGTCGCTAATGTAAGCCCTCTGCTTAAGAAGGGAGTGAGGCAAAAAACGGGAAATTACAGGCCGATTATCATGACCACAGTCGTTGGTAAGATTTTAGAGTCCATTGTTAAGGATGAGATTTCAGAATACTTGGAAGTGCATGGTAAAATCGGGCAAAGTCAGCGTGGTTTCATCAAGGGGAGGTCATGCCTGACAAATCTGTTAGAATTCTTTGAGGAGGTAACGAGTAGGTTAGACAAAGGAGAGCCAGTGGATGTTATCTACTTGGACTTCCAGAAGGCCTTTGACAAGGTGCCGCACAGGAGGCTGCTCAGTAAGATAAGGGCCCATGGTGTTAGTGGCAAGGTACTAGCATGGATAGTAGATTGGCTGTTTGGCCAGAGGAAGAGAGTGGCGATAAGGGGGTCCTTCTCAGGATGGTGGCTGCAGACTAGAGGAGTTCCGCAGGGGTCAGTGCTGGGACCACAACTTTACTCTTTATACATTAATGATCTAGGTGAAGGAACTGAGGAGACCCTGAATAAGTTTGCAGATGATATAAAGATATGTGGAGGGACAGGTAGTATTGAGGAGGTGGGGAGGCTGCAGAAGGATTTGGACAGGTTAGGAGAATGGGCAAAGAAGTGGCAGCTGGAATACAACGTGGGGAAGTGTGAGGTCATGCACTTTGGTAGGAAGAATAGAGGCATAGACTATTTTCAAAATGGGGAGAGAATTCAGAAATCTTGAGTGCAAAGGGACTTGGGAGTCCTAGTCCAGGATTCTCTTAAGGTTAACTTGCAGGTTGAGTAGATAGTTAGGAAGGCAAATGCAATGTTGGCATTTATTTCGGAAGGACTGGAATATAAAAGCAGGGATGTGCTGCTGAGGCTTGAAAAGGCTCTGGTCAGTCCACATCTAGAATATTGTGAGCAATTTTGGGCCCCGTATCTCAGGAAGGGTGTTCTGGCCCTAGTGAGGGTCCAGAGGAGGTTCACAAGAACTATCCCAGGAATGAAAGGCTTAACATATGAGGAACATTTGAGGACTCTAGGTCTATACTCGATGGAGTTTAGAAAGATGAGGGAGGATCTGATTGAAACCTACAGAATACTGAAAGGCCTGGATAGAGTGGATGTGGGGAAGATATTTCTATAAGTAGGAGAGACTAGGACCCGAGGGCAGAGCCTCAGAGTAAAGGGAAGACCATTTAGAACAGAGATTGGAGTTACTTCTTTAGCCAGACAGTGGTGAATCTATGGAAATCATTGCCACAGAACGCTGTGCATGCCACATCATTGAATGTATTTAACACCAAGATAAGATAGGTTCTTGATTGGTATTGGGAGCAAAGGTTATGGAGAGAAGGCGGGAGAAAGGGGTTGAGAAACTTATCAGCCATGATTGAATGGTGGAGCAGACTCGATAGGCCGAATGCCCTAATTTCTGCTCCTATGTTTGATGGTTATTCATGTCTGAGTGTGTGAATATTTGTCTGTGCATGTGTGTTTGTGTGTGCACATTTGAGTGTGTCTGTATTTGTTTGTGTGTGCTTGATTGAAACTTGTGCATGTGTGTTTGTGTGTGCGTATGTGTGTATGTTTGTGTGTGTATACCTGTATGTGTGTGTTTGCGTGTGTGCATGTGCATGTGTGTATGTGTGTGTGTTTGCATGTGTGTGTGTCAATGTGTGTCTGTGTTTGTGTGTGCATGTCTGAGGGTGTGTGTGTCCACACGTATATGTGTGTGCATTTGTGTATGTGTGTGCCTTTGAGCGTGTTTGAACGTATGTGCATGTCAGTTTGGGAGTGGGTGTGTGTGTGTGTTTCTGCATGTTTGATTGTGTGTGTGTTTGTGTGTTGGGTGTGCCTGTGCATGCATATCATGGCGTACATGTGTCTGTGTGTGTTTGTGTGTGTGTGGGTTAATAAGTTTGTGTGTATGCTGTTCATGTGCGCATGTGCGAGGTTATTTGCCTTTCTGTGTGCGTGCAAATATGTGCAGGGAGTGTGTTCATGTGCATTTGTGACCATTTGTGTTTGTGTGTGTGTGTGTGTGTGTGTGTGTGTATGTGCAAGTGTGTGTGCTTGCTAATGTGTGACTGTCAGTTTGTACCTGTGTTTTTCTGTTTCTGTGTGTGTATGAGTGTGTGCGTGAGTGTGTGTGTGCATTTCTGTGTGTTTTATCATGTGTTTGTTTATTTGTGTGAGTGTGTCTGTGTATGCACGTCTGTGTGTGTGTGCGTGTGTTCTTTTGTGCATGTGCATTTGTGTGTATGTGTGCCTGTGTGCATATAAATACTTATGTGCATTTGGTGTGCATGTGGATGTGGATGTTTGTGTATGTATGTATATGTGTGCATTAGTGTGTGCGCATGTTTGTGTGTAAGTCTTCATGTACCTGTGCATGTGTATCTGTTTCTATGTGTGTGTTTGTGTGTGTGTGTATTTCTGTGTGCATTCATGTATGAGGTTGTGTTTTGCATGTCCATGTATGCCTGTTTGCATACTTGTCTGTATGTGTATTTGTGTGCCTCTGTGCATATGACTATGAGTGTATGTGTGTGCACGACCACACATGTGGATTGCTGTGTTTGAGTGTGTGCATTCATGTGTGTGCATAAGGTGTGTGAATTTGCTTGTGAGTTTGTGTGTTTATGAATATGTCTGTGCATGTATATGCATTTGAGTGTGTTTGTTTGCCGTTATTCGTGTGTATATGTGTCTATGCATGCGTATTTAAGAGTGCGTGCTTTTCTGCAGGTGTTTGTGCATGCTTGTTTGCGTATGTGTTTGTGTGTCTGTACAAGTTTGTGGATGCTTTTTTGTGTGTGTCAATTGTGCATGTGTGTCTATATGCACAAATTTGTGTTCATGTATGTGTGTATGCCTGTGTGTGTGTGTGTGTGTGTGTGTGTGTGTGTGTGTGTACATGCATGTGTGTGTGTTTGTGGCTGTTTTTCTGCATTTCTGGTCGTGTGCATGTGTGTGCTTGCATGTGCACGTGTGCATGTGCCTTTGTGTGTGTGTGTGTGTGTGTGTGTTTACCTGTGTGTACTTGTGCATTTGTGTATGTGTGTCTGTCAATGTGTGTTTGTGTTTGTGTGCACATGCATTTCTGAGGGTTATGTGTGTCTGTGCCGACATGTGTGTGTGGGTGTTTGTGTGTGTGTGTGTGCATGTGTGTGTGCTTTTTTGAGCATGTTTGTCCATGTGTGTGTATCAGTTTGTGCATGTATGTGCGTATGTGTGTCTGTGTTTCTGAATGTTTGTTTGTGTGTGTGTTTGTGTATTGGGTGTGTCTGTCTGTGCATATCTGTGTGTTCACATGTTTGTGTGTGTCCTTCCGTGTGTATGTGTGTCTGTTTCTTTGTGCATAAATGTGCGCACATGCTGTTTGTGTGTGCATGTGTGAGGGTGTTTGACGTTGTGTGAGTCTGCATGTATGTGCAGGGCGTGTGTGCATGTATGCCTGTCTATGCGTATCTGTATGTATGTTTACTTGTGCATCTCTGTGAATGTGAATATGTGTGTGCATGTGTGTGCCTGAGCACGTGGATCTTTATGTTTGAATATGTGCATGCAGGTGTGTGCATGTGCATGTGTGAATTATTGTGTGCATGTATGCGTGTGTATGAATATACATGCATGTGCATTTGAGCATGTTTGTTCGTTAATGTGTGTGTGTGTGTGTGTGTGTGTGTGTGTGTGTGTCTGTGCCTGTGTGTGCATATTTGTGTGTATGTCTTTGTGTGCTTGTGTGTATGTGTCAGTTGTGCATGTGCGTCTGTTTGCATGTATGTGCAGGGGATGTATGTGTTTGCATTTGTGTGCATTTGTCTGTGCAGGTGTGTGTGTGTTTGTGTACTAGTGTGTGTGCTTGTGTGCATGTGCTGCATTGTGAATGTATGTGCGCACGTGTATGTGTGTGTGTGTGTGTGTGTTTGAGCATGTTTGTTCATGTGTGGCTGTCGGCTTGTACCTGTGTGTCGAGCGTGTGTGTATGTGTGTTTGCGAGTGTGTGTATATGTGTTTCTGCGTGTTTGTTTGTTGGTTGGTTTATTTGTGGGCCTGCATCTATGTGTGAACTTCTGTATGTATGTGTGTGTATTCCTTTGTGTTTGTGTATTTGTGCGTTTGCGTGCCTCTGTGCAAGTCAATATTTATGTGCTTGTCGTGTGCATGTGGATGTGTGTTTGTCTGTATATTTGTGTGTATGCATATTTGTGCATGAGTGTGCGCACGTGTTTGTATGTAAGTCTGCATGTGTATGTGTTTGTGTGTGTCCTTGTGTGTGCATGTGCCTGTGTGTATGTGTTTGTTTGTGTATGTTTGTGTGTGTGTGCATGCATGTATGAGGTTATGTGTGTGTATGTATGTATGCCTGTGCATGCATAACTGCGTGTATGTGTATTTGTGTGCTGGGTGCATGTGAATATGAGTGTATGTGTGCATGCATGTGGATTTGTGCCTTTGAGTGTGTGTGTGCACGAATTTGCAAGTGGTTGTTTGTGTGTGCACGCATGTATGTATTTGCAAGTGTGTGTTTTTCTGCATGTGTTTGTGTGTGCTTGTTTGTGTGTGTGTCAGTTGTGCATGTGAGTCGGTGTGCAAGTATTTGTGCACGTGTGTATGCATGTGTGTGTGTGTCTGTGTGTGCATATTCGTGTGTGTGTGTTTGTGTCTGTGTTTTGGCATTTTTCTTCATGAGTGTTTGTTTGTGTGTGTGCTTGCATTTTCATATGTGCATGTGCCTGTGTGTGTTTGTATGTGTGTTTGTGTGTGTGTGTCTGTATGTGTGCATGTCTGTGTGTGTGTGTGTGCGAATAAGTGTGTACATGTGTGATTGTGTGTGCATGTGTGAGGGTCTTTGGCTTTCTGTGAGTGTGTGTGTGTGTAAGGGGTGTATGTGTGTGCATTTGTTAATGTGTTTCTTTGAGTATTTTTGTGTGTGTACGTTTGTGAGCTTGTGTGTTTGCATGTGTGCATGTGTATGTTTGTGCGTGTGTGTCTCTGCATGCATGCATGAGTTGGGGTGTGCATATGTGTTTGTGTGTGAGTGTGTGTATGTCTATTTGAAACTGTGTGTGTGTGCATGCGTCTGTGTGTACCTATGTATTCTTTGTGTGTGCATGTGTATCTGTGTGTTTTGCAATTGAGTGTGTGTATGTACATGCATGTGCATGTGTGTAATATGTGCTGCTGTTTCTGCATGTGCCCACATGTGTGTGCGAGTACATCTGTGTTTGTATGCGCGTGTGTGCATGTTCGTGCGTATGCTTTTCTGTATATGTGTGTTTGTATGTGTTTGTGTATGCACTTGTGTATCTCTATGTTTATGAGTGTATATGAAAATGTTATTGCTTGTGTGTGGTTGTGTGTGTTTGTGCGTGTGTGTTTTTGTGTATGTGTGTGTTATTTTTTTTAAATCATTCAGAGTATGTGGGCTTCAATGCCTGGGCCAGCATTCATTAAACATTCCTAGTTGCCCTTTAGAAGTTTGTATCCTGTTGTCTCCTTGAACCGCTGCAGTCAATGTAGTGTAGGTACACCCACAGTACTGTTAGGAAGGGAGTTCCAGAGTTTTGACCCAGCAACAGTAAGGGAAAGGCGGTATATTTCCAAGTCAGGATGGTGAGTGAATTGGAGGGGAATTTCTTGGTGGTGGTGCTCCCTTTTACCTGATATTCTTTTCTTTCTAGATGGTAGTGGCCGTGGGTTTAGAAGGTGCTGTCAAAGGACCCATCGTTAATTCATACAGTGCCTCTTGTAGATAGTACACACTGTGCGACAATGGTAGAGGGAGTGAATGTTTGTGAATGTAGTGCCTAACAAGCGGGCTGCTTTGTCCTGGATGTTTTAAAGCTTCCTGAGTGTTGTGGGAGCTGCACGCATCCAGGAAGTGGGGAGTATTCCATCACTTTCCTTAATATTGCCTTCTTGATGGTGGACTCGTCGCACCATTCCTAGCCCCTGACCTGCTCGGTAGCCACACTATTTATATGGCTGGCCCAGTTCAGTTTCTGATCAATGGCAACCACCAGGATGTTGATAGTGAGAGAATTCAGTGATGTTAATGCCCACAGTGCCTCATGGATATCCAGTCTTGAGTTACTAGATCTGTTCGATATCTATCCTATTTCGCATGCTGGTAGTGCCACATAACATGATAGAGGGTATCCTCAATGTGAAGGCGGAACTTCGTCTCCACACTGACTGTGGTAACTCCTACAATTACTGTCATGGACAGATGCATCTGTGGTAGGCAGGTTGGTGAGGATGAGGTCAAGTATGTCTTTCCCTCTTTCTGGTCTCCCCTCAACACCTGCTGCAGATGCAGTCTAGCAACGATGCCCTTGAGGACTCGGTCAGCTTGTTCAGTGGTGATGCCACTGAGACACTCATGGTGATCGACATTGAAGACCCATATCCAGAGTACATCCTGCGCCTCGGCCATCCTCAGTGTTTCCTCCAGGTGGTGTTCATGAAAGAAGAGAACTGTTTCGTCAGCTGAGGGAGGGCAGTATGTCATAATCGGCTGAAGGTTTCATTAACAAAACTTGATCTGATGTCATTACAACTCATGGGCTCTGGATTTGGTGTTGAGAACTCCCAGGGCAAATCCCTCTCAGCTGTCTAAAACTGTGCCGCCACCTCTGCATGGTCTGTCCTGCTGGCAGGACAGGACATACCTAGGATCGTGGTGTCTGGAAAATCATCTGTAACATTTGGTTCCAAGAGGATGACTATGTCAGGCTGTTGCTTGACTAATCTGTGAGGCAGCTCTCCCAACTTTGCAGCTATTTGTTTCAAGTGGGTGGCTTGCTAGGCCATTTCTGAGGCCATGTAAGAGTCAGCCACAAAAACAAAGGAAAAGCTCAACGGGTCGGACAGCATCTGTAGAGACAAATGCAGAGTTAACTTTTTGAGTTCGTATGACTCTTCTACAGAACTAAAGAGAAGTAGAAATCTTGTGAAATATAAACTGTTTAAGTTGGGGTGGTGGTGGTGTAGGACAGTTGAAAACAGATAGAAGGCCAGCGCTAGGTAGAGGCAAACGAGAGATTGCAAAAGATGTCATAAACAAAAGGCCGAAGGGGTGTTGGTGGTAGTGATACTGGCTAAAGGAGGTGCAAATGGTGACAATAAGAGCAGAAAGCAGGAGAAAGTTACAGATGGCCCTGGTGGGAGTGTAGAAGAGTCAGTCAGACTCGAAATGTTAACTTGTATTTCTGTCCACAGATGTCAGACCTGCTGACTATTTCCAGCACTTTCTTTTTGTTTCAGATTACCAGAATCCGTAGTATTTTGCCTTTATGTGTCAGTCACGTTGCTGTTGGTCTGGAGTCACGTGTCAGTCAGACCAGGTAAGGACGATAGGTTTGCTTCTCTAACGGACATTAGAGAACCAGGTGGATTTTTACAACAATCGATAATAGTTCCATGGACATAATTAGACTTTTAATTCCTCCATCTGCCGTGTGTGTGTGTGTGTGTGTGAGTGTGTGTGTGTGTGTGTGTGTGTGTGAGTGTGTGTGTGTGTGTGTGAGTGTGTGTGTGAGTGTGTGTGTGTGTGAGTGTGTGTGTGAGTGTGTGTGTGTGTGTGTGTGTGTGAGTGAGTGTGTGTGTGTGTGTGTGTGTGTGTGTGTGTGTGTGAGTGTGTGTGTGTGTGTGTGAGTGTGTGTGTGTGTGTGTGTGAGTGTGTGTGTGAGTGTGTGTGTGAGTGTGTGTGTGTGTGAGTGTGTGTGTGAGTGAGTGAGTGTGTGTGTGTGTGAGTGAGTGAGTGTGTGAGTGTGTGTGTGAGTGTGTGTGTGTGTGTGTGAGTGTGTGTGTGAGTGTGTGTGTGAGTGTGAGTGTGTGTGCGTGCGTGTGTGCGTGCGTGTGTGTGAGTGTGTGAGAGTGTGTGTGTGAGTGTGAGTGTGAGTGTGTGTGAGAGTGTGTGTGTGAGTGTGAGTGTGAGTGTGTGTGTGTGTGTGTGTGTGTGTGTGTGAGAGTGTGCTTTCAAGGCTCACTGGGGATTGTGTGCTGCAATGTGAAACCCCACTGCATCCCGAACTGTGACAAATGGAAAACATTTGATTAAAAGCACCTAAGTTTTAAATTTAGATTAACATAATAGAAGCATCGGGGCTATAAACTTAATAAGTAAATAACTGTTTATTGAACAAATTGTATTTAACAACTGTATCATTGTTGACGGCACGAAAACTTCCAGTTTTTAGCCATTGTTTGAGCACCTGCTTTCCAATGCCTCTAACAGTGATTTTCCCCTTTTCCTCTTGACAGGCGTTTTCAGAGAGCCAGCTAACTATTGTTGTACTGGAATCTTATACAGACAGGAGAAACAGATTCTACATCCTCTTTCTTTTCAGGCCAGAAACTAAGCCTTACCACGCAAAACCTGGTCGCCTGGTCATGAGAAAATTAAAGTTCTGTCATCAGGCAGCTCCTTTTGTTCAGGACTCTTTTCTGGCACCATTTTTCTTTCAGGGCACTCTGTTCCAGGACAGCAACATATTATAAATCTCTCATCCTGTTCCAGTAGATACGTTCTTCAAACTTCATCTTTTGTAGTTTTAAATCCACAGCCCAACAGAAATAGATGAAAGAAATAAATAAAAACATGTTATGTGCCGTGGGTGTGTGCATTTGTGTGTGTGCATGTGTGTGTGTAAGCGTGCGGGTTTGTCTGTTTGTTTGGTTCTGTATTATTGTGCATGTGAGTGTGTGTTTGAGATTATTTGATTCTGTCTGTGTACGGGTATGTGTGCTGCAATTGGGGAGGGAGATTTGAGGTGTAACATCACATGGCAACAGACCATGTTTCAAATAAGAAGCTAAATGGTTCCAGAACGAATATGGGACAGGCCTTCATGATTAAATTATTTCGCCTTTTTATGTATTGACCAATTTCACAATGAAGTACAGTGGTTGTTTCAGAACATTCTTTATCTCCTGCCTGAAATTAGCCTGTGTCACTGCATATGTACACGTGTTGATGCAGCAGCTCAGAAGGAGTAGCATGTTTCCACTTTCTTCTAGAATAAACTTAGGATTTTTGAAATCAAACCCTGCGAAATAAGAGCCATCTGTAATGCGCACATAGACAACATTCACAACATAAGTGGTCCATAATATGATGAAATTGCCTGATATAACAAAGAGTAAAATGATGGATTTTCTCCGGCTCTCCATCTCTGGGTCAGTCTCACTTTTTACATTGCTGTGGCTCCGGAGTCTTCTTCGGGCTCTGCTGGCTGCCACAATGTTTCTGACAGTCACAGCATTGAGCAGTAAAATCAGGAGGAACGGGATAATTGGTGTTAACACAAGGTCGAACCAATCAAAGCTTGTCCATGCAAATGAAGCGTAAAAGCCTAATTTAATTCGGCAAAACCAGGGCACTTGGTCAATCACAAAGACGGGTTCGTACACAAAGTACCAAGGAATATTTTTCAAAGTTCCCAGTGTGCATACCGAGCATATGACCACACGAGCCGTTTTCCCAGTGCAATAATTTCTTTTCATATTCTGGCAGCCAATGGCTACGAATCGATCGAAGGTGAAGGCGACTGTCAGCCAAACGGAACAGTCTCGGGATGAATAGATGAGCACCGTGCTGATACTGCAAGCCGGAGTGGTGGACAGGAAAGTGACCGGCAGATAAATACCACTGATTGGGTTCAGCAGCAGAGCGGTGATGACAACCAGGAGATCAGTGACGGCCATGGACACCAGGTAACGAGTGATGCATGTGGAGAGACCGCATCTGCCCCGGGGCAAGATCACAATGGACATTAAGTTCGCTATTCACAGACCGAAGAAACAAAAATGAATGCAATTAATAAGCAGCTGCTAAGTACTTGTTATTTATTGTACACTTTAATCACCTGTCGACCTCAATGTGTGTGTTTGAGAATCTGATTCAGAGATTTGGGGCCATGGTTGCATTTAGCTCATTACCTTTTTAGATAATACTCGAATCATGCGTTCCAAGATGTTTTGAAGTTTCCGACTGGAATTAAAATCCCACGAGCTTAAGGTAGAGGCGATGAGTGGCCAGTAAAAGTGACTTTGTTAATGTGGTTTGATGGGTGAATGCTGAGCGGGCTGCCAGCAGTACTCCTGTATTCTTTTAAAACTGCAATACCACCTACTTTGTACCCAAAATTTGCCTTTGCTTCTTTCAATGTTGATAAATTTGCTCTCTCTCCTTACTGACTCACCAGTCATCGCATTTTTTTCTTTTGCTCTGATACTTTTGATGAACATTCTTGATAACTGTGAAGATATTTCATGTGACTGAGTCCCCGCTTCTCAAGGCTCTTCCGAGAGAGGAGCTCTGACACCCTCGCACCATCCTTTGAGCCTCTGGTGTCTGCTGAGAAACTTGACCATGTTCTCCTCCCTGGCGTACAGTAGTGGAAACAGGTAAAATTCTTCAATTGCTGCCTGACTAATATATAACCCTGAAAAATAAAGGGCTATGTTTACTTTTCACTTGGGAGAGTAAATTTGGTAGCATCCAAATAATATTGTTCATAATGAGAGGAAATGATTCCAAAGGTATGGAGGTTTACTTCACTTATACAGGACATTGCTAAGACCACATTTGGAGTACTATGTCTAGTATTGAGCTCCATAGTTAAGGAAAGGTGTAAACGCATTGGAAGCCGTTCAGAGAACATTTACTAGACTAACATCTGGAATGTCCAATTTCTCTTTTGAGGGCTTGTTTTGGCCAGAATTTGGAAGAGTAAGAAGCAACTTGCTGAAAACATATATGAGCGATAGTAAGGGGATGGCTGTGCAGTGGGTTTTTCCTCTGGCGTGAGAATATAGATCTAGGGGTCACTGTTTAAAAACTAGGTTTGCTCATTTAAGGCAGAGATAAGCAGATTGTATTTTTCTCTCAGAGGGTCGTGAGTAACCACAAAAGGTGGTGAAAGCAGGCACTGTATGTTTTTAAGGCAGGGACAGATAAATTCTTGATAAGCGAGACATTGAAAGGTTATCGGGATATGCAGGAAAGTGGAGTTGAGGTTACAATCAGGCCAGCCATCAACTTATTGAACAATGGAGCAGGGTCAAGACACGTAGTCGCCTGCTCCTGCTTTAGTACATTCGATACCAGACTTACATATGAACCATCAGTCCATCACTATAACTTCATGAGAGAAAATGTTCTCCAATTTTATCTAAAGCACGTACGTATCCCCATAAAGCTCCATCCAACAGTCTTTCACTAATGCTGATCTAAACCATGCATCTACATCAATTAATTGGGCTGACAATCGCTTCCCAATTCTGGTATAAAACCTGGATCAATTTCAATTGACTAGGATGCCTACTGGCTCCAGTGCTTCCAGATACACAATGAACGGATCTCCAAAAGATTGGGCCAGCAGGATTACTTCTATTCTGCTATAAACCAGAAATCCATCATTATCAATTTGGTCCCCAATCATGAACTAACCTTGACAATCTTCATTCAACAAATTGCTGTATACATGACGGTGCATTGGTGGTGAAGGAGAATATGCAGATAAGATAACATTTGTATAGAAAATCAAAACACTATATTAACTCACCTGGAATGCCAATAGCTGCCAGAATGGGATAATAAATTGCATATAGAGGGCTAGTTTCTGACCCAAGCATTCTCTGTCAGAATCCCCGGTGTGTCACTGTGCAGTCAACAGCATCTGTAGGTTTCGCCCTGTAGTCAACAGCATCAGTAAGTGCTTGGTTGAAAAATTTGAATCAGCCCCTTATTTATACATAGTTGGAATCTCCGGGGGCGGGGGTGCAATTAGATACATCATCTGTTTTCTAGTCACAGTTACTTAGTTAAACACATTGCTTAACCTTTTACCATTTGACAAATTTTAGCTAATGTCTTTGAATCTGAATTGCACTGTGTCAAAGAATAAATAATAAATTGAAGGGCCAAATACGAAACATATTATAATACTTCAAAACTGAAATTGCAATGATATGGTGGAGAAGGAGAGACAAGGAACAACATGATAAGCGTTCGGTAACATTTGTTTGTAAGAAGTTTAGCATTAATTTAAGCAGCAGGAGGGCCCGCCACAGAGGGAAGAATAAGCACGTTTGGAGGAGAATCTGGGGTTTGCAGAGATACAAAAGGTTACAAGATTGGTTCGATCCACGTAGATACAGATGCAAATTTGATGGCTACACTTCCCTTGTCGAGATATTGATTATAAAATTGAATGCAAACCTCGGGACAGCGGGCATCATTCAACAGCTCGAGCCTCTCTGCGATTGTATGAGATCACATTGAAACTGTGCCTCGGGCCAATTTCCTTGGCACCGTAGCATGTCCATTGATGCACTGCCTAACGTGTGTCCACTGGTATCAACATTGAACATATCAGGTCACTCCCCTATCAATAGCCATCTGAACTGAATTTTCTGAATGTTCACTCTTGTTTGGGCAATCTTTTCCTTCCTCCGATACAGCACAATTATAAAATCACGCTCTCTCGTTCTGGGCCCTGTATATGGTGAAGAAACTTTCCCGCACCTAATGAAGACCACGTAAGATCATGTAAACGCATCAAGCCATCTCTCAACGTTCCACAATCAAATGACTATGAATCAAGTTAATGCAAATTTACCAAATAACTTAAGCTTCTGGTCAACTTCATTATGGCTGCAAAAGTTTGCTGCACATTTTCCAAGGCAAATATTTTGTTCCCAAGATACTCCAAAATAAATGGAGCACTTGTTGTGTGATCTGACGTAGCCTCAGCATAAATTTGGCATGCCGTTCTCGGCTTAGTGTTCCAAGTGCCAACCATCTAACAGCCTTTCTGATTTTTTTTTCATGTTCAGTTCAGTAGCTTTTCCTGTGTGTGGAGAGTATTAGCGGGTTTCATTATTTTTGTAGCCATATTTGCAGAAACATGTGAAGATTTGCAAGATTAAAGTCCGATCATGATTTAACAACGCAGAGGCAGAAACAGATGTTACCTATAAGATGAACGGCAGGAACTCACCAAGGATCCTTAGGCAGCACATTCCAAACCCACGACCTCTGTCATCTAGAAGTAAAAGAGCAGCAGAGAGATGGGAACACCACCGCCTGTCACTCATTATCATTACTTGGAAATATTTCGCCGCTCCTTCACTGTGCCGGGTTAAAATACAGAAACTACCTCCCTAACAACTCCGTAGTTGTACCTACACCACATGGACTGCAGCAGTACAAGATGGCAGCTCACCACTGCATTCTTAATCGTAATTAGAGATGGACAATAAATACTGTCCCAGTCAGTGATGCACACATCCGGTGATGGAATTTAAAAAATAGCGTTGGTCCTTTAAAACTGGTAACATTATTTTATGAAATGGAAAAAACAGAATGATGGGCATACTGACAAAGGGAAGTTAATCAGTGTGATACTTCGCATACAAATATATATGGAAAATGAAGGCTGACAGTTGGAAGAGGAAAGGATGGATGGATGAATGGATGTAAAGATGGATGGACAGATGGATGGATGATTGGATGGATGGATGGATAGTTGGATGGATGGATGGAAAGTTGGATGGATGGATGGATAGTTGGATGGATGGGTGGATAGATGGATGGAAGGAAGGATGGATGGATTGAAGGAAGCATGGGTGGATGGATGGATTGATTGATGGATGGATGAATGGATGTGTTGGTTGATGGGTCGGTTAATGGATGTTTGTGTGCGTGGGTGTTTAGACTGATTGATGGCTGGATCTAGGAATGGTTTGATGGATGAATGGATGGATGGATGAATGAATGTTTAGATTGGCATATATAGGTATGTATGGATGGCTGGGTGGGTTGTTGTTTGGATGAATGAATGTAGGATTGCTATTTGGGTGGTACCATAGGTAGGAGGATGGAGGAACTGATCGATGAACTGAAAGATTAAAGATGACTGCATGGATGAATCGATGGATTGATGTATGGATTGATGGATGAATGGATGAATGGATGGATGGTTGGATGGAAGGAAGCAAGATTGGATGTGTTTGTTGTTGGGTGACTGTATGTATGTTTGTACAAGTAGGCAGTTGACAGGTTTCCTGGATAGATTGATGGACGGATTCATGAATGAACGGATGGATGGATGCACTGATGTGTGAATGGATGCATGGATGGATGAATGAATCGCTGAATGGATGAATGAATGAATGAATGAATGGATAGTTGGATAGACGGATGGATAGTTGGATGGCTGGTTGTATGGTTGAATGGATGGAAGTATGGATGGAGGAATGAATGAATGGACATATGAATGGATGAATGCATGTAAGAATGGATGTTTTGGTTTTTGGGTGGCTGAATGAATATTTGTGTGTGTGCCATTGGAAGGATGGATGGATGGGTTAATGAATGGATTGATGAATGAATGGATGGATGGATGAATGAATGGATGGATGGATGTATGGATGGATGGATGGATGGGTGGATGGATGTATGGGTGGATAGATTGTTGAATAGAATGGTGGATGGATGGATGGATGGGCGGGTGGGTGGAAGGTTGCATGCATGAAAGTTCCAATGATGGGTGGATGAATGGTTCGATGGGTGGATGGATGGATGAATGGTTCGATGATTGGGTGGATGGGTAGATCGATGGATGTTTGGATGGACGGATGGATGAATGGTTGGGTTGGTTGATGGGTCAGTTAATTTTTGTATTTGTGCGTGGGCGTCCAGAATGATTGATGGCCGGATTCATGGGTGGTCTGATGGATGAATGGATGGATGAATGAATGTTTAGATCAATGGATATATGGATATAAGGATGGTTGGGTGGGCTGTTGTTTGGATGAATGAATGCAGGTTTTTTATTTGGGTGGTTGCATCAGCAGATAGATGGAGAACAGGTCGATGGACTGAAGGATTAATGATGTCTGCATGGGTGAATCGATCATTTTATGTATGGATGGATGGATGTAAGGAGGGATATCTTGGTTTTGGGCGGTTGAATGTCTGTGTGGGCGTTTTAAAGGATGGAGGAATGGATTGATGAAGGGATTGATGAATGAATGGATAGATGGCTGGGTCGATGGTTGGATGGATTGATGATTGGATAGATAGATGGATGGATGGATTGGTGGATGTTTGAAAGGTTGTGATGGTGGACAAATTGTACTTTGTGTGCGTGTGTGAATGGGTGGATGGCTGGAATCATGGGTGAATGGATGGATGGATGGATGGAATGGACGGATGGGTGGATGGATGAATGTATTAATGGATGAATGGATCGGTGGATGCCTTGTGTGGCTGGATGGATGATTGGAAAATGTTTGGATGTATGTGTGAAAGAACTGATAATTGAATGTCTTCATGGATTAGTTATTTTATGATTGACGGATGGATGGTTCGATAGATGGATGGGTGTTTGGATGGATGGATGGACGGATGAATGGGTGAATGGACAGATGATGAATGGATGGAAGGATGGATGAGTAGGTTGATGGATGGATGGATGAATGGATTAATGGATGGATGGGTGAATGAATTAATGGTTGGAAGAATGGATGGATGGGGGGAAGACTGGACGGATGGAAGGATTGATAGATGGATGGATGAATGGATTGGGGGACGGATGTATGTATGGCTGTATTGATGGATGAAGTGATGGGTGGATGCCTTGAATAGTTTGATGGATGCATGGATGGATGGATGGTTGGTTGGTTGGAAGGATGGATGGATCGATGAATGGATGGATGGTTGGTTGGATGGGTGGATGGATGGATGGATGGATGGATGGATGGATGGATTAATGAATGGGTGGATGGATGTATGGGTGGATAGATTGTTGAATGGAATGGTGGATGAATGGATGGATCGATGGATGGATGGATGGATTAATGAATAGGTGGATGGATGTATGAGTGGATGGATGTATGTCTGGATAGATCGTTGAATGGAGTGGTGGATGGATGGATGGATGGATGGATGGATGGGCGGGTGGGTGGAAGGTTGCATGCATGAAAGTTCCAATGATGGGTGGATGAATGGTTCGATGGGTGGATGGATGGATGAATGGTTTGATGATTGGGTGGATGGGTTGATCGATGGATGTTTGGATGGATGAATGGTTGGGTTGGTTGATGGGTCAGTTAATTTTTGTATTAGTGCATGGGCGTCCAGAATGATTGATGGCTGGATTCATGGATGGTCTGATGGATGAATGGATGGATGAATGAAGGTTTAGATCAATGGATATATGGATATAAGGATGGTTGGGTGGGCTGTTGTTTGGAAGAATGAATGCAGGTTTTTTATTTGGATGGTTGCATCAGCAGATAGATGGAGAACAGGTCGATGGACTGAAGGATTAATGATGTCTGCATGGGTGAATCGATCATTTTATGTATGGATGGATGGATGTAAGGAGAGATATCTTGGTTTTGGGCGGTTGAATGTCTGTGTGGGCGTTTTAAAGGATGGATGAATGGATTGATGAAGGGATTGATGAATGGTTGGATGGATGGGTTGATGGTTGGATGGATTGATGATTGGATAGATGGATGGATTGGTGGATGTTTGAAAGGTTGTGATGGTGGACAAATGGTACTTTGTGTGGGTGTGTGAATGGGTGGATGGCTGGAATCATGGGTGGATGGATGGATGGATGGGTGGATGGATGGATAGATGCTTGGATGGCTGGATGGATGGATGGGTGGATGGATGGATGGCTGGATGGATGGTTTGATGGATGGGTGGATGGCTGGATGGATGGATGGGTGGATGGATGGATGGATGGGTGGATGGGTGGATGGATGGGTGGATGGATAGATGCTTGGATGGATGGGTGAATGGATGGATGGATGGATGGATGGATGGATGGATAGATGCTTGGATGGATGGATGGATGGATGGGTGGATGGTTGGATGGATGGATGGATGGGTGGGTGGATGGATGGATGAATGGGTGGATGGATGAAAGGGTGGATGGATGAATGGGTGGATGGATGAATGGGTGGATGGGTGGATGGATGAATGGGTGGATGGGTGGATGGATGAATGAGTGGATGGATGAATGGGTGGATGGATAGATGGTTGGATGGAGGATGGATGGGTGGATGGATGGATGGTTGGATGGATGGGTGGATGGATAGATGGTTGGATGGAGGATGAATGGTTGGATGGGTGAATGGGTGGATGGATGGATGGATGGATGGATAGATGCTTGGATGGATGGATGGATGGATGGGTGGATGGTTGGATGGATGGATGGATGGGTGGGTGGATGGATGGATGAATGGGTGGATGGATGAATGGGTGGATGGATGAATGGGTGGATGGGTGGATGGGTGGATGGATGGATGGATGAATGGGTGGATGGGTGGATGGATGAATGGGTGGATGGGTGGATGGATGAATGGGTGGATGGTTGAATGGGTGGATGGATAGATGGTTGGATGGAGGATAGATGGATGGGTGGATGGATGGATGCTTGGATGGATGGGTGGATGGATAGATGGTTGGATGGAGGATGGATGGTTGGATGGATGGATGGATGGATGGGTGGATGGATGGATGGGTGGATGGATTGAATAGGTGCAATGATGGAATAATAGATAGATAGAAGAATGGGAGGATGGATGGAAGTGTGGATGGATGGACAGATGAATGGATGGATGGTCAGATAGATGGATGGATAGATGGATGTATGGATGAATGGGTCAATGGATGGATGGATGAATGGTTGGAAAGATGGATGCGTGGTAATGTGGATGGATGGATGGATGAATGGATGGATGGCTGGATGATTGGATTGATGGCTGAATGATGGATGGATAATTAAGAATATGAATGAATGGGTGGGTGAATGGATGGAGAGATGGATGCTTGGGTAGATTGATGGGTGGATGAATGGACAGATGGATGGATAGATAGATGGATGGATAGATAAATGGATGAATGGATGGATGGATGGATGGATGGATCTGGGGTTGAATGGCTGGATGGACGGATTGATATTTGGATGGCTGTGTAGGTGGATGGGTGGAATTTTGCTTGGGGCATTGGATGGTTGGATGAATCAATGGATGGATGGGTATGCAGGGATATGGATGGATGGATGGATGGATGGATGGATGGACGGACGGATGGATCGATAGATGGATGGATGTATGGGTGGACGGAAGGATGGATGGACGAATGAATGGATTGATGAATGGACGGATGGATGATTGGATGAATGTCTGAAAGATGGATGGATAATTGAGAATATGGATGAATGGATGAGTGAACAGATGTATGGATTGATGGATGGTTGAATGAATGGGTGGATGGATGGATGAAAGGATGCATGAATGTATAGATGGTCCGATGAATGGGTGGATGGGAGAATGGATGGATGTATTGAAATAATGGATGGATGATAGGATGGATGGATGGATTGATGGATGGATGGAAGGATGGATTGATGGATGGATGGATAAATGGAGTGATGGATGGCTGGATGGAAGGATGGATGGATAGAAGGAATGATGTATGTGTGGTTGGATTGGTGGTTCGATATTTGGATGGCTGGGTAGGTGGATGGGTGGTACTTTGGATGGGTGAAGGAATGAATGGGTCAATGGATGGATGAATGTACAGATTGGTGGATGGATGGAAGGATGGATGGATTGAAGGCTGGATGGTGGAATGAAAGTCTGTATATATGATTGTTTGTATTTATGGGTGGTAGGGTGGATGGAAGGATGAATGGATGAATGGATGGATGGATGTTTGAATGCATGGATGGATGGGTGGCCGGATGGATGATTGCAAGAATGGATGAATGGATGGTAAGGTGGATGGATGGGCAGAAGTATAAAGGCATCAATGATTGGATTGTCACTTTATGGAATTATTGATTATATATGGATCGATGAATGGATGGATGGATGAACGGATTGATATTTTGATGGCTGGGTAGTTGGAAACTTGGATGGGAGAATGGATGCATGGATGAAACAATGGATGGATGGACATGCAGAGAGACGGGCGGATGAATGGAAGAATAGATGGATGGATGGATGGATGTTTGGATGGATGGGTATTATAGTAGCTGGGTGGATGGATGGATGGATGGAATAATGGAAGTTTGGATGAATGAATGAATTGATGGATGGATGGATGGATGGAAGGATGGATGATTGGATTGATGGCTGAATGATGGATAATTAAGAATATAAATGAATGGGTGAGTGAATGGATGGATAGATGGATGCTTGGGTAGTTAGATGAAAGGGCGGATGGCCAGTAAATGGATGGACGGATGGATGGATGTTAAGAGGGGTAAATGCTTGGATGGACGGATTGATATTTGGATGGCTGTGTAGTTGTATTGGTGGAATGTTGGATGGGAGAATGGATGGATGGATGAATCAACGGATGGATTGTTTATGCTGATAGTTGGATGGATGGATGGATGAATGAAAGGATGGATTGATGGATGGATGGAGGGATGGATGGATGGATGGATTAATGAATGGCTGGTTGATTGGATGAATTGATGAAAGATGGATGGATAATTGAGAATATGGATGAATCGGTGGGTGTATGGATGGATGGACGGATGGATGTTTGAATGAATGGGTTGTTCGATGGATGAATGGATGGATGAATGTATTGAAGGAATGATGGATGGATCGATGGATGGATCGATGGATGGGTGGACTGCAGAATGAATGGATGAATTGAAATGATGTAATGATGGATATAAAAATAAATGGATAGATGAATGGATGAATGTTTCGATGAGTGAATGGATGAGTGCATGGATGGATGGGTGGATGGACGTATAGATGAATGGATGGATGGATGAATGCATGGATGGATAGATGAATGGATGGATGGCTGGATGGATGCAGGTATGTTTGGATGGTTAGTTGATTTCATGGACATATGTATGGATGATCTTCTGTGCGGAAAAGTGGATGATTGGATTTATAGGTGAATGAAAGGCTGAATATATGCATGTGTGGTTGTATGGATGGTTTTATGGTTTCATTCATGATTTTTCGATGGTCGATTGGATGGATGAATGGAGGCATGGATGGATGTATGGAGGCATGGTTTGTTGGATGGATGGATGAATGAATGGATGGATGAAGGTAAGGATGGATGGATGATTGAATGGATTGATAAAGGGATGGATGGATGATTGGATGAATTACTGAAAGGTGGATGGATAATTGAGAATATAGATGAATGGATGGGTGAATGGATGTATGGATTGATTGATTGATGGATGGATGGTTGAATGAATGGGTGGATCGATGGATGGATGGTTGAATGGATGCATGAATGTATAGGTGGAATGATGGATGAATGTATGGATGGATCGATGGATGGGTGGATGAGAGAATTGTTGCATGGATTGAAATGATGCACTGATGGGTATAAATTTGAATGCATAGATGAATGGATGAATGTTTCGATGAGTGAATGAATGAGTGCATGGTCGGATAGGTGAATGGATGGATAGATGAGTGGATGGATGGATGGATGGATGGCTGGATGGAGGAATGGATGGATAGATGGATGGATGGATGGACGTATGCTCGGATGATTGATTGCTTGTATGGACATATGGATGGATGGAAGAACGGAGGCCTGGGCGGGTGGATGGATGGATGGATGGTTGAATTGATGGATGGATCAATGAATGGGCAGATGATTGGATGGATGGGTGGGTGGGTGGATGGATGGACGGATGATGTTTGCAAGAATTGATGAATGGATGAAGGGATATTAGGTTACATGGATGGATGGAAGGATGAAATCAGGATGAATGGATTGTTGCATATTTCAATGGATTTTTTTATTGATGATGAATGGATGGACGGATGAATGGATGCATGGAGAAATGGTTGGGCAGATGAACAGATCGATGGATGGATGGATGGATGGATGAATGGATGGTGGGGTGGTTGGATAGGTGTATGAATGGTTGGATGGATGGATGTTTGGATCAACAGATAAATGGATGGAAGGGTAGATGGGTGATTGAATGGATGAATGGGTGGATTCATGGATGGGTGGATTCGTGGATGGATGGATTGATCGATCGATAGATGGATGTTTGAATGGTTCTGTTAGTGGATGAATGGTTGTTTGTGTGAGTGCATTGATCGGTGGATGGTTGGAATGATGGATGAATGATGGTTGGAAGAATGAATGGATGAATGGCATAATGGATGGATGGATGTATTGTAGGATGGATGGATGGGTGGATGGATGAGTGGATGGATGGGTGGATGGATGGGTGGATGGATGGATGGATGGATGGATGGATGGAAGGATGGATGGATGAGTGGTTGGATGGGTGGATGGATGAATGAATGGATTGGTGGATGGATATTTGAATGGCTGGCTAGGTGGATGGGTGCAACACTGGATGGGTGAATGGATGGATGGATCAATGCATGGATGAGTGTACAGATAGGTGGATTAATGGATGGATGGGTGGATGGATGAATGGATGGGTGGATGGATGCATGGATGGGTGGATGGATGCATGGATGGGTTGATGTATGGATGGATGAATGGAAAGATGGACATATGTATGAATGGATGGGTAGATGGATGGATGGGTGAATGGATGGATGGATGGATGGATGGAGCTATTGATGGATGGATGGATATGTTGACTGTTGGGTGGGAGCATGGATGTTTTAATGAGCGTGTGGGCCGTGGAACAGATGAATTGATGAATTGATGGATCAGTTGGTGAATGAATGGTTGGGTGGATGGATGGATGGATAGATGGGCAGACGGATGGACGAATGGATGGACAGACGGACGGGTGAATGGATGCTTACAATTGTTTCTGTAAGGATGCATGGAGGATGGATGGTTTCATTAGTTGCAGGATGGATGGTTGAATGTGAGAGCAGGGAGCCATGATACCAGAATCCAGCAACGACTACAATGTTCACATTCATCTGTATATGGAGATGTGCTCATCAACCCTGCTAACAGCGGACAGGAACCCCTCTCCATGTCATTGCGGGATACATCTTTGCAAGAATGCTTCTGAACCACTAAGTGCAAACCTCGATCTGAATCTGGTGGCTGAGTTTCAGTGCTCTTTCGGAAATGAGCGTGGAACCACAGATGTGGTTTTTGCAGTTAGGCAGGCTGCTGGAAAAAGGACTGTTACTGAATACCACGTATGTTGACCTTCCCAAGCCCTCTGCTGTGGTCAGGTATGACGGCATTTGGACTGTAACAGAGAAATCTGGTTGCCCTAAGCAATTCAGCACTTTGACTTACCAGTTCCATTGCTACATGCACATGCATGTGCTGAGTCTTCCCACCTATCCCCAGTCCTGAATGGATTTAAGCAGGGATGTCTGCCACCTCCAACCCCCTTCATTGTTCTTTCCTCAGCCATGTTCTCTGATGATTTCCATGGGGGTAATCCTGGAGCTCGTGTCAGATATTGTGCCGATGTTCGAGTTTTCAATTCGACGCCACTTCAGGCAAAGACCAAAGTCTCCAAGAATATAATTTGTAATTTTCTATCCACTGATAACTGACTGCTGGTCCAGAGTTGGATATGCAATTTGTTAGGGCCCTCATCTACAGTACTTTTGACAAATTCTCCCTCAGGGTCAGTGTAAAGAAAACTAATGTATTGTACCAGACTCCCACAGAAAAACCCCTATTTCATTTCGCAGGTTCCAGTCAATGCTCAGACACGGTCAGCAGTGGATACATGCTCTTATCTCGGCAGCACACGCTCTCGAGCTGTCTCTGCCAATGATGTTGCATATCAAATATTTTCCAAAGAAAGTGTTGCCTTTCAGCTGACTTAACGGTGGCCAGGGACTGAAGATGTCTAATCTCATCCACCAAACTGACCGTCGGTACAGCAATCGACCTGCCCCCTCTACTCATGCAAAACCGTGAACTAGCATCATGTCAAGAAGCACAGCCACTTTGACAGAAGCTGTCTTAAGAAGTATCTGAAGGTCATGTAGCAGATCATAATACCAGACACTGATATGCTCACTTGGGTCAGCATGCCAGACATGCAATCCAGTTTGAGCCAGTCACAACTGAGTTGGGTTGATCATGTAGTCAGAATTTCTTACAGATGTGAGTCTCTAATACACAGCTTCAGCCTGAAGTTTGCCCTGATGGCAGTCAGAGGAAGAGCTACATGCACTCTCTGAAGGCTTCACTTAGGAGTTTGATATCGAACCGTGAGTCCTGGTAGAAAACCGCCAAAGGATTGCTGCACCCGGCACATCAAAATATAAAATGGCATATCCTGCATTCAAGAAGGGCATAACAGAGCCATTCAGCAATTGCCAGGAGAGGAGGTCCCAAGCCAGCAGCTCTCCATATCCCAATTGTCTGCTTGCTGCAGAAAGTTCCGGGCGCACAAGAGCCTTAACTGTTAGTTGCTTATAAGCATGGGATCCCTACCAAGCATATCAAATGATAAGCACCTTATAATCACCTCGAATAACGAAAAAGAGCACATTACGGTTGTTAAGGTCCTTTCGAGATAGCAGACGGTGTTATGGCACAGCCGATGGTAAATGCTGAGCTGCTGAAATCCCAAAAGGAAACTTGAAACAACTGCATTAAAGATACACGTTTGTTGAATTCTGAGCCACTGAGTGCAGACCACTGAGTCTGATAAGTTTCTTACAAAAGAAAATTAAAATAAACCTGTACTAATAGAAGAAATGCGTTTAATAACGCACATAGATCTACGCTGATAACTTCAAAATCCCAGTGGCACTTTCGTAAGGCAACAGTTAGACCCATAAATATTAAAGGACCCAGGCGATGAATCATGACGCACTGAATGATGCAATTCAAAGTGAGTTTTCTTAGTTTCAGTTCTTTGTAGACAGCAGCTTGAGTTGCAGGTGATGAAGGTGTTATCCTCTGTCCCTCATAGGCTATTTGAAATGGGGGTCTTTCTAACCGTGCTATCTGACAATATGATTAGTTTGGTAGATGAAGTCAAACCATTGGATGCAGTCTTCCTGGATTCTCAAAAGGCGCTGAAACACTGATTGAGATGAAGACAGTATGTCATGTGTCTACATATTCTGATGATGCAAACTGGGTGGCAAGGTCAATTGCAAAGAGGGCACAGATATGATGTAAATACATATAAATACTTTATTGAGTGGGTAACCAGATGGCAAATGATGTTTGAAGGTAATAACGTTGGTCTTTAGCGTAAAAAAGTGAAATATTTTAACAAGAGCTGAAAATTGTTAATGTTGATGTACAAGAAGACTTAGGCATGCTTCTACAAGGAACCTCCTAATGAAGCGCAGGGATTCGGCAAGCAACTAGACACATGCATGTTGGCCTTTACTGCAATAGTATTGGAGCACAGGATTAAAGAAGGTCTGCTAAAATTACACAGGGATTTGTTGAGGCCATGCCCGGAATAGTGCTTGCAGGTTTGGTCACAATATTTAAGGAACGATTTACGTGCATGGGGGGCAGAGCAGCGATCGTGCCCCAGACTGGTCCCTAGAGAACTGGCTTTGAATGAGAGGATGACTAAATTTGGCCTATGGTCTCTGGTGGTTAGAAGGTGAGAGGCTATATCTTGAAACATGGACAATTCAAAAGGGGCTTGAGGCTGGCTGGGGAATATAATACACCGGGTAATAGTGTCATGACAAGGTGGCAGCCATTTAGAAAGGAGGCAATGAGACGTGTGTGCTAAATGTAATCACTTTGAGCTGGATAATTCAAAACTGAAAATGATTGAGATTATCACTGATGTTCAGGATAACGCCAATGAATCAGAACAGCGCTGACTTGGACAAATTCAAAATGATTTTAAACTTGCTGAACAGTGTCACTCCAGATTGAAATTAACCATACTGAAGTGGACCTTACCGGAGTAAATATTACCCCCTGTTCGACGAACGGACCGATTGGTGCTGATTTTATGCCCCCATTCAGGGGAAACAAAGTTCCTACATCTAACTTCCTTCATCTAAGAATTTTGTATGTTTCAATAAGAACATCTTGCATTATTCTAAATTCTAGAGAGTCTAGGCACAGTCTCCAAAATCTCTCGTCAAGAGGCAGAATCGCAAGAACTAGTCTGGTTAACTTCCACTGCACTCCATTTAAGGCAGATACACTCATCCTCAGGGAATGAGAACCAGACTGTACACAGTAGTCGAGGTACGGTCTCAGCAATGTTCTATGGAATTGCAGCAAGACGACTTTACTCCTTTATTCATGTCTTCTTGCAGTAAAGGCCAACATAAAATGTTGTTTTTCCTAAAGGCTTGCTGCACCTGCAAGTTAGCTCTCAGTGACCCTTGAGGAACATATGTCAGGTCCCTTTGGAAATCAACACTTCACAATCGCTCAGCATTTAAGAAATGCTCTGCACTTACGATTCTTTTCCTACAGAAGTGGATAACTTGACACTTTTCCACGTTGGAATCCATCTGCCTGATCATTGGCCACTCACTTAGGCTGTCTACATCCTCTTGCAGCCACTTTGCATCCCCTTCACACTTACTCTCCCACCCAGCTTTATGCCATCAGCATCCTTGTGAATATTGCATTTGATCCCGGCATTAAAATAATTGATAGAGATTGAGATAGCTGACGCCCAAACAACATTCCTTCTCGAACGCCACTAATTAAAGCCTGCCACCCTGAGAATGATCCCTTTACCCCTACTATCTGTTTTCTTTTCATTAAAGAATCCTCAGTGCATATCAGTATATTGCCACGAATCCCATGAGCTCTAAGTTCGCTGACAACTTCTTCTGTGGGACCTTATTGAAAAGCTTCTCAAAATCAATTTACATCACTTCCAGGGTTCACCCTTATCTATCTTACTCGTTACAAACAAAAAAACTCCAACAGGCTTACAAAACATGATTTCTCTTTCACAAATCAACGTTGACTTTTTGCAATCCTACAATCACTTGTGAACTGTCAAGCTATTGCATTCTTTATCATAGATTCAACCAACTCCACAGCAACTGATGTCAGGCCAACATTTCCACATTTCCAGGTTTACGCTCTTCCTCCATTATAAAATAGTGGTGACCATTTGCCACAATCAAATCTACTGTAACTGTTCCAGAATCTGTAGAATTTTTGTAGATGACCATTAGCTTAACCACCTCTTTCAATACTCTGAGATGTAAATCATCAGATCAAGGGATTTATCAATTATCCATTTCCAATTCCATCAATTTTCCAGTTACTCTTTTATGTTTTACTAAGGCTAATCTCTTTCAGCTCCTCATCTTCACTCGTCCCTTGTTTCTCTAGTAACATTGGGATGATGCCTGTATCTCCCTCCGTGAGGAAAGACACTGGCCTGGATTTTTCAACCCTGCCTCATGCTGGGATCTTTGGGCCAATGGACCTTTGGCTGGACCGCTGCATACTCTGTGGGGCTCGAAAATCCTGGCCATGGTGTTTGATTTCCTTCTCTGCCATTTCTTTATTCGCAATTATAAATTATCCTGTCCCTCCTTGCAACAGATACACATTTGACTTTGCTAATCGTTACATTTTTACATTCTTATATAAGCTTTCTTTGCTTATTTTAAGCCTCTCACCAGGTTAATTTCTATGTTTTCAATCTTTATAATTTATTGGCCCTCCATGGCTGATTTTTAAAATGTTCCTAATCCCCAAACTTACTTATTTTTGGCCACTTTATAAGGCTTTTTCTCTGTTCAAAAGCAATGTTTAACTTCTCTTGTTCGCCAAATTTTCATCCATTTTCATTTTTGGGTTTTGGTTCCTGGAAGGATTGTATATTCGTGGTGAATCATGTATTAGTTCCTTAAATGCTAAACATTTCCTCTCTGCCGCCATGCCTTTCTATTTCATTCCCCTTTCGTTCCCCTCTGTCTACCACAGCCAACTTGCTCTTCATTAGTTCATTGTTTCCATTGCTTAGATTTTGCTCATTCAATTCTCAGGATGCAGGCTTTGCTGGCTGGGTCGGCATTTATTGCCCATCCCTAGTTGCCCTTTAGAAGGTGGTGATGAGCTGCCTTCTCGACCCGCTGTAGCCCATGTGGTGTAGGTACACCCACAGTGCTGAAATGAAGGGAGTTCCTCATTTTCAGCTTGAATTATATCGCTCTCAAACCAAATGTAACATTCTGATTGATGGAGGCCTCTCTTTCCTAAAGGCTTCTTTACAACCTGATTATTTATTAGCCATTTTTCAAACCATAACATCAGCTATAAAAACTCAATTGTCCAGTTGATTCCTCAAAATACCTGCTTCAGAAAACTCTCGCGTGTACTTTCCAGGAATTTGTCCTCCACAGCATTCATGCTAATTAGCTTCACAAGGTCCACATGTATATTGAAGTTCCCCATATTTACTTCATTACCCTTGCTACATGTAACTTTACTTCCCTGATTTTTACTGGGCTGTATATTGATACTACTGTTTTGTTGCCTATTATCAATATTTACAACCTCTTGCTGCTTCGAAACTTCACTCAAATTGATTCGACAACTTGAGGCTCCACTCTAATATCGTCTCTCGCTAGTGATGCCGTGTATCTTAGGAAGAAGCTCAGGTGTATGATGGTGTTTACAGAAGCTTCATTTTTTGTTTTTCACTTTGATGCTTTGCTCTTCATTGAGGGTAATTGTATTTTTCGATCCTCTTCCCCCAGTTATTTGCCAAATTGTCCACCACCGTTCACAATTGTATGTGGCAGGACAGCAAAGCACAGATCTGATCCGTTGTTTGTGGGATCGTTCAGCTTTTTCTATTGCTTTATGCTTCCGCTGTTTTAGCTACAGCCAGATTGACATCTAATTTTTGAAGACCCTGGCGCTTTCCCTGAAATGCCCTATTGAATTGTTAATTGAAACATTGTAGTTGCCCGGGCTTGACAGTAATGGTAGTGTAGGGGTCATGACCTGTCACAAGATTACAAACTGTGTTTGAATACAATTCTGCTGCTGCTGGTAACCTACAGTGCCTCATGGTTGCCCGATATTTAGTTGCTAGATCTGTTCGAAATCTATGCCACTGAGAATGGTGGCAGTGTCAAATACATCCTGAAGGCGAAGACGAGACTTCCTCTCCACAATGTTTGTGCAGCATGGTGTCATGGGCAGATGCAACTGCAAAGGCAGGCTGGTGAGAACAAAGACATGTCGGGTTTTCTCTCATGTTGACTCTCACCACCTGATGCAGACCCACCTTGGCAGCTTTGAAAGCCGCCAGCTCGGTCAGTAGTGGTGCCAGTGGTCCATTCTTGTAAATGGATATTGAAGTCCGCCTCAGTGAGAACATTCTGTGTTTTTACCCCCAGGTGCCATTAATATGGAGCACGACTGATTCGTCAGCTGAGGAGTGTGGCAGGTGGGAACCCATAGGATGTTTCCTTGCCCATTTATGAGCAGATGCCTTGGGCAGTCATGGGGTCCAGAGTGCATGTTGAGGAACCCAACGTTGACGCAGCTCCCTCCTTACTGTTTGCCATTGTGACACCCGCTCTGGCGACTCTGAATTACCAGAGTGAAAGGGCATTACTTGGGAAGATGATGGCGGAGCATTGGGCAGTGTCTATAAGGTATGATTTTGTATATCTTATGATTATGTCATGCTGTTGCGTGGTTACTGTATGTGAGAGCACTTCCAATGTTTTTTATGAGCCTCCACATGCTAATGAAGGACACTTTGCAGCATCAGCAAGGCTGTGGGTGCTATTGTTGACTCTGGAACCAGGTCGAAGTCGGTCTGTCCAGTTTCATTCAATAAGTCTTGTCAGCTGAGGCTGAGGAGGTGTTCGTAGGTGAAACGGAGCGTCCTAACACTTGTTATCTCATCGTGACTTTCAGATGAAAACATTTACGATGAACACAAGGTCGAATCACGTTGAATTTGAATGGCAGGGCATAATGGTGGAAACCTGAGAGATTCTGGTCATTGAACACAGCCTAACCAGTGTGCAGCTTTGGTAATGTTGATTTAAACACACAATCTAATTGATAACCAGAGAGCAGTAATTCAACTAAATAATGATTTCAGCGGGAGCAGGAGGCTTTTGTGACTCTACAGGAACATTCATGGCATACAATAGGGGATAATAGATCTCTTCAATGTCAATCAAGCAGACGATGCAGGAACTGATAACTGGTTGGAACATATCCGCGCATTTGTTCACTTTCTTTGAGAGGCAGCACCGGGCAATGCTGGCGACGATGTGCTGACAGAATGAGGCACAGTCTTCTTAGAGCAGATATTTGAAAGAGCCCAATGTCCTCCAGTGAATTTATTAGAGGACAAAATAAACAGCATTAAGTACGATCACTGAACAAACAAACTTGGCTTAACCACTTTCATCCCAGAACGTTTCATAATAAACTTTTATCAATGAGGATAGAAATGGCAGCTTTTAACACACTCATCATGAAACATCAATATTTGAAAGGCACTTATTCAGAGTCATCATTTCGATCGCCTCCACTTTCATGGCTTGTGGCCATCACCGATAAGGCAAGCATTCAATGGCCATACCTATTTGCTCTTAAGTGGTTCTCTTCGACACCTTTCCTGAACTGTAAGATTCCATGCGTTGATGGTTTCCTCACTGTATTGATAGAAATGGCTCACTCACATCTGGGGACGTGAAATAAAAAGGGGTGAACATTCAACAGACAATGCCAAAAACAGCCTGGTATAGTCAAGTTCACAAAGTAACACCTTACAAACACAGTCCCGGATTCGTCCATTGTTATTCTTGACTCTATCCTGTTACAAAGACAGGACAGGCTCATTAGAGGTAGCAAGGCAGTTGTGTGCAGTAGGTGGATTTTTGATCCTGTGAGTTCTCAACATTGGTTCTGAATCGCAAGGAAGACTCATTGCATCAGGCTAATAAGGGGGACGGAGAACTTTTATGATTATCATGTAGTGCCATCCCTCAGCTGATGAATCAGTGTTCGTCCATTTTGAACACCACTTGGAAGAAGTATTGAGGTTATGGAGGCCACAAAATGTATTCAGGTTCAGCAGCATCACTAAATATGCAATTAGTCTGGTCCTGAAGGACTTTCCCTCTAGACCCGGGCTCCGAAATGTGGTGAGATTATCAATGGAAGTGAGAAAAAAGCCTAATGGACAATGTCCTCAACAATTGACGGACCTCCCCGATTCCCTAATTGAAGGAGGAACCAACGCTCAGACCTGGCAGAATCAAATATCACCTTAGCTCTGAAGATGGCCCCCATTGTGTTGTCTCTCACCAACACTGTGCTAAACTGAGTAGCTGCAGGACAAATCCAGCAGATCAAAGCTGGGCATCTATGAGGCGTCTTGGTCCATCAGCAGCAGGAGAAGTAACGAGAATCTGCAACTTTAGGGGCCAATATCTCCCTCACTCTACCATTACGTTAAAGACAGGTGAACAACTCTGGTTCAAAGCATAACAAAATCAGTGCAAACCATGCAGAAAGTATATCCACCAAATTGCTAAAGCTGCAATGCGGGACTTGTGGCTTGCCTCTCAATAGAGACCCTTTGGAATCGGCTGTAAAGCTACTCAACCCACAATCGAGTAACCTGCCTGTTCTCCGTCTCGGATTCCGCAATGGAGAGGCACTGACCAGGAAACTGCTCCCACCCAAGGAAGAAGTTGCTGGAGAAGAAAGCAAATACAGATTGGGTGATGAATGTCCAAGTGTGCCTTCATTCAGTGCAAAACGTTCATATAACACAGGGCCTGATGACCTTGTATAATTGAACAAGCATGTTCGGAGAGCTTATATTTGGTCCTGAATCTTTCCTGGTTTGGCGGAGTTATGAACTCATAATCTGTTGTGCATTTTAAGATATTAGCAATTTTTATTGACAAACAAAAATTGGACATTCAGCATGATTTATGGAGTAGGCAAACCGGCTTCTACTGGAATAGTCCTCGCTGGGAAATGTCATGCATTTGCATATTTAACAACGAGTGCACAGCCTAAGGGTACATCATTTTGGAAGATCTCGACCTGCTGCTAATGAAGTGAATGAGCTGCTCTTTCATCCTGTCTCGCTAATTTGCTGGTGACATCAGATTTTAGTGCCAACCTCTACCCTCTGGTCCGGAGTGAATGGACTGCCAGAGGGTCCTCCCTCTGTTATCTGCTGGTTGTGTTTGATGCTGTTACGATCCAAGATCATGCTAAAACTGGAGAAGAGAGATCCCAATTGAGCCCTGGTTTGTTAGATCTGAATACGCATTTTATTTCATTTTCTGCACACATCCACACATCCCCATTGACTTTTCAGAAACGCAAGCTTCATTTTCACTTCTTTCCCATATTTATACAAGTAGTTGTTTAACCTCCACTTTTCTAATTCTTTGTTAATGTTTTCATTCAGCTCACAAACTTCCCCTGCGATTCCAGCTGTCATTGTTTCAGAATCAGTTGTGAAACTCCTGAAGTAAGTTTTCAACTTTGCTTGGGCATTCAGTTAATCTTGGAATATTTCTCCCCTGATCGTTGACTGCTCCCTAGACATTTTCAATTCACTTATTCGAACCTCAACATTTTTTTTTTGCTGATTTTTTTCTTCATCTGCTTTTAAATTCAGAATCTGTTCTTCCATACCATATATCTCACTCTTTCTGCTCTCTAAAACTTCTCAGAGATCAGGCATCTGATGGTTCTCTCCACGAAGAAGCTCTCACAGTTCACCAGTCTTGATTTTAATTCTGCACTCAACCAGCTGCTCTGAGTCACCAGAAATATATGTTCCTGTTCAAGTCATCTATCTCAATGAATCGTAGAGACCCCTGATGTTTGAAGTTGATAAATTTTGAAATTTGGACCTAGCATGGTTGAGTTTGCTTCTATAATTTTATCATTTAGATGGTTCAACTTTTCAGCCAATGTTCTACTTGCTGTGACTGATGCACAATTGTTCTGATAAATTCTAGTTTCTCATTGGCAAACTCATCTTTGGTACGTGAAAGTTGGTCCTCTGTGCTGATCAGGTTTTTCGAAAATAATTCATTATCCACAATAACCACTGGTACTTGGGCCATAATAATTTTTAGAAGTTTGGTAAGTTCAGTATGATCAATCGATTGCAGCAATACAGTCAGCGCCATGTTATAGTCTCCATAAGCCAAATCATTACCCAAATTAAAATCTACCTATTTCAAAAAGTGAACGAGGAACTATTGACAGCATAACAATTTAGTTTAATAAGTCACTTTGCAAATTGGCTTTACAAAAACGAACATGTTTATAAAATCCATGAATATCACCTATTATTAACCCTTTGGTTCATCAAAATATCTGCAGAACAAATGGCATCATCAGCCAGCATTGATGAATGATATGCCCCAGATTCTCTCACGTACAAAAAAAACATAGTTTGTTTAATATTTTGATGGATACGTAAGCAAACACTTCTGCCTTCGAGGTAAAACTTCTCGATCTATCAGAGAAGCGAGAAAGTAATGGGACAAAATATCTTGTTACCGTGTCTATCACGAGGGACAACATATTTGACAATTTAGTGGGACTAAAGGCAAACAAATTGCCAGGACCTGATGGCCTCCATCAACGGGTTTCAATGGAAGCTGCTGCACCTACAGTGGAGGCATTCGTTGATATTTTACAGAACTCACTGGATTCTGGAGGGTCCCAGAGGAATGTAAAACCGCACATGTGATGCCCCTGCTCAAGAGGGAGGGAAGAAGGAACCAGAAAACCACAGTTTGTCAGTCTAAAATATGTCGTTGTGAAAATGCTACAATCCATCGTCAAGTAAGAACAACAGAGCATTTAGAAAATCTTAACACGATGAAGCAGAATCCAGGTGCTTTTGTGAAAGAGAAATCATTTTGACAAGTTTGCTAGAGTTCTTTGTGGATAAAACAAGCAGAGTTAATAAAGGGGAACCGGTGGATGTAGTGTATTTGGATTTCTAGATGGCATTCGAAAAGGTGCCACATCAAATTATATTGCACATAATAGGAGCTCATGGTATTGGGGTAATATATTGGCATGGATTGAAGATTGGTTAACGCACAGAAGACAGAAATTCGGCTTTTGTTGGTCCTTATCAGTTTGGAAAAACGTAACTAGTGGAGTGACTCAAAGGTCAGTCCAAGGCTCTCAATTATTTGTTGCCTATATTAATGACTATAGAGGAGGTAGATTTTTTTTTAAAAAAAAGCGAGAATTTAGTGTTATGCTGATTTGGCGTGAAAGAAGAGTTAAGATCTGGGACAGGTCAAACAAGGACTTATTGAAAGGTAGGACAAGCTGGAGGGGCAGAATGGCTTACTTCTTGCTCTATATCTTACCTTGTTATGTTCTAAATTCTCGTGGCCTTAATGTCTGCAGCAGTAGTCGAGGTCCTCTGTCTGTTACCAGCTGGTTATGTTTGAGGTCGTCACCATGAAAGCTGATGCTAAATCTGGAGAAGTCAGAACCCAGAGTGAATCTTGGTATGATAGATCAAAACAAGCATTTGTTTTTCTTCTGCTGTGTGTGTTATTATGTACACCGGTCACTTTCCAGAAATGGAAGCTTCATTTGCACTTCTTTCCTAATTTGATCCAAGTAATTGTTTGAACTCCTCTTTTCTAAATATTCCTTAAGCATTTCATTCACCTCGGAAACTTCTCCTGCGATTCCAATTGTCATTGTTTCATAGTCAGTTGTGGAACTCTTAAACTTCGTTTGGACATTCAGTTCATTTCAGACTCTTTCTCCCTGGTCACTTATGGCTATTTACACTTCTTTAATTCTCTAACTAGTTCTTCAGACTTTATTTTTCTCAAGTATTGTTCATCTGCTTTTAAATTCTAAATTTGCTCTTCTATGCCATTTATCTCGTTCTTTTGGTTCCCCAAATCTTCTTGGAGCTCTAGAATCTCAGGGCCCTCATCATGAAGACTTTCTCGCAATTCATCAGCCTTGGTTTCAATTATGCAGTCAAACAATTGCTCTGAGTGGCCAGGAAAGTATGTTCCTGCTCAAGGCGTTTTTCACAATAAATCTTAGAGACTTCTGATGTTTGAAGTTGATGAAGTTTGAATGCAGATCTAGCTTTATTGATTTTGTTTCTCTGAGTGTATCATTTCGATGTCTGCCACCCGACCGCCTGAGCCTGCTACTTTGCAGGCTGACCTTTTCACTGTGCTGTGTCAAACTGGCTTTAGAATCCTTAAAGCTACTGCTCCACGGCAGCTAGAGGCACAGCAAGGCTTTTCCCGCCATCCCTGCACTATGATGCAGGACCCTACGCTCCACTGTTCCCAGGAAGCCCAGTTCGAATGTCCAGGTGAGAAATGTGGAGTTCTGGTGGAAAGGACATTGATAATGGCGGACTTGCATTCCAAAGCCGATTACCACTTCCGGTCAATTGTGCTTCAAATTTAGCAACTGAAGAAAGCTGCCTTTATAACCTTCAAACCATCAACATGAATTTGGTTAGTTTTTGGTGAGAAGGGATTTCCCTGTCAGATCCACCCTTCCTGCCCAGAGACTCAACTTGTACCCACTCTGCCCTCGAGGCACCTGCGGTCGGAGAGATCATCGTCCGCCTCTTTCTGGAATGTGCCTTTGGAAGAACGTTTGGAAAATGATGGGGCAGCCTTTGCCCAGCTTCATCCCGAGGAGCACCATGAAATAGAACTCTGTTCCCAGGGAATCATTCTGAGGTACAGAGCAATGACTGCTGTAGGGCCATGAACACACTCTGGTCTGCCCGAAAATAATCAGTCTCCCAATGAAAACGGTTGATCAGGATCAACTGCTGCAGACTGGCACATTCCAAGTTCCAGGATGTCTTACTGAGTGGGGACAAGAACCTTTCGGGCTGCCGGCATCAAGGCTTATTGGGGAAGGACCGCTGTCTGACAGCCAGCTGCCATTCTATACCGAGGCACTAGACCGCGTGGAAATTATCTCGGGGTGTCTCGCCAGAGAATGTTTGACATGAACGTTAATGCATATTTTAAATATAAATGTAATAAATATCATGAAGCCCGATTCATGCAGTATTTAAATAAACTGAGGTGCATTGCATCATTTTTAGTGTCCAATTTGAATTATCCAGTAATATATGTTTATACATTTTAACAATAAAGCTTATTTTGGAGAAAAAATGAAGATCTTTCCAACACCCAGGCTACGAAGCCTTGAAATATCGTCAGAACTGGCAACTTCTGATATTTATTGTAGAGAATGATTATATTCACAAAAGGACAGTTCAATCTTGGCAATTTTCTTTGGAAGTGCTGACACTCAGTCCCCAATTTGTTTACCGTTTCGACATAAAAAAAACAAACAATTTGGAAAAGGAGACAGTTCGGGTGAAGTCAAGGTTCGTTCTATCAATGACAGGGTAAGGGTATACAAAACCAGTGTTCACTGGATGGCAAAGGTAATGGAGGGTTTCACAGTGATAAAGTTCAAAATGACAGGACCTGGGTGGCAGAATGGATGGATAAAAAGCCAAAGATATTTAATGCAAAACAATGTAAGTAGATTAATTTGGAAGGAGCACAAGAGGAGAAGTAATATAAATCCAAGGGCACAACACTGAAGGGATGCAGGAGCAGAAGGATCCTGGGTATACGTATACAAATTATTGACGTTGCCAGTCCAGGCTGAGAAAGTGGTTAATAAAACCACGGGAAACAGGACTTTATACGAAGTGACATTAAGAACTAGGAAAAGTTATGTTCAAGCCACTCACCATCCTGACTTGGGAATACATCATAGTTCCTTCACTGTCGCTGGGTCAAAATCCTTGAACTCCCTTCCTAACAGCACTGTGGGCCTACCTGCACTACAGGGACTGCAGCGGATCAAGAAGGCAGCTCACCACAACCTTCACAAGGGCAGTTAGGGGTGGGCAATAAATGTTGACCCAGCCAATAATGCCCACATCCCGTAAGTAAATAAAAAAACACAGTTATGCACAATATATATTAATGATTTAGATGAGGGAATTAAGTGTAATATGTCCAAATTTGCAGATGACTAAAAGCTGTGTGGGAAAGTGAGCTGTGAGGAATATGCACAGAATGCCAATATGATTTGGATAACTTGAGTGAGTGGACAAATGCATGGCAGATGCAGAATACAATGGGTAAATGTGAGGGTATCCATTTTGGTAGAAAAAACAGGAAGGCAGGTTATTATCTGAATGATTATAAATTCAGAGAGGGGAATGTGCAACGAGACCTGGGTGTCCTTATACACCAGTCACTGAAGGTAGGCATGCATCCAAATAAACACATGCCTGTGTTTAACGTGTCATCTGAAATGCAACCATTCTAACAGTACAGCTCTCATAGAAACATAGAAACTAGCAGCAGTGGTAAGCCATTCGGCCCTTCGAGTCTGCTCCACCATTCATTATGATCATGGCTGATCATCCAACTCAATACCTGCTCCCACTTTCTCCCCATACCCTTAGATCCCTTTCGCCCCAAGAGCTATATCTTACTCCTTCTTGAAAGCATACAATGTTTTGGTCTCAACTACTTTCTGTGGTGACTAATTTCACAGGCATACAACTCTCTGGGTCAAGGAATTTCTCTTCATCTCAGCCTTCAATGGTCTACCCCGTATCCACATACTGTGACCCCTGGTTCTGGACTCCACCACCATCGGAAGCATTCTTCCTTCATCTACCCTATCCAGTCCTTTTAGAATTTTATAGGTTTCTATGAGATTCCCCTCATTCATCCGAACTCCAGCGAATAAAATCCTAATCGACTCAATCTCTCCTCATATGTCAGTCCTGCCATCCCAGATATAAGTTGGGTAATCCTTTGCTACACTCCCTCTATAGCAAATACATCCTTCCTCAGATAAGGAGACCAAAACTGCACAAAATATTGCAGGTGTGGTCTCACCAAGGCCCTGTACAATTGCAGCAAGGCATCCCTGTTCCTGTGCTCGAATCCTCTGGCTATGAAGACCAACATACCATTTGCCTTCTTTACCACCTACTGCACCTGCATGCCTACCTTCAGTGACTGGTGTATAAGGACACCCAGGTCTCGTTGCACATTCCCCTCTCTGAATTTATAATCATTCAGATAATAACCTGCCTTCCTGTTTTTTCTACCAAAATGGATACCCTCACATTTACCCATTGTATTCTGCATCTGCCATGCATTTGTCCACTCACTCAAGTTATCCAAATCATATTGGCATTCTGTGCATATTCCTCACAGCTCACTTTCCCACACAGCTTTTAGTCATCTGCAAATTTGGACATATTACACTTAATTCCCTCATCTAAATCATTAATATATATTGTGCATAACTGGGGCCCCAGCACCCATCCATGTGGTACCCCACTAGTCACTGCCTGCCATTTGGAAAAAGACAGGTTTATTCCTACTCTTTGTGTCTGGTCTGCCAATCAATTTTCTAACCATCTCAATAAACTACTCCCAGTCCCATGTGCTTTAATTTTACACAACAATCTCGATGTGGGACTTTGTTGAAAGCCTTCTGAAAGTCCAAATAAACCACATCCACTGGCTCCCCCTCATCAACACTACTGGTTACATCCTTTCCATCATTGCTGCACTGGAATTTTTTAAAATATTCATTCATGGTTTGTGGGCTTGGCTCTCTAGGCCAGCATTTATTGCCCATCACTAGTTTCCCTTGAGAAGGTGGTGGTGAGCTGTCTTCTTGAACCGCTGCAGTTCAAGTCATGTAGGTACAGCCACAGTGCTGTTAGGAAGCGAGTTCCAGTGACATTGAGGAAACGGGGATAGATTTTCAAGTCAGGATGGTGAGAGGGAATTTGCAGGTGATGATGTTCCTATCTCTCTGCTGCCCTTGTCCTTCGAGGTGGTAGTGCTTGTGGGTTTGGAACGTGCTGTGGTGAAGTACTGCAGTGCATCTTGTAGATAGAACACACCGCTGCTATATGTTCGTGGCGGAGGGAGCGAATATATGTGGATGTGGTGCCATTCAAGTGGACTCCTTTCTCCTGAACGGTGTCAGTCCTGATGTTTGAGTTCAAGCAATGAAGTGGGATTTGAACACAGAGGCATGTGATGTTGCACCGTGCGCTCCTAACTGTACCACGACTGACGCAGACAATGACATTAGAACAAACACGTGTAGAAAAAAAAGTGATTGGTCTTCAACTGGAGTATCGTGCCAAGTTCTGGGCTTCACACTTTAGGGAGCACGTGAAGACATTAGTGCCGGTGCATAAAAGCTTCATAAGAATAGTTCCAGACATGAGGAACTTCAGTTTCCATGCAAGATGGCGAGGAGGTAGTGAATAACAATATAATAGCAACCCAGAGGTCCAGCCTAACCTTCTGTGGTCACGGAGCACCTGCCTATCATGTCAGCTGAAACACCCAGGCAGATGTAAGATGATTGGCAAGCGAAGAAAAGGCTTTGTGAGGTATTTGTTCTTTTTATAACCAGCGAGTAATTAATGCTTTAGTGTTTGGAATTCACTGCCTGACGAAGTGGTGAAGGAAGATTCAATCGTGGTTTTCAAAAGAGATTTGGATAATTATCTGCAGAGAAAACATGCAAAGCTAAGAGGAAAAGTACGGTTGTAGATAAATGGCCCTTGCAAAAAGCGGGCACGGACACGGCGGACCGAATGACATCCTTCAGTGCTGCAACCAATTGTGCAACACAATTGATCATCGCTGTGAAGTACTCTGAATCTTTCTCACCCTTTGCACCGAATTTCCATTGTCTCCGAAATTCTGCTCACTCTCCGCAGATACTCCCAGTTCCTTGTAGAAATTGTTTTGTCTGTTTCAAAATACCCATTAAATACTGACATTTTTGAAGAACACTCGCTTGTCAACAGTTAGTTGCAATAATTACCATTTAACCTTGCATCCATTCATAGTTTGTCATTGTTAACTATGAGCTGCTAACATCACTGACCTTGTAATTCTAAAGGAAAATTTAAAGTAAGAATGCATTTTCAATTTTAATTTGAGAAAAATACTGTTTATTCACAACTTATTGCTGAACTCCCACAGTCACTAAATCGATTTTGCCACGTTGTAGAAAACATCTCTCAATTTGACGGATCTTCATCACTAGCTCCTCAAACACATAGCACATATGCTTTTAAAATGTCCCTCAAGAAAGATATAAATATGAAAGAAGATAGGACAACATACTTATGTATGAGACACATGCATAACCAATAAAACAAGACCTCAGATAAGAATATGACCAATAGAGAATGTGGTAAATAAACTCGCAGGGGACGATATGGAAATATTTTAAGCAGACTCAGTTAACACCAAGTTTATCACAATGTTAAGACATCGTTTACGTGATCAGGCTGTGGATAGGACTTTAAATGCAAAACTAGCCTGTGAAAAGCCCAATGCTTCCACTCGAGTGAGAAACCGTTGCCCTGTTCTGGCAAAACTTCTTCTATTAAACTTGTCTCACTTCCTCCAAATAAAAGGTGTGGCTTTGGGTATCTGCATGGGCCCCAGTTATGCCTGCCTTTTTATGGGGTATGTGGAACATTGCTCGTTCCATTCCTACTCCGGCCCCCTCCCACAAATGTTTCCATGGTACATTGATGACTCATTCGATGCTGCTTTATGCCCTCATTTCGATCTGGAAAAATGTATTAATTTTGCTTCCAATCTCCACCCCTCTATAATTTTCATGTGGTCCATCACTGACACTTCCCTTCCCTTCCTTGACCTCTTAGTCTCATTTTCTGGTGATAAACTGTCCACCAATATTCATTACAAGCCTACCGACTCCCAAAACTACATCGACTACAGTTTCTCCTGTAAGGACTCCATCCCATTCTCTCAGTTCCTTCACCTCCATCACATCTGTTCAGATGATACCACTTTCAAAAACATTTTCTCTGTCATGTATTCCTTCTTCCAAAACCGAGGTTTTCCACCCACGGTTGTTGACAGGGCCCTTAACTGTGTCTGGCCCAACTCCTCTGCACCTGCCCTCACACCTTCCTCTCCCTCCCTGATCCATGATAGGGTCCCCCTTGTGTTCACTTATCACTCCAACAGCCTCTGCATTCAAAGCATCATCCCCTGCCATTTCTGCCAACTCTAGCATGATGCCACCACCAAACACATCTTCCCTTCACCCACCCTGGTGGCATTTCACTGGGGTCGCTCCCTACGTGACACCCTGGTCCACTCCTCCATCACCCCCTACACCTCAACCCCCTCCATGCAACCATAGAAGGTGCAACACCTGCCCCTTTACTGCCCCTCTCCTCACAGTCCAAAGCCCAAGCACTCCTTTCAGGTGAAGCAGCAATTCACTTGCACTTCCCTCAATTTAATCTACTACATTCACTGCTCTCAACGTGGTTTTCACTACATTGGAGAGACCAAACGCAGACTGGGTGACCGCTTTGCAGAACACCTTTGGTCTGTCTGCAAGCTTGACCCAGGCCTCCCTGTCGCTTACCATTTCAACACTCCACCCTGCTCTCATGCGCACATATCCGTCCTTGGCCTGCTGCAATGTTCTAGTGAACCTCAATGCAAACTTGGAGAGACAGCACTTCATCTTCCGATTAAGTACTTTACAACGTTCCAGACTGAATATTGAGTTCAACAACTCCAGATCATGCACTCTCTCCTCCATCCACATTCCCTTTCCGATCCCCCTTTTTCCAAACATTTCTATATATTTTTCCTTTCCCATCTATTTCCATTATTTTTAAATGTATTTCAAGCATTGTTTTATCCCTACCGTTTAGCTTCCTTCCCTTCACCCCACCCCACCCCCACTAGGGCTATCTGTACCTTGCTCGTCCTGCTTTCTACCCTTAATGTCCCCATTAGCACGTTCCTTAGCTAATATCACCGCCGTCAATACCTCCTTGCTATTTTATCAATGGCATCTTTTGGTTATTTCCATCAATCACTGGCCCTCTACCCAGCTCTAACTGCCCCACTCCCCCTTAAACCAGCTTATATTTCGCCTCTTTTCGGCTTTTCCTTAGTTCGGATGAAGAGCCATTCGAACTCGAAATGTTAACTGTGTTCCTCTCCGCAGATTCTCCCTTACTGGAAATGGTCATTGTCCGGCACTTGCTTGGACGAATGATACCAGCCACTTATCAGCCCAAGCCTGGATATTGTCCAGGCCATGCTGAATTTTGCCATGGACTGCTTCTGTCCACGCCACACTTTATCAAACTCCTTCTGAAAATTCTTATCCATATCCTCCATCAACCATTAACCAGGTTAGGTTCAACCTAACGCCACCCACCAACCCGACCCCCCCCCACCAATAACTCCACACCCACCAGCCCCCTCCGCCCCTCCAGGATATCGACCATTTCCACTAAAGACCCAGCCAAAATCCAAGCGTCCGTCCCACCCGACTGGGGGGACATTCCCACCTTATGTACTGCCAATTTGTTCGTTGTTTCTATCGTAATTATTTGTTCTGCCCGTCCTCATTTTCTGTGGTGGCATTTCTCCTCTTCTGTCCAGACAAACTGAAACGAATCACATATTGTCTGAATCAGTTTAAATGTTCCACGAATTTGCGTTATAAGTCAATAGGTGGTTGACAACGATTTGCCATCAATTATATAACTGCCTTGCAGTTTTGAGGACTCTGCCGTTCCAGCAACAATTATACCTTTTCCACATGACTACGTCTCGATGTACTGAAACGGATTCCGTGCTAACGTGAACCTGAAAGCAACACTGCTAGGTTTTCTCCGAAATAAGTCATGTTCATAGAGGACAATGGGATAGAGTTCAGATAGGTTAAAAAAACATACGTCTCAATATTCACAAATATGAGGCTGAATATCCAAGTTTACTGACGGCACTGTTGCATGATGTCATAAGTGATTTCGATGGACGGAACAAGCATTAACACGCCTTTACTGAACACAACTACAAAAGCTCAGGCATAAATCTAGCAGAAATTATTGGATTCAGGAGAGGCAATTTGGAATCAGCGAAATTCAGATGTAACTAATTTTTAAAAGAAGAGAGCAAAAGTGGCAAAGGACGCTGCAGAACGCTGAATTCGACGCCCACTGTGGACAAATTTCTGGTCATGTCTTACCAAAAATCTTACTTAAAATCTTACCAAAGATCAGATCATAACAGCTGGGTAGATATGCAAGCTAGGAAAGATATTCAAAGGGTTCATGAAGGAGAGACCTTGCATTTCAGTTCACGAGTCTGCTTTGAGTATTTGGACAGAGGAGGTTGCGGAGCCAAGGTGGTGGATATGGTGAACGTGTTTTGTGTAGGCCTTTGACAACCACATTCGAAAATGATTTGCCTGAAAACGCATACAGCCGGAATCAGGGAGGATATTTTATAATTGTAAAATCGTAATTATTTCATGGATCGGGCCCAGAGCTTGGTAAAACACGGATGATAATTGACTAGAGAAAATGCTCAATGTGAATTCTACAGAGAACTATTTTGGGCCTTTTTAGTTCAGTGTCTCTATAAATGATTTCTAACTGGAAGCCAGAAGGACAGTGGCTACGGTTGCAGAAGAAACAATGTTGATGAAGGAGGTAGACTGAAATGATGAATAGGGTGAGCTACAGGAGGGTTTAACTACGTGGGAACTGGGAAGAAAGGCGAAAGAAGAGATTCAGCGTTGGCACGGAGACCAAGAAACTTACAGAAACGAATTTATCGAACAGTCACAGCCAAAAGAAAATGAACAAAATGTGACTTTTGAGGACATTTCCTTTAGCAGTTTATTGAAATCACCATAGATTAAACATGAATTAACAGGCAAATTGCAGCTAATATGAACCATAAACTACACGTCAAATTGCAAAGACAAGGAAGGTGGATATCGCGGTTTTGCTTGGCTCTCCACTTGCCGTATAAGACCATCTTTCATCCACAAAGCCCTGAAAAGCTTTCAACTTCGTCTATAGAATTCCAGTTGATTTTCTGCTTGGGTAAAACCACCGATCTTTATGATGCACAAATCCTAAATGCCCGAGTTCTACTGCAAGGTCTTCAACAAATTTGCGCACAAGACTTCTCTGGATTATTTTCCTTTTCCTTCTACTCAGCATTTATTGCTCCTTGAGAAGGTGGTGGTCAAATGCCTTCTTGAACCGCTGCAGTCCATGTTCTGTAGGGTACACCCACAGTGCTGTTACGAAGGGAATTCCAGAAATTACAGCTGTTGCTGTTCCCATCTATCTGCTGCCCTTGTCCTTACAGATGATGGTGGTCGTAGGTTTGGAAGGTGTTGCCTGAGGAGCCTTGGTGAGTTTCTACAGTGCATCTTGTAAATGGTGCACACTGCTTCCACTGTGCGTCGGTGGTGGAGGGAGTGAATGTTTGTGGAAGGGATGCCAATCAAACGGGCTGCTTTGGCCTGGAAGGTATCGTGCTTCCTGAGTGTTGTTGGAGTTGCCCTCCTCCATGCAAGCGGACAGTATTCCATAGCACTCCTCAATTGTGCCTTGTAGATTTTGGACCGGCTTTGTTGAGCCAGGAGGTGAGTTACTTGTTGCAGGATTCCTAGCCTCTGACCTGCTCTTGTAGACAATGTACTTATATGGCTAATTCAGTTCAGTTTAATGTCAATGGTAACCCGCAGGTTGTTGATAGTGGGAGGTTTAGCGATGCTAATGCCATTGAATACCAAGGGCTGGTGGTTATATTCACTCTTCTTGGACGTGTTCATTGCCTGGTACTTGTATGGTGTGAATGTTCCATCTTACTTGTCAGCCCAAGCCTGGGATCTACCCCAGGTTTTTTCTGCATTTGGACATGGACTGTTTCAGTATCTGATGAGTCGCAAAAGGTGTTGAACATTGCGCAATGTTCAATAAACACCCACATTGCTGACCTTACGATGGAGGGAAGGTCATTGATGAAGCAGCTGAAGATTGTTGGGCCGAGAACACTACCCTGAAGAAGTCCTGCAGGAGAGTCCTTGAGCTGAGATGACTGACCTCCAAGAACCATAGCAACCTTCCTTTGTGCTAGTAACAACTCAAAGCAGCAGTGTTTTCTCCCTTGTTACTATTGACTCCAGTTTTGCTAGGGCTCCTTGATGCCACACGCATCAAATGCTGCGTTAATGTCGAGAGCAGTCACTCTTACCCCCTGATTGTAACTGTCTCGATGGATGCAGCAGAAACACCACTATCTGTATGTGCTATAAGAGCCCTGTTCACTGTGTGGGCTCTTCTGGTCAAGTGGATCATACGACAGTACCTGAAGCAGTGGCAGTACCTTTTCTTTATTTATCCATACTACCAGATGCAACCATCGTGCTTCTTCAGCCTGCATGTTCTGCAAGCCTGGGTTACCTAAGCTTGGAGTGCTCAGTGTCTTGTATGTTGTTTCAACCAGGCTCAATTGCAGTTTTCTTTTAAATTCCATTTCCATTTCAGTTAGGTTCCGACCCCAACATACAAACTTTGACACCGAGGATTCCTTCACAATCTTAATACATGGAAAATGTGTCAATTTGAGCAAAGACATCAATAAATTGAATGTAAAAGTGTCCGGGGACTGTGAGGCTACTGAGAATGCACCAGGCCTATGTAATCATGAAGAGAACTGAAAATTTACAGATAACATGTTTAAAATCTGAATTTTGCATTGATGCAACTTTCCTTTTCTGTTGTAATATTCCCACAATGCATAAGGATTTTAAATTGATTGACTATATATGTGAGAGGGGGACCATGCAATGACTGGATAGGAAGAGCAATAGGTCCAATATGATACATAATTCATGTTGGAATGAACTATTTAGATAAGTTAAATAATTTAACAATTAAAATAAATGAATAGTTCAGCCCATTCTTTAACTCCACTCTGAATTTACTCTGGGTCCCTGCATAAATAAATGGGTTTATACAGGTACTCAAAAGCTGAAGCATAAATCCGCTTTCCTCCACAGTGAAATTTGATTTATTGTAATTTGAACCAGAAAAGTATGTCAGGCTGGCAATTCGGACATACAGAAAGGTTATAAAATATAACGAATACAATAGAATGAAACTGCCTGAGATGGCGAAGAGTAACACAATTGACTTCCTTCTGCTTTCCATCTCTGGGTCACTCTGAGTCTCTCCATTGCTCTTGGCTCGGAGTCTCCTGCGGGCTCTATTGGCTGTGAGTATATGTTTAACAGTCAAAACATTGAGCAGTAAAATCAGAATGACTGGGAGACAGGGGTTCAAAATGCGATGAAGCCAATCGTAAGCGGCCCATGCAGGTGACGTATAAAATATTGATTTCACGCTGCAGAACCATGGTGTATTGCCAATGATGTATAAAGGTTTATATATAAAATACAATAAGGAGGTTGTTAAACAGCTGACTGTACAAACCGTTCCTATCACCCATCTCGCCCTTTCCTCAGTGCAGTATTTTATTTTCAGCTTCTGGCAACAAATGGCCATAAAACGATCAAAGGTGAAAGCCACAGTTAACCAGACAGAACTGTTTATAGCTGCATAAATTAAGGTAGAACGGAGACTGCATACCGGTGTGATGGACAGGAAACTGAACGGGAAATAAATGCCAGCAATCCGGTTCAATATTACAGCTGTGATAATGACCAACAAATCCGTCACTGCCATGGACACTAGGTAATGTGTCACACACCTGGAGAGACCGCATCTTCCTCTGGACAGGATCACAATCACTGCGAAGTTAGCTGTAAGATTTAGAGAGAGAGAGAGAGACTGTTAGTGCGTGTGTGGAAAGGAGAGTGTACGTATGTGTGTAAGAGAACAGTTTGATTCCATTCCCTGCAAACCTGTCTGTTTTACAAGATGCTGTAAGAAAATTCCAGATGTGACTTGCAATTTTGTGTTAAACACTATTCATTAACGCATAGGCACTTTTGTCCCCATTTTTAATAATTATCCACGTTATAAATAAGTAAATTCGCTGGCCTTTGAATTTGGAATAGTGTATGATTGCATGATGGACAGCATGGCAAATGAGAATCCCATTGAAACCAACTTAAGGGAAATAATAGACAAACTTATTGTACATCATATTCAAGAGTGTAGGTAGTACAAGAATCTACAATGAATCTAAATTAACAGGAAAATAGGAACAAAAACTTGCATTTCAAAGTGACTCTACCCGACCGAGGACCACAAGCAGCGTCATTTATTGAATTTTGTGCATGCATTCACTTTTGGAAAATTTAACTGCAAAACAGTTCGAAGAGATCCTGAGGCAGAAAGATGCAAATTGGCAAATAGTACTTACTGACTGTGCCGAGGGCTTTTTGTGAGGTTGCAATGCTCACTTCAAGTTCTGTTCTGAAAGCCACCTTGGATCATTCGTTTCAATCTGTTGACCAGCTATCGTTGATGTTGAGGCCCCATTTCCACAGAATTTCCCTCCTACAGAGCAGCACTTCCTAAGTACTGAAATGTGATGCCGGCATTTATAACCAGCCTAGATGTGCAGTTGCATTACGCTTAAAGTTTTTCATGCAGATACGAGAGATAGCAACAGTTTTTTGGCCTCAGGCAAGGTAGGGATGAGAGTGAAGACGGGAAATGTCCAGGACATGTCCTGGTGTTCGAAGTGGTCGGAAATCCTGGGCACAGCAGTCGTCCCTGTCGAACCATCAGCAGCAGCGAATGTGGAAGACATCAGCCTGCTGAATCACCGAGACTTGGAGCCCCTGATTGGGTGCGTTTGGGCTACACACAGATTCATTCACAAATTTGCTACTCATTTTAATTGTTTCTATTTCTGTCAAAATACCTCATCATGTCCCTTAAAAAATCAATAATTTTATTCAATGAGTTAATCATTGAAATCTATCATGCTGTGAATCATTTGTGGAAATGAGTAGGTGTGAATAAGATTTTTAAAAATCTACATGCCCCCACCCACCCCCCTACCCCCATCCGTCAACCCTGCTTAATAGTTCTCGTAATGTAACAGAGCCAATAATACAATCGAAAGACATATGCACTGTGATAACAGTCTGATAATCGACCCAAAAGAACTGTGTCCATATCACAGTCAAGCTGCATTTAATTCACTCACTGTGGCAGTGACAATAACAGACTAACGCATTGAAACTGTGTTAACATTGTGACGTTCAGGCACAATAACGGTGTCAACAACATAATAGAGCTACGTTACTTCATGATAATTCACCCGAAATAATAGTGTCATTAACTACGTTTACAGCGTGGTTGCCGTGTCCTAATCCACCCACAATATCGTTAACAATAACACAAGAGATTTGCCTTTATGTGATTTAACAGTGCGAAATTTGAGCCAAAGTAATAATGTAAATAATACAATAGAGTTGCATTGAGACCCTGGTCACAGTGCGATAATTCACTGACATTAACAGTGTAAATAAAACAATGTCATTCACACAGAGAAATGGTGCAGGTAAAGGGGAGAAAACATAGCATCAATCGAGCAAAATTATGCTTTTCAAAAAAAGAAATGTATCCTTTAAAGGACAGAAATGACAAGTTTAATGAGAAAACATAAGACCCTGAGTGTTGAATTTAAGCCATTAACGCGGAAAATGAGGCTTTTAAAGGAGAGAAAATGCGACATTAATGGGGAGAAATGGTTCCAATAAAATGACAATAATACTGTTTCGATGAATAATTAACACAATTAAAGTATGCAAAACATGCTTTAAAGGATCATAAATCAAACCAATTAAAAGGAAGATAACATCCAGTTAAAGGGGAGAAATATGCTGATTGAAGGAGGGATTGTATATCGGTATCGTGAACAACGACTGGTCGATAAGAGCAGTTATTATTACAATACCTACCTAAAACCCCGATGGCAGCAAGAACTGGATAGTAAACGGCAAACAGCAGTCCATTTGGTATTCCATGCATTTCTATCAGAAGCCCTGAACGCGTTCTGGGCTGCACACAGAGATTGTCACATTTATACATGATGTCAGTTCCCAAGAGATAATCAGATGTGTTGATTCGAGACTAAAAGAAACAAACACATTGATGCATCTGCTACTGGGCGCGTGTTCATGTTTTGATAGAATTTAATGCTGATTTTTAAAGATCTCTGGAACTGCACTGAAGTGAAATGCCCGAGGATTGTAGTAAGGCCCTGTTACAATTACTAATTTAATATGGAGAGGTGCGGTTCACGTCAACTATTGTCAATATCAACCTTTCTTGCCCAGTACGTTCTCATTCAGAGCTAACTGATAAAATCTAGTAATATTCAGCGTGCAGAGGTCCAGATATACAATAGAAATATCCAGTAAAATAAAATTGTTTCGGTAAGCTTAGCACAGTTATATTGAAATACGACAGGTGCAGATGAGCACGTTTAAACTGAGCATCGGGCCAGGTCAGCAGTCTTTTGCCGTCAGTGGAAAGGTTTAATTCAGCACCACTGTACACAATGTGAATGTCCCAGAAAAAACAGGCAGAGCCAGTTCAACAAGTTTACATCACCGTCCACAGGTTCGATTCAGTGCTGTTACCTTCGGTGTGAAAGTCTAATTCTGTACGTTTAATATCAGTGTGTACTTCAGCAATACTGCACGGTTAATATCAGTGTATACTGCAGTAATTCTGTACGCTTACTATCCGTGTGTACGGCAGTAATTCTGCACGGTAAATATCAGTGTGCACTGCAGTAATTCGGTACGGTTAAAATCAGTGTGTACTGCAGCAATACTGTACGGTTAACATCACTGTACTGCAGGAATTCTGCACGGGTTAATATAAATGTGCACTGCAGTGATTCTGCATGGTTAATAACAGTGTGCAGTGCAACAATTCTGTACGGTTAATATTAGTGTGTACTGCTGTAATTTAGTACGGTTAATATCAGTGTGCACTGCAGTAATTCTGTACGGTTAATATTAGTGTGCATTGCAGTAATTCTGCACGGGTTAATATAAGTGTGCACTGCAGTGAGTCTGCATGGTTAATATCAGTGTGCAGTGCAACAATTCTTTACGGTTAATATTAGTGTGTACCGCAGTAATTCAGTACGGATAATATTAGTGTGAACTGCAGTAATTCTGTACGGTTAACATCAGTGTGCACTGTACCAATTCTATACCTTTAATATCAGTGTGTACTGCAGTAATTCTGTACCTTTAATATCAGTGTATACTGCAGTAATTCTGTACAGTTAATATCAGTGTGCACCACAGTGATTCTGCATGCTTAATATCAGTGTGCACTGCAACAATTCTGTATGGTTAATATTAGTGTGCACTGCTATAATTTGACATGGTTAATATTAGTGCGTACTGCAGCAATTCTGTACGGTTAATATCACTGTGCACTATAGCAATTCTGTATGGTTAATATCAGTGCGCACTACAGCAATTCAGTACGGCTAATATCAGTGTGTACTGCAGCATTTCTGTACGGGTAATATCAGTGCGCACTACAGTTCAGTACGGCTGATATCAGTGTGTAGTACAGCATTCTGAACGGTTAATATCCTTATGTAATGCAGCAATTCTGTACGGTTAATATCAGTGCGCACTGCATTAATTTTGTACGGTTAATATCGGTGTGCACTGCAGTAATTTTGTACTGTTAACATCAGTGTGAAATGCAGCAATTCTATACGGTTAATGTCAGTGTGTACTGCAGTAATTCTTTACGGTTAATATGAGTGTGCACTGCAGCAATTCTTTCTGGTTAATATTAGTGTGTACTGCAGTAATTCTCTATGGTTAATATCAACGTGTACTACAGTAATTCTGTAACGTTAATATCAGTGTGTACTACAGTAATTCTGCATCGTTAATATCAATGTGTACTACAGTAATTCTGTATCATTAATATCAATGTGTACTGCAGTAATTCTGTATCGTTAATATCAGTGTGCACTGCAGCAATTGTGTACGGTTAATATCAGTGTGTACTGCAGTAATTCTATACGGTTAATATCAGTGTGTACTGCAGCAATACTGTACGGTTAATATCAGTGTGTACTGCAGCAAATCTGTATGGTTAATACCAGTGGGTACTGCAGTAACTCTGCAATGTTAATATTAGTGTTCACTGCAGTAATTCTGTACGGTTAATATCAGTGGGTACTGCAGCAATTCTGTACGATTAATATCAGTGTGTACTACAGTAATTCTGCAGAATTAATATCAGTGTGAACTGCTGCAATTCTATATGGTAAATATCGGGCTGCACTGCAGACATTCTGTACGGTTAATATCAGTGTGTACTACAGTAATTCTGTACAGTTAATATCAGTGTGCACTGCAGTAATTCTGTACGATTAATATCAGTGTGTACTGCAGCAATTCTGTACGATTAATATCAGTGTGCACTGCAGCAATTCTGTACGGTTGATATCAGTGTGTACTGCAGTAACTCTGCACGGTTAATATTAGTGTTCAATGCAGTAATTCTGTACGGTTAATATCAGTGAGTACTGCAGCCAATCTATACGATTAATATCAGTGTGCGCTGCAGTAATTCTGTATGGTTAATATCAGTGTGCACTGCAGTAATTCTGTACGGTTGATATCAGTGTGTACTGCAGCCGTTCTGTACGGTTAATATCAGTGTGTACTGCAGCATTTCTGTACGATTAATATCAGTGTGTACTACAGTAATTCTGCACAGTTAATATCAGTGTGAACTGCAGCAATTCTATATGGTTAATGTCGGTCTACACTGCAGCCATTCTGCACGGTAAATATCAGTGTGCACTGCAGTAATTCGGTACGGTTAAAATCAGTGCATACTGCAGGAATTCTGCACGGGTTAATATAAATGTGCACTGCAGTGATTCTGCATGGTTAATAACAGTGTGCAGTGCAACAATTCTGTACGGTTAATATTAGTGTGTACTGCTGTAATTTAGTACGGTTAATATCAGTGTGCACTGCAGTAATTCTGTACGGTTAATATTAGTGTGCATTGCAGTAATTCTGCACGGGTTAATATAAGCGTGCACTGCAGTGAGTCTGCATGGTTAATATCAGTGTGCAGTGCAACAATTCTTTACGGTTAATATTAGTGTGTACCGCAGTAATTCAGTGCGGATAATATTAGTGTGAACTGCAGTAATTCTGTACCTTTAATATCAGTGTATACTGCAGTAATTCTGTACAGTTAATATCAGTGTGCACCACAGTGATTCTGCATGCTTAATATTAGTGTGCACTGCAACAACTCTGTATGGTTAATATTAGTGTGCACTGCTATAATTTGACATGGTTAATATTAGTGCGTACTGCAGCAATTCTGTACGGTTAATATCACTGTGCACTATAGCAATTCTGTACGGTTAATATCAGTGCGCACTACAGCAATTCAGTACGGCTAATATCAGTGTGTACTGCAGCATTTCTGTACGGGTAATATCAGTGCGCACTACAGTTCAGTACGGCTGATATCAGTGTGTAGTACAGCATTCTGAACGGTTAATATCCTTATGTAATGCAGCAATTCTGTACGGTTTATATCAGTGCGCACTGCATTAATTTTGTACGGTTAATATCGGTGTGCACTGCAGTAATTTTGCATGCTTAATATCGGTCTGCACGGCAGTAATTTTGTACTGTTAACATCAGTGTGAAATGCAGCAATTCTATACGGTTAATGTCAGTGTGTACTGCAGTAATTCTTTACGGTTAATATGAGTGTGCACTGCAGCAATTCTTTCTGGTTAATATTAGTGTGTACTGCAGTAATTCTCTATGGTTAATATCAACGTGTACTACAGTAATTCTGTAACGTTAATATCAGTGTGTACTGCAGTAATTCTGCATCGTTAATATCAATGTGTACTACAGTAATTCTGTATCATTAATATCAATGTGTACTGCAGTAATTCTGTATCGTTAATATCAGTGTGCACTGCAGCAATTGTGTACGGTTAATATCAGTGTGTACTGCAGTAATTCTATACGGTTAATATCAGTGTGTACTGCAGCAATACTGTACGGTTAATATCAGTGTGTACTGCAGCAAATCTGTATGGTTAATACCAGTGGGTACTGCAGTAACTCTGCAATGTTAATATTAGTGTTCACTGCAGTAATTCTGTACGGTTAATATCAGTGGGTACTGCAGCAATTCTGTACGATTAATATCAGTGTGTACTACAGTAATTCTGCAGAATTAATATCAGTGTGAACTGCTGCAATTCTATATGGTAAATATCGGGCTGCACTGCAGACATTCTGTACGGTTAATATCAGTGTGTACTACAGTAATTCTGTACAGTTAATATCAGTGTGCACTGCAGTAATTCTGTACGATTAATATCAGTGTGTACTGCAGCAATTCTGTACGATTAATATCAGTGTGCACTGCAGCAATTCTGTACGGTTGATATCAGTGTGTACTGCAGTAACTCTGCACGGTTAATATTAGTGTTCAATGCAGTAATTCTGTACGGTTAATATCAGTGAGTACTGCAGCCAATCTATACGATTAATATCAGTGTGCGCTGCAGTAATTCTGTATGGTTAATATCAGTGTGCACTGCAGTAATTCTGTACGGTTGATATCAGTGTGTACTACAGTAATTCTGCACAGTTAATATCAGTGTGAACTGCAGCAATTCTATATGGTTAATGTCGGTCTACACTGCAGCCATTCTGTATGGTTAATATTAGTGTGCACTGCAGTAATTCTGCATAGTTAATATCAGTGTGTACTGTAGCAATTCTGTACGATTAATATCAGTGTGTACTGCAGTAATTCTGTACGGTTAACATCAATGTGTACTGCAGCAATACTGTACGGTTAATATCAGTGTGTACTGCAGTAATTCTGTACGGTTAACATCACTGTACTGCAGGAATTCTGCACGGGTTAATATAAATGTGCACTGCAGTGATTCTGCATGGTTAATAACAGTGTGCAGTGCAACAATTCTGTACGGTTAATATTAGTGTGTACTGCTGTAATTTAGTACGGTTAATATCAGTGTGCACTGCAGTAATTCTGTACGGTTAATATTAGTGTGCATTGCAGTAATTCTGCACGGGTTAATATAAGTGTGCACTGCAGTGAGTCTGCATGGTTAATATCAGTGTGCAGTGCAACAATTCTTTACGGTTAATATTAGTGTGTACCGCAGTAATTCAGTACGGATAATATTAGTGTGAACTGCAGTAATTCTGTACGGTTAACATCAGTGTGCACTGTACCAATTCTATACCTTTAATATCAGTGTGTACTGCAGTAATTCTGTACCTTTAATATCAGTGTATACTGCAGTAATTCTGTACAGTTAATATCAGTGTGCACCACAGTGATTCTGCATGCTTAATATCAGTGTGCACTGCAACAATTCTGTATGGTTAATATTAGTGTGCACTGCTATAATTTGACATGGTTAATATTAGTGCGTACTGCAGCAATTCTGTACGGTTAATATCACTGTGCACTATAGCAATTCTGTATGGTTAATATCAGTGCGCACTACAGCAATTCAGTACGGCTAATATCAGTGTGTACTGCAGCATTTCTGTACGGGTAATATCAGTGCGCACTACAGTTCAGTACGGCTGATATCAGTGTGTAGTACAGCATTCTGAACGGTTAATATCCTTATGTAATGCAGCAATTCTGTACGGTTAATATCAGTGCGCACTGCATTAATTTTGTACGGTTAATATCGGTGTGCACTGCAGTAATTTTGTACTGTTAACATCAGTGTGAAATGCAGCAATTCTATACGGTTAATGTCAGTGTGTACTGCAGTAATTCTTTACGGTTAATATGAGTGTGCACTGCAGCAATTCTTTCTGGTTAATATTAGTGTGTACTGCAGTAATTCTCTATGGTTAATATCAACGTGTACTACAGTAATTCTGTAACGTTAATATCAGTGTGTACTACAGTAATTCTGCATCGTTAATATCAATGTGTACTACAGTAATTCTGTATCATTAATATCAATGTGTACTGCAGTAATTCTGTATCGTTAATATCAGTGTGCACTGCAGCAATTGTGTACGGTTAATATCAGTGTGTACTGCAGTAATTCTATACGGTTAATATCAGTGTGTACTGCAGCAATACTGTACGGTTAATATCAGTGTGTACTGCAGCAAATCTGTATGGTTAATACCAGTGGGTACTGCAGTAACTCTGCAATGTTAATATTAGTGTTCACTGCAGTAATTCTGTACGGTTAATATCAGTGGGTACTGCAGCAATTCTGTACGATTAATATCAGTGTGTACTACAGTAATTCTGCAGAATTAATATCAGTGTGAACTGCAGCAATTCTATATGGTTAATGTCGGTCTACACTGCAGCCATTCTGCACGGTAAATCTGTATGGATAATACCAGTGGGTACTGCAGTAACTCTGCAATGTTAATATTAGTGTTCACTGCAGTAATTCTGTACGGTTAATATCAGTGTGTACTGCAGCATTTCTGTACGATTAATATCAGTGTTCAATGCAGTAATTCTGTACGGTTAATATCAGTGAGTACTGCAGCCAATCTATACGATTAATATCAGTGTGCGCTGCAGTAATTCTGTATGGTTAATATCAGTGTGCACTGCAGTAATTCTGTACGGTTGATATCAGTGTGTACTGCAGCAATTCTGTACGATTAATATCAGTGTGTACTACAGTAATTCTGCAGAATTAATATCAGTGTGAACTGCAGCAATTCTATATGGTTAATGTCGGTCTACACTGCAGCCATTCTGCACGGTAAATATCAGTGTGCACTGCAGTAATTCGGTACGGTTAAAATAAGTGCATACTGCAGGAATTCTGCACGGGTTAATATAAATGTGCACTGCAGTGATTCTGCATGGTTAATAACAGTGTGCAGTGCAACAATTCTGTACGGTTAATATTAGTGTGTACTGCTGTAATTTAGTACGGTTAATATCAGTGTGCACTGCAGTAATTCTGTACGGTTAATATTAGTGTGCATTGCAGTAATTCTGCACGGGTTAATATAAGTGTGCACTGCAGTGAGTCTGCATGGTTAATATCAGTGTGCAGTGCAACAATTCTTTACGGTTAATATTAGTGTGTACCGCAGTAATTCAGTACGGATAATATTAGTGTGAACTGCAGTAATTCTGTACGGTTAACATCAGTGTGCACTGTACCAATTCTATACCTTTAATATCAGTGTGTACTGCAGTAATTCTGTACCTTTAATATCAGTGTATACTGCAGTAATTCTGTACAGTTAATATCAGTGTGCACCACAGTGATTCTGCATGCTTAATATCAGTGTGCACTGCAACAATTCTGTATGGTTAATATTAGTGTGCACTGCTATAATTTGACATGGTTAATATTAGTGCGTACTGCAGCAATTCTGTACGGTTAATATCACTGTGCACTATAGCAATTCTGTATGGTTAATATCAGTGCGCACTACAGCAATTCAGTACGGCTAATATCAGTGTGTACTGCAGCATTTCTGTACGGGTAATATCAGTGCGCACTACAGTTCAGTACGGCTGATATCAGTGTGTAGTACAGCATTCTGAACGGTTAATATCCTTATGTAATGCAGCAATTCTGTACGGTTAATATCAGTGCGCACTGCATTAATTTTGTACGGTTAATATCGGTGTGCACTGCAGTAATTTTGTACTGTTAACATCAGTGTGAAATGCAGCAATTCTATACGGTTAATGTCAGTGTGTACTGCAGTAATTCTTTACGGTTAATATGAGTGTGCACTGCAGCAATTCTTTCTGGTTAATATTAGTGTGTACTGCAGTAATTCTCTATGGTTAATATCAACGTGTACTACAGTAATTCTGTAACGTTAATATCAGTGTGTACTGCAGTAATTCTGCATCGTTAATATCAATGTGTACTACAGTAATTCTGTATCATTAATATCAATGTGTACTGCAGTAATTCTGTATCGTTAATATCAGTGTGCACTGCAGCAATTGTGTACGGTTAATATCAGTGTGTACTGCAGTAATTCTATACGGTTAATATCAGTGTGTACTGCAGCAATACTGTACGGTTAATATCAGTGTGTACTGCAGCAAATCTGTATGGTTAATACCAGTGGGTACTGCAGTAACTCTGCAATGTTAATATTAGTGTTCACTGCAGTAATTCTGTACGGTTAATATCAGTGGGTACTGCAGCAATTCTGTACGATTAATATCAGTGTGTACTACAGTAATTCTGCAGAATTAATATCAGTGTGAACTGCTGCAATTCTATATGGTAAATATCGGGCTGCACTGCAGACATTCTGTACGGTTAATATCAGTGTGTACTACAGTAATTCTGTACAGTTAATATCAGTGTGCACTGCAGTAATTCTGTACGATTAATATCAGTGTGTACTGCAGCAATTCTGTACGATTAATATCAGTGTGCACTGCAGCAATTCTGTACGGTTGATATCAGTGTGTACTGCAGTAACTCTGCACGGTTAATATTAGTGTTCAATGCAGTAATTCTGTACGGTTAATATCAGTGAGTACTGCAGCCAATCTATACGATTAATATCAGTGTGCGCTGCAGTAATTCTGTATGGTTAATATCAGTGTGCACTGCAGTAATTCTGTACGGTTGATATCAGTGTGTACTACAGTAATTCTGCACAGTTAATATCAGTGTGAACTGCAGCAATTCTATATGGTTAATGTCGGTCTACACTGCAGCCATTCTGTATGGTTAATATTAGTGTGCACTGCAGTAATTCTGCATAGTTAATATCAGTGTGTACTGTAGCAATTCTGTACGATTAATATCAGTGTGTACTGCAGTAATTCTGTACGGTTAACATCAATGTGTACTGCAGCAATACTGTACGGTTAATATCAGTGTGTACTGCAGTAATTCTGTACGGTTAATATCAGTGTGTACTGCAGTAATTCTGTACGGTTAACATCAGTGTGTACTGCAGCAATTCTGCACGGGTTAATATAAGTGTGCACTGCAGTGAGTCTGCATGGTTAATATCAGTGTGCAGTGCAACAATTCTTTACGGTTAATATTAGTGTGTACCGCAGTAATTCAGTGCGGATAATATTAGTGTACTCTGCAGTAATTCTGTACGGTTAACATCAGTGTGCACTGTACCAATTCTATACCTTTAATATCAGTGTGTACTGCAGTAATTCTGTACCTTTAATATCAGTGTATACTGCAGTAATTCTGTACAGTTAATATCAGTGTGCACCGCAGTGATTCTGCATGCTTAATATCAGTGTGCACTGCAACAATTCTGTATGGTTAATATTAGTGTGCACTGCTGTAATTTGACATGGTTAATATTAGTGCGTACTGCAGCAATTCTGTACGGTTAATATCACTGTGCACTGCAGCAATTCAGTACTGCTAATATCAGTGTGTACTGCAGCATTTCTGTACGGGTAATATCAGTGTGCACTACAGTTCAGTACGGCTGATATCAGTGTGTAGTACAGCATTCTGAACGGTTAATATCAGTGTGTACTGAATAACTCTGCACGGTTAATATCAGTGGGCACTGCAGTAATTCTGTATGGTTAATATCAGTGTGTATTGCAGTAATTTTGTACGGTTAACATCAGTGTGCAATGCAGCAATTCTGTATGGTTAATGTCAGTGTGTACTGCAGTAATACTTTACGTTTAATATGAGTGTGCACTGCAGCAATTCTTTCCGGTTAATATTAGTGTGTACTGCAGTAATTCTCTATGGTTAATATCAACGTGTACTACAGTAATTCTGTATCGTTAATATCAGTGTGTACTGCAGTAATTCTGTATCGTTAATATCAATGTGTACTACAGTAATTCTGTATCATTAATATCAATGTGTACTGCAGTAATTCTGTATCGTTAATATCAGTGTGCACTGCAGCAATTGTGTACGGTTAATGTCAGTGTGTACTGCAGTAATTCTTTTCGGTTAATATGAGTGTGTACTGCAGCAATTCTGTACGGTTAATATCAGTGTGTACTGCAGCAAATCTGTATGGTTAATACCAGTGGGTACTGCAGTAACTCTGCAATGTTAATATTAGTGTTCACTGCAGTAATTCTGTACGGTTAATATGAGTGGGTACTGCAGCAATTCTGTACGATTTATATCAGTGTGTACTGCAGTAATTCTGTACGGTTAACATCAGTGCGTACTGCAGCAATACTGTATGGTTAATATCAGTGTGTACTGCAGCAATTCTGCACGGGTTAATATAAGTGTGCACTGCAGTGATTCTGCATGGTTAATATCAGTGTGCAGTGCAACAATTCTTTACGGTTAATATCAGTGTGTACTGCAGTAATTCAGTACGGATAATATTAGTGTGCACTGCAGTAATTCTGTATGGTTAATATCAGTGTGCACTGTTCCAATTCTGTACCTTTAATGTCAGTGTGTACTGCAGCAATTCTGTACAGTTAATATCATGTGCACCACAGTAATTCTGTACGGTTAATATCAGTGTGTACTGCAGTAACTCTGCACTGTTAATATTAGTGTTCACTGCAGTAATTCTGTACGGTTAATATCAGTGTGTACTGCAGCCATTCTGTACGGTTAATATCAGTGTGCGCTGCAGTAATTCAGTACGGTTAATATCAGTGTGCACTGCAGTAATTCTATATGGTTAATGTCGGTCTACACTGCAGCCATTCTGTACGGTTAATATTAGTGTGCCATGCAGTAATTCTGCATAGTTAATATCAGTGTGTACTGTAGCAATTCTGTACGATTAATATCAGTGTGTACTGTGGTAATTCTGTACGGTTAACATCAGTGTGTACTGCAGCAATACTGTACGGTTAATATCAGTGTGCACTGCAGCAATTCTGCATGGGTTAATATTAGTGTGCACTGCAGTAATTCTGCATAGTTAATATCAGTGTGTACTGTAGCAATTCTGTACGATTAATATCAGTGTGTACTGCAGTAATTCTGTACGGCTAACATCAGTGTGTACTGCAGCAATACTGTACGGTTAATATCAGTGTGTACTGCAGCAATTCTGCACGGGTTAATATAAGTGTGCACTGCAGTGATTCTGCATGGTTAATATCAATGTGCAGTGCAACAATTCTTTACAGTTAATATCAGTGTGTACTGCAGTAATTCAGTACGGAAAATATTAGTGTGCACTGCAGTAATTCTGAACAGTTAATATCCTTATGTAATGCAGCAATTCTGTACGGTTAATGTCAGTGTGCTCTGCATTAATTCTGTATGGTTAATATCGGTCTGCACTGCAGTAATTTTGCATGCTTAATATCGGTCTGCACTGCAACAATTCTGTACGATTAATATCAGTGTGTACTGCAGTAATTCTGCACGGGTTAATATAAGTGTGCACTGCAGCAATACTGTATGGTTAATATCAGTGTGTACTGCAGCAATTCTGCACGGGTTAATATAAGTGTGCACTGCAGTGATTCTGCATGGTTAATATCAGTGTGTACTGTAGCAATTCTGTACGATTAATATCAGTGTGTACTGCAGTAATTCTGTACGGTTAACATCAGTGTGTACTGCAGCAATACTGTACGGTTAATATCAGTGTGAACTGCAGCAATTCTGCACGGGTTAATATAAGTGTGCACTGCAGTGATTCTGCATGGTTAATATCAATGTGCAGTGCAACAATTCTTTACGGTTAATATCAGTGTGTACTGCAGTAATTCAGTACGGAAAATATTAGTGTGCACTGCAGTAATTCTGAACAGTTAATATCCTTATGTAATGCAGCAATTCTGTACAGTTAATGTCAGAGTGCTCTGCATTAATTCTGTATGGTTAATATCGGTCTGCACTGCAGAAATTTTGCATGCTTAATATCGGTCTGCACTGCAACAATTCTGTACGATTAATATCAGTGTGTACTGCAGTAATTCTGCACGGGTTAATATAAGTGTGCACTGCAGTGATTCTGCATGGTTAATATCAATGTGCAGTGCAACAATTCTTTACGGTTAATATCAGTGTGTACTGCAGTAATTCAGTACGGAAAATATTAGTGTGCACTGCAGTAATTCTGAACAGTTAATATCCTTATGTAATGCACCAATTCTGTACGGTTAATGTCAGTGTGCTCTGCATTAATTCTGTACGGTTAATATCGGTCTGCACTGCAGTAATTTTGCATGCTTAATATCGGTCTGCACTGCAGTAATTCTGTATGGTTAGTATCAGTGTGTACTGCATTAACTCTGCATGGTTAATAGCAGTGTGCACTGCAACAATTCTGTACGATTAATATCAGTGTGTACTGCATTAACTCTGCATGGTTAATAGCAGTGTGTACTGCAGTAATTCTGTACGGTTAACATCAGTGTGTACTGCAGTAATTCTGCACGGGTTAATATAAGTGTGCACTGCAGTGATTCTGCATGGTTAATATCAGTGTGCAGTGCAACAATTCTTTACACTTAATATTAGTGTGTACTGCAGTAATTCAGTATGGATAATATTAGTGTGCACTGCAGTAATTCTGTACGGTTAAAATCAGTGTATCCTGCAGCAATTCTGTACAATTAATACCTGTGTGCACTGCAGTAATTCTGTATGGTTAATATCAGTGTGAACTGCAGCAATTCTGCACGGTTAATATCAGTGTGGACTGCAACAATTCTGTACGGTTAATATCAGTGTGTACTGCAGTAATTCTGTACAATTAATATCAGTGTGTACTGCAGTAATGTTGTACGGTTAACATCACTGTACTGCAGCAATTCTGCACGTGTTAATATAAGTGTGCACTGCAGTGATTCTGCATGGTTAATATCAGTGTGCAGTGCAACAATTCTTTACGGTTAATATTAGTGTGTACTGCAGTAGTTCAGTACGGATAATATTAGTGTGCACTGCAGCAATTCTGTACGGTTAATATCTGTGTGCACTGCAGTAATTCTGTATGGTTAATATCAGTGTGTACGACAGTTATTCTGTATGGTTAATATCAGTGTGTACTGCAGAAATTCTGTACAGTTAATATCAGTCTGCAATGCAGCAATACTGTACGCTTAATATCAGTGTGCACTGTTCCAATTCTGTACCTTTAATGTCAGTGTGTACTGCAGCAATTCTGTACAGTTAATATCAGTGTGCACTGCAGTAATTCTGTACGGTTAATATCAGTGTGCACTGCAGTAATTCTGTATGGTTGATATCAGTGTGTACTGCAGCAGTTCTGTACGGTTAATATCAGTGTGTACTGCAGCATTTCTGTACGATTAATATCAGTGTGTACTACAGCAATTCTGCACAGTTAATATCTGTGTGAACTGCAGCAATTCTATATGGTTAATGTCGGCCTGCACTGCAGCCATTCTGTACGGTTAATATTAGTGTGCGCTGGAGTAATTCTGCATAGTTAATATCAGTGTGTACTGTAGCAATTCTGTACGATTAATATCAGTGTGTACTGCAGTAATTCTGTACGGTTAACATCAGTGTGTACTGCAGCAATACTGTACGGTTAATATCAGTGTGTACTGCAGCAATTCTGCACGGGTTAATATAAGTGTGCACTGCAATGATTCTGCATGGTTAATATCAATGTGCAGTGCAACAATTCTTTACGGTTAATATCAGTGTGTACTGAAGTAAATCAGTACGGAAAATGTTAGTGTGCACTGCAGTAATTCTGAAGAGTTAATATCCTTATGTAATGCAGCAATTCTGTACGGTCAATGTCAGTGTGCTCTGCATTAATTCTGTATGGTTAATATCGGTCTGCACCGCAGAAATTTTGCATGCTTAATATCGGTCAGCACTGCAACAATTCTGTACGATTAATGTCAGTGTGTACTGCAGTAATTCTGCACGGGTTAATATAAGTGTGCACTGCAGTGATTTTGCATGGTTAATATCAGTGTGCAGTGCAACAATTCTTTACACTTAATATTAGTGTGTACTGCAGTAATTCAGTATGGATAATTTTAGTGTGCACTGCAGTAATTCTGTACGGTTAATATCAGTGTATACTGCAGCAATTCTGTACAATTAATACCTGTGTGCACTGCAGTAATTCTGTATGGTTAATATCAGTGTGAACTGCAGCAATTCTGTACGGTTAATATCAGTGTGTACTGCTGTAATTCTGTATGGTTAATATCATTGTGTACGGCAGTAATTCTGTACGCTTAATATCCGTGTGTACGGCAGTAATTCTGCATGGTTAATATCAGTGTGTACTGCACTAATTCTGTACGATTAATATCACTGTGCACCGCAGTGATTCTGCATGCTTAATATCAATGTGCACTGCAACAATTCTGTATGGTTAATATTAGTGTGCACTGCTGTAATTTGACACGGTTAATATTAGTGCGTCCTGCAGCAATTCTGTACGGTTAATATCACTGTGCACTGTAGCAATTCTGTGCAGTTAATATCAGTGTGCACTGCAGCAATTCGATACGGCTAATATCAGTGTGTACTACAACATTCTGAACAGTTAATATCCTTATGTAATGCAGCAATTCTGTACGGTTAATATCAGTGTGCACTGCATTAATTCTGTACGGTTAATATCGGTCTGCACGGCAGTAATTTTGAACGCTTAATATCGGTCTGCACTGCAGTAATTCTGTACGGTTAATATCAGTATGTACTGCATTAACTCTGCATGGTTAATATCAGTGTGTACTGCAGTAATTCTGCACGGGTTAATATAAGTGTGCACTGCAGTGATTATGCATGGTTAATATCAGTGTGCAGTGCAACAATTCTTTACACTTAATATTAGTGTGTACTGCAGTAATTCAGTATGGATAATATTACTGTGCACTGCAGTAATTCTGTACAGTTAATATCGGTGCATACTGCAGCAATTCTGTACGATTAATACCTGTGTGCACTGTAGTAATTCTGTATGGTTAATATCAGTGTGAACTGCAGCAATTCCGTACGGTTAATATCAGTGTGGACTGCAACAATTCTGTACGGTTAATATCTGTGTGCACCGCAGTGATTCTGCATGCTTAATATCAGTGTGCGCTGCAACAATTCTGTACAGTTAATATTAGTGTGCACTGCTGTAATTTGACACGGTTAATATTAGTGCGTCCTGCAGCATTTCTGTACGCTTAATATCACTGTGCACTATAGCAATTCTGTACAGTTAAAAGCAGTGTGCACTACAGCAATTCAATACGACTAATATCAGTGTGCCTACAGCATTCTGAACAGTTAATATCCTTATGTAATGCAGCAATTCTGTACGGTTAATGTCAGTGTGCACTGCATTAATTCTGTACGGTTAATATCGGTCTGCACTGCAGTAATTTTGCATGCTTAATATCGGTCTGCACTGCAGTAATTCTGTACGGTTAATATCAGTGCGTACTGCATTAACTCTGCATGGTTAATATCAGTGTGTACTGCAGTAATTCTGTACGGTTAACATCAGTGTGTACTGCAGTAATTCTGCACGGGTTAATATAAGTGTGCACTGCAGTGATTCTGCATGGTTAATATCAGTGTGCAGTGCAACAATTCTTTACACTTAATATTAGTGTGTACTGCAGTAATTCAGTATGGATAATTTAGTGTGCACTGCAGTAATTCTGTACGGTTAAAATCAGTGTGTACTGCAGTAATTCTGTACAATTAATACCTGTGTGCACTGCAGTAATTCTGTATGGTTAATATCAGTGTGGACTGCAACAATTCTGCACGGTTTATATCTGTGTGCACTGCTGTAATTCTGTACGGTTAATATCAGTGTTTACGGCAGTAATTCTGTACATTTAATATCTGTGTGTACGGCAGTAATTCTGCATGGTTAATATAAGTTTGCACTGCAGTGATTCTGCATGGTTAATATCAGTGTGCAGTGCAACAATTCTTTACACTTAATATTAGTGTGTACTGCAGTAATTCAGTATGGATAATATTAGTGTGCACTGCAGTAATTCTGTACGGTTAAAATCAGTGTATACTGCAGCAATTCTGTACAATTAATACCTGTGTGCACTGCAGTAATTCTGTATGGTTAATATCAGTGTGAACTGCAGCAATTCTGTATGGTTAATATCAGTGTGGACTGCAACAATTCTGTACGGTTAATGTCAGTGTGCTCTGCATTAATTCTGTACGGTTAATATCGGTCTGCACTGCAGTAATTTTGCATGCTTAATATCGGTCTGCACTGCAGTAATTCTGTATGGTTAGTATCAGTGTGTACTGCATTAACTCTGCATGGTTAATATCAGTGTGCACTGCAACAATTCTGTACGATTAATATCAGTGTGTACTGCATTAACTCTGCATGGTTAATAGCATTGTGTACTGCAGTAATTCTGTACGGTTAACAGCAGTGTGTACTGCAGTAATTCTGCACGGGTTAATATAAGTGTGCACTGCAGTGATTCTGCATGGTTAATATCAGTGTGCAGTGCAACAATTCTTTACACCTAATATTAGTGTGTACTGCAGTAATTTGACACGGTTAATATTAGTGCGTCCTGCAGCATTTCTGTACGCTTAATATCACTGTGCACTATAGCAATTCTGTACAGTTAAAAGCAGTGTGCACTACAGCAATTCAATACGACTAATATCAGTGTGCCTACAGCATTCTGAACAGTTAATATCCTTATGTAATGCAGCAATTCTGTACGGTTAATGTCAGTGTGCACTGCATTAATTCTGTACGGTTAATATCGGTCTGCACTGCAGTAATTTTGCATGCTTAATATCGGTCTGCACTGCAGTAATTCTGTACGGTTAATATCAGTGTGTACTGCATTAACTCTGCACGGGTTAATATCAGTGTGTACTGCAGTAATTCTGTGCGGTTAACATCAGTGTGTACTGCAGTAATTCTGCACGGGTTAATATAAGTGTGCACTGCAGTGATTCTGCATGGTTAATATCAGTGTGCAGTGCAACAATTCTTTACACTTAATATTAATGTGTACTGCAGTAATTCAGTATGGATAATATTAGTGTGCACTGCAGTAATTCTGTACGGTTAAAATCAGTGTGTACTGCAGTAATTCTGTACAATTAATACCTGTGTGCACTGCAGTAATTCTGTATGGTTAATATCAGTGTGGACTGCAACAATTCTGCACGGTTTATATCTGTGTGCACTGCTGTAATTCTGTACGGTTAATATCAGTGTTTACGGCAGTAATTCTGTACATTTAATATCCGTGTGTACGGCAGTAATTCTGCATGGTTAATATAAGTGTGCACTGCAGTGATTCTGCATGGTTAATATCAGTGTGCAGTGCAACAATTCTTTACACTTAATATTAGTGTGTACTGCAGTAATTCAGTATGGATAATATTAGTGTGCACTGCAGTAATTCTGTACGGTTAAAATCAGTGTATACTGCAGCAATTCTGTACAATTAATACCTGTGTGCACTGCAGTAATTCTGTATGGTTAATATCAGTGTGAACTGCAGCAATTCTGTATGGTTAATATCAGTGTGGACTGCAACAATTCTGTACGGTTAATATCAGTGTGTACTGCAGTAATTCTGTACAATTAATATCAGTGTGTACTGCAGTAATGTTGTATGGTTAACATCACTGTACTGCAGCAATTCTGCACGTGTTAATATAAGTGTGCACTGCAGTGATTCTGCATGGTTAATATCAGTGTGCAGTGCAACAATTCTTTACGGTTAATATTAGTGTGTACTGCAGTAGTTCAGTACGGATAATATTAGTGTGCACTGCAGCAATTCTGTACGGTTAATATCTGTGTGCACTGCAGTAATTCTGTATGGTTAATATCAGTGTGTACGACAGTAATTCTGTACGGTTAATATCAGTGTGTACTGCAGAAATTCTGTACAGTTAATATCAGTCTGCAATGCAGCAATACTGTACGCTTAATATCAGTGTGCACTGTTCCAATTCTGTACCTTTAATGTCAGTGTGTACTGCAGCAATTCTGTACAGTTAATATCAGTGTGCACTGCAGTAATTCTGTACGGTTAATATCAGTGTGCACTGCAGTAATTCTGTACGGTTAACATCAGTGTGTACTGCAGCAATACTGTATGGTTAATATCAGTGTGTACTGCAGCAATTCTGCACGGGTTAATATAAGTGTGCACTGCAGTGATTCTGCATGGTTAATATCAATGTGCAGTGCAACAATTCTTTACGGTTAATATCAGTGTGTACTGCAGTAATTCAGTACGGAAAATATTAGTGTGCACTGCAGTAATTCTGAACAGTTAATATCCTTATGTAATGCACCAATTCTGTACGGTTAATGTCAGTGTGCTCTGCATTAATTCTGTACGGTTAATATCGGTCTGCACTGCAGTAATTTTGCATGCTTAATATCGGTCTGCACTGCAGTAATTCTGTATGGTTAGTATCAGTGTGTACTGCATTAACTCTGCATGGTTAATATCAGTGTGCACTGCAACAATTCTGTACGATTAATATCAGTGTGTACTGCATTAACTCTGCATGGTTAATAGCAGTGTGTACTGCAGTAATTCTGTACGGTTAACAGCAGTGTGTACTGCAGTAATTCTGCACGGGTTAATATAAGTGTGCACTGCAGTGATTCTGCATGGTTAATATCAGTGTGCAGTGCAACAATTCTTTACACTTAATATTAGTGTGTACTGCAGTAATTTGACACGGTTAATATTAGTGCGTCCTGCAGCATTTCTGTACGCTTAATATCACTGTGCACTATAGCAATTCTGTACAGTTAAAAGCAGTGTGCACTACAGCAATTCAATACGGCTAATATCAGTGTGCATACAGCATTCTGAACAGTTAATATCCTTATGTAATGCAGCAATTCTGTACGGTTAATGTCAGTGTGCACTGCATTAATTCTGTACGGTTAATATCGGTCTGCACTGCAGTAATTTTGCATGCTTAATATCGGTCTGCACTGCAGTAATTCTGTACGGTTAATATCAGTGTGTACTGCATTAACTCTGCATGGTTAATATCAGTGTGTACTGCAGTAATTCTGTACGGTTAACATCAGTGTGTACTGCAGTAATTTTGCACGGGTTAATATAAGTGTGCACTGCAGTGATTCTGCATGGTTAATATCAGTGTGCAGTGCAACAATTCTTTACACTTAATATTAGTGTGTACTGCAGTAATTCAGTATGGATAATATTAGTGTGCACTGCAGTAATTCTGTACGGTTAAAATCAGTGTGTACTGCAGTAATTCTGTACAATTAATACCTGTGTGCACTGCAGTAATTCTGTATGGTTAATATCAGTGTGGACTGCAACAATTCTGTACGGTTTATATCTGTGTGCACTGCTGTAATTCTGCACGGTTAATATCAGTGTTTACGGCAGTAATTCTGTACATTTAATATCCGTGTGTACGGCAGTAATTCTGCATGGTTAATATAAGTGTGCACTGCAGTGATTCTGCATGGTTAATATCAGTGTGCAGTGCAACAATTCTTTACACTTAATATTAGTGTGTACTGCAATAATTCAGTATGGATAATATTAGTGTGCACTGCAGTAATTCTGTACGGTTAAAATCAGTGTATACTGCAGCAATTCTGTACAATTAATACCTGTGTGCACTGCAGTAATTCTGTATGGTTAATATCAGTGTGAACTGCAGCAATTCTGTATGGTTAATATCAGTGTGGACTGCAACAATTCTGTACGGTTAATATCAGTGTGTACTGCAGTAATTCTGTACAATTAATATCAGTGTGTACTGCAGTAATGTTGTATGGTTAACATCACTGTACTGCAGCAATTCTGCACGTGTTAATATAAGTGTGCACTGCAGTGATTCTGCATGGTTAATATCAGTGTGCAGTGCAACAATTCTTTACGGTTAATATTAGTGTGTACTGCAGTAGTTCAGTACGGATAATATTAGTGTGCACTGCAGCAATTCTGTACGGTTAATATCTGTGTGCACTGCAGTAATTCTGTATGGTTAATATCAGTGTGTACGACAGTAATTCTGTACGGTTAATATCAGTGTGTACTGCAGAAATTCTGTACAGTTAATATCAGTCTGCAATGCAGCAATACTGTACGCTTAATATCAGTGTGCACTGTTCCAATTCTGTACCTTTAATGTCAGTGTGTACTGCAGCAATTCTGTACAGTTAATATCAGTGTGCACTGCAGTAATTCTGTACGGTTAATATCAGTGTGCACTGCAGTAATTCTGTACGGTTAACATCAGTGTGTACTGCAGCAATACTGTACGGTTAATATCAGTGTGTACTGCAGCAATTCTGCACGGGTTAATATAAGTGTGCACTGCAGTGATTCTGCATGGTTAATATCAATGTGCAGTGCAACAATTCTTTACGGTTAATATCAGTGTGTACTGCAGTAATTCAGTACGGAAAATATTAGTGTGCACTGCAGTAATTCTGAACAGTTAATATCCTTATGTAATGCACCAATTCTGTACGGTTAATGTCAGTGTGCTCTGCATTAATTCTGTACGGTTAATATCGGTCTGCACTGCAGTAATTTTGCATGCTTAATATCGGTCTGCACTGCAGTAATTCTGTATGGTTAGTATCAGTGTGTACTGCATTAACTCTGCATGGTTAATATCAGTGTGCACTGCAACAATTCTGTACGATTAATATCAGTGTGTACTGCATTAACTCTGCATGGTTAATAGCAGTGTGTACTGCAGTAATTCTGTACGGTTAACAGCAGTGTGTACTGCAGTAATTCTGCACGGGTTAATATAAGTGTGCACTGCAGTGATTCTGCATGGTTAATATCAGTGTGCAGTGCAACAATTCTTTACACTTAATATTAGTGTGTACTGCAGTAATTTGACACGGTTAATATTAGTGCGTCCTGCAGCATTTCTGTACGCTTAATATCACTGTGCACTATAGCAATTCTGTACAGTTAAAAGCAGTGTGCACTACAGCAATTCAATACGACTAATATCAGTGTGCCTACAGCATTCTGAACAGTTAATATCCTTATGTAATGCAGCAATTCTGTACGGTTAATGTCAGTGTGCACTGCATTAATTCTTTACGGTTAATATCGGTCTGCACTGCAGTAATTTTGCATGCTTAATATCGGTCTGCACTGCAGTAATTCTGTACGGTTAATATCAGTGTGTACTGCATTAACTCTGCATGGTTAATATCAGTGTGTACTGCAGTAATTCTGTGCGGTTAACATCAGTGTGTACTGCAGTAATTCTGCACGGGTTAATATAAGTGTGCACTGCAGTGATTCTGCATGGTTAATATCAGTGTGCAGTGCAACAATTCTTTACACTTAATATTAGTGTGTACTGCAGTAATTCAGTATGGATAATATTAGTGTGCACTGCAGTAATTCTGTACGGTTAAAATCAGTGTGTACTGCAGTAATTCTGTACAATTAATACCTGTGTGCACTGCAGTAATTCTGTATGGTTAATATCAGTGTGGACTGCAACAATTCTGCACGGTTTATATCTGTGTGCACTGCTGTAATTCTGTACGGTTAATATCAGTGTTTACGGCAGTAATTCTGTACATTTAATATCCGTGTGTACGGCAGTAATTCTGCATGGTTAATATAAGTGTGCACTGCAGTGATTCTGCATGGTTAATATCAGTGTGCAGTGCAACAATTCTTTACACTTAATATTAGTGTGTACTGCAGTAATTCAGTATGGATAATATTAGTGTGCACTGCAGTAATTCTGTACGGTTAAAATCAGTGTATACTGCAGCAATTCTGTACAATTAATACCTGTGTGCACTGCAGTAATTTTGCATGCTTAATATCGGTCTGCACTGCAGTAATTCTGTACGGTTAATATCAGTGTGTACTGCATTAACTCTGCATGGTTAATATCAGTGTGCACTGCAGCAATTCTGTACAGTTAATATCAGTGTGCACTGCAGTAATTCTGTACGGTTAATATCAGTGTGCACTGCAGTAATTCTGTATGGTTGATATCAGTGTGTACTGCAGCAGTTCTGTACGGTTAATATCAGTGTGTACTGCAGCATTTCTGTACGATTAATATCAGTGTGTACTACAGCAATTCTGCACAGTTAATATCAGTGTGAACTGCAGCAATTCTATATGGTTAATGTCGGTCTGCACTGCAGCCATTCTGTACGGCTAATATTAGTGTGCACTGCAGTAATTCTGCATAGTTAATATCAGTGTGTACTGTAGCAATTCTGTACGATTAATATCAGTGTGTACTGCAGTAATTCTGTACGGCTAACATCAGTGTGTACTTCAGCAATACTGTACGGTTAATATCAGTGTGTACTGCAGCAATTCTGCACGGGTTAATATGTGTGCACTGCAGTGATTCTGCATGGTTAATATCAATGTGCAGTGCAACAATTCTTTATGGTTAATATCAGTGTGTACTGCAGCAATTCTGCACGGGTTAATATAAGTGTGCACTGCAGTGATTCTGCATGGTTAATATCAATGTGCAGTGCAACAATTCTTTACAGTTAATATCAGTGTGTACTGCAGTAATTCAGTACGGAAAATATTAGTGTGCACTGCAGTAATTCTGAACAGTTAATATCCTTATGTAATGCAGCAATTCTGTACGGTTAATGTCAGTGTGCTCTGCATTAATTCTGTATGGTTAATATCGGTCTGCACTGCAGTAATTTTGCATGCTTAATATCGGTCTGCACTGCAACAATTCTGTACGATTAATATCAGTGTGTACTGCAGTAATCCTGCACGGGTTAATATAATTGTGCACTGCAGCAATACTGTACGGTTAATATCAGTGTGTACTGCAGCAATTCTGCACGGGTTAATATAAGTGTGCACTGCAGTGATTCTGCACGGTTAATATCAATGTGCAGTGCAACAATTCTTTACGGTTAATATCAGTGTGTACTGCAGTAATTCTGTACGGAAAATATTAGTGTGCACTGCAGTAATTCTGAACAGTTAATATCCTTATGTAATGCAGCAATTCTGTACGGTTAATGTCAGTGTGCTCTGCATTAATTCTGTATGGTTAATATCGGTCTGCACTGCAGTAATTTTGCATGCTTAATATCGGTCTGCACTGCAACAATTCTGTACGATTAATATCAGTGTGTACTGCAGTAATTCTGCACGGGTTAATATAAGTATGCACTGCAGTGATTCTGCATGGTTAATATCAATGTGCAGTGCAACAATTCTTTACGGTTAATATCAGTGTGTACTGCAGTAATTCAGTACGGAAAATATTAATGTGCACTGCAGTAATTCTGAACAGTTAATATCCTTATGTAATGCAGCAATTCTGTACGGTTAATGTCAGTGTGCTCTGCATTAATTCTGTACAGTTAATATCGGTCTGCACTGCAGTAATTTTGCATGTTTAATATCGGTCTGCACTGCAGTAATTCTGTATGGTTAGTATCAGTGTGTACTGCATTAACTCTGCTTGGTTAATATCAGTGTGCACTGCAACAATTCTGTACGATTAATATCAGTGTGTACTGCATTAACTCTGCATGGTTAATAGCAGTGTGTACTGCAGTAATTCTGTACGGTTAACAGCAGTGTGTACTGCAGTAATTCTGCACGGGTTAATATAAGTTTGCACTGCAGTGATTCTGCATGGTTAATATCAGTGTGCAGTGCAACAATTCTTTACACTTAATATTAGTGTGTACTGCAGTAATTCAGTATGGATAATATTAGTGTGCACTGCAGTAATTCTGTACGGTTAAAATCAGTGTATACTGCAGCAATTCTGTACAATTAATACCTGTGTGCACTGCAGTAATTCTGTATGGTTAATATCAGTGTGAACTGCAGCAATTCTGTACGGTTAATATCAGTGTGGACTGCAACAATTCTGTACGGTTAATATCAGTGTGTACTGCAGTAATTCTGTACAATTAATATCAGTGTGTACTGCAGTAATGTTGTACGGTTAACATCACTGTACTGCAGCAATTCTGCACGTGTTAATATAAGTGTGCACTGCAGTGATTCTGCACGGTTAATATCAGTGTGCAGTGCAACAATTCTTTACGGTTAATATTAGTGTGTACTGCAGTAGTTCAGTACGGATAATATTAGTGTGCACTGCAGCAATTCTGTACGGTTAATATCTGTGTGCACTGCAGTAATTCTGTATGGTTAATATCAGTGTGTACGACAGTAATTCTGTACGGTTAATATCAGTGTGTACTGCAGAAATTCTGTACAGTTAATATCAGTCTGCAATGCAGCAATACTGTACGCTTAATATCAGTATGCACTGTTCCAATTCTGTACCTTTAATGTCAGTGTGTACTGCAGCAATTCTGTACAGTTAATATCAGTGTGCACTGCAGTAATTCTGTACGGTTAATATCAGTGTGCACTGCAGTAATTCTGTATGGTTGATATCAGTGTGTACTGCAGCAGTTCTGTACGGTTAATATCAGTGTGTGCTGCAGCATTTCTGTACGATTAATATCAGTGTGTACTACAGCAATTCTGCACAGTTAATATCAGTGTGAACTGCAGCAATTCTATATGGTTAATGTCGGTCTGCACTGCAGCCATTCTGTACGGTTAATATTAGTGTGCGCTGCAGTAATTCTGCATAGTTAATATCAGTGTGTACTGTAGCAATTCTGTACGATTAATATCAATGTGTACTGCAGTAATTCTGTACGGTTAACTTCAGTGTGTACTGCAGCAATACTGTACGGTTAATATCAGTGTGTACTGCAGCAATTCTGCACGGGTTAATATAAGTGTGCACTGCAGTGATTCTGCATGGTTAATATCAATGTGCAGTGCAACAATTCTTTACGGTTAATATCAGTGTGTACTGCAGTAATTCAGTACGGAAAATATTAGTGTGCACTGCAGTAATTCTGAACAGTTAATATCCTTATGTAATGCAGCAATTCCGTACGGTTAATGTCAGTGTGCTCTGCATTAATTCTGTATGGTTAATATCGGTCTGCACTGCAGTAATTTTGCATGCTTAATATCGGTCTGCACTGCAACAATTCTGTACGATTAATATCAGTGTGTACTGCAGTAATTCTGCACGGGTTAATATAAGTGTGCATTGCAGCAATACTGTACGGTTAATATCAGTGTGTACTGCAGCAATTCTGCATGGGTTAATATAAGTGTGCACTGCAGTGATTCTGCATGGTTAATATCAGTGTGTACTGTAGCAATTCTGTACGATTAATATCAGTGTGTACTGCAGTAATTCTGTACGGTTAACATCAGTGTGTACTGCAGCAATACTGTACGGTTAATATCAGTGTGTACTGCAGCAATTCTGCACGGGTTAATATAAGTGTGCACTGCAGTGATTCTGCATGGTTAATATCAATGTGCAGTGCAACAATTCTTTACGGTTAATATCAGTGTGTACTGCAGTAATTCAGTACGGAAAATATTAGTGTGCACTGCAGTAATTCTGAACAGTTAATATCCTTATGTAATGCAGCAATTCTGTACGGTTAATGTCAGTGTGCTCTGCATTAATTCTGTATGGTTAATATCGGTCTGCACTGCAGAAATTTTGCATGCTTAATATCGGTCTGCACTGCAACAATTCTGTACAATTAATATCAGTGTGTACTGCAGTAATTCTGCACGGGTTAATATAAGTGTGCACTGCAGTGATTTTCCATGGTTAATATCAGTGTGCAGTGCAATAATTCTTTACACTTAATATTAGTGTGTACTGCAGTAATTCAGTATGGATAATATTACTGTGCACTGCAGTAATTCTGTACAGTTAATATCGGTGTATACTGCAGCAATTCTGTACGATCAATTCCTGTGTGCACTGTAGTAATTCTGTATGGTTAATATCAGTGTGAACTGCAGCAATTCCGTACGGTTAATATCAGTGTGGACTGCAACAATTCTGTACGGTTAATATCTGTGTGCACCGCAGTGATTCTGCATGCTTAATATCAGTGTGCGCTGCAACAATTCTGTACAGTTAATATTAGTGCGCACTGCTGTAATTTGACACGGTTAATATTAGTGCGTCCTGCAGCATTTCTGTACGCTTAATATCACTGTGCACTATAGCAATTCTGTACAGTTAAAAGCAGTGTGCACTACAGCAATTCAATACGGCTAATATCAGTGTGCATACAGCATTCTGAACAGTTAATATCCTTATGTAATGCAGCAATTCTGTACGGTTAATGTCAGTGTGCACTGCATTAATTCTGTACGGTTAATATCGGTCTGCACTGCAGTAATTTTGCATGCTTAATATCGGTCTGCACTGCAGTAATTCTGTACGGTTAATATCAGTGTGTACTGCATTAACTCTGCATGGTTAATATCAGTGTGTACTGCAGTAATTCTGTACGGTTAACATCAGTGTGTACTGCAGTAATTCTGCACGGGTTAATATAAGTGTGCACTGCAGTGATTCTGCATGGTTAATATCAGTGTGCAGTGCAACAATTCTTTACACTTAATATTAGTGTGTACTGCAGTAATTCAGTATGGATAATATTAGTGTGCACTGCAGTAATTCTGTACGGTTAAAATCAGTGTGTACTGCAGTAATTCTGTACAATTAATACCTGTGTGCACTGCAGTAATTCTGTATGGTTAATATCAGTGTGGACTGCAACAATTCTGTACGGTTTATATCTGTGTGCACTGCTGTAATTCTGTACGGTTAATATCAGTGTTTACGGCAGTAATTCTGTACATTTAATATCCGTGTGTACGGCAGTAATTCTGCATGGTTAATATAAGTGTGCACTGCAGTGATTCTGCATGGTTAATATCAGTGTGCAGTGCAACAATTCTTTACACTTAATATTAGTGTGTACTGCAGTAATTCAGTATGGATAATATTAGTGTGCACTGCAGTAATTCTGTACGGTTAAAATCAGTGTATACTGCAGCAATTCTGTACAATTAATACCTGTGTGCACTGCAGTAATTCTGTATGGTTAATATCAGTGTGAACTGCAGCAATTCTGTATGGTTAATATCAGTGTGGACTGCAACAATTCTGTACGGTTAATATCAGTGTGTACTGCAGTAATTCTGTACAATTAATATCAGTGTGTACTGCAGTAATGTTGTATGGTTAACATCACTGTACTGCAGCAATTCTGCACGTGTTAATATAAGTGTGCACTGCAGTGATTCTGCATGGTTAATATCAGTGTGCAGTGCAACAATTCTTTACGGTTAATATTAGTGTGTACTGCAGTAGTTCAGTACGGATAATATTAGTGTGCACTGCAGCAATTCTGTACGGTTAATATCTGTGTGCACTGCAGTAATTCTGTATGGTTAATATCAGTGTGTACGACAGTAATTCTGTACGGTTAATATCAGTGTGTACTGCAGAAATTCTGTACAGTTAATATCAGTCTGCAATGCAGCAATACTGTACGCTTAATATCAGTGTGCACTGTTCCAATTCTGTACCTTTAATGTCAGTGTGTACTGCAGCAATTCTGTACAGTTAATATCAGTGTGCACTGCAGTAATTCTGTACGGTTAATATCAGTGTGCACTGCAGTAATTCTGTACGGTTAACTTCAGTGTGTACTGCAGCAATACTGTACGGTTAATATCAGTGTGTACTGCAGCAATTCTGCACGGGTTAATATAAGTGTGCACTGCAGTGATTCTGCATGGTTAATATCAATGTGCAGTGCAACAATTCTTTACGGTTAATATCAGTGTGTACTGCAGTAATTCAGTACGGAAAATATTAGTGTGCACTGCAGTAATTCTGAACAGTTAATATCCTTATGTAATGCACCAATTCTGTACGGTTAATGTCAGTGTGCTCTGCATTAATTCTGTACGGTTAATATCGGTCTGCACTGCAGTAATTTTGCATGCTTAATATCGGTCTGCACTGCAGTAATTCTGTATGGTTAGTATCAGTGTGTACTGCATTAACTCTGCTTGGTTAATATCAGTGTGCACTGCAACAATTCTGTACGATTAATATCAGTGTGTACTGCATTAACTCTGCATGGTTAATAGCAGTGTGTACTGCAGTAATTCTGTACGGTTAACAGCAGTGTGTACTGCAGTAATTCTGCACGGGTTAATATAAGTTTGCACTGCAGTGATTCTGCATGGTTAATATCAGTGTGCAGTGCAACAATTCTTTACACTTAATATTAGTGTGTACTGCAGTAATTCAGTATGGATAATATTAGTGTGCACTGCAGTAATTCTGTACGGTTAAAATCAGTGTATACTGCAGCAATTCTGTACAATTAATACCTGTGTGCACTGCAGTAATTCTGTATGGTTAATATCAGTGTGAACTGCAGCAATTCTGTACGGTTAATATCAGTGTGGACTGCAACAATTCTGTACGGTTAATATCAGTGTGTACTGCAGTAATTCTGTACAATTAATATCAGTGTGTACTGCAGTAATGTTGTACGGTTAACATCACTGTACTGCAGCAATTCTGCACGTGTTAATATAAGTGTGCACTGCAGTGATTCTGCACGGTTAATATCAGTGTGCAGTGCAACAATTCTTTACGGTTAATATTAGTGTGTACTGCAGTAGTTCAGTACGGATAATATTAGTGTGCACTGCAGCAATTCTGTACGGTTAATATCTGTGTGCACTGCAGTAATTCTGTATGGTTAATATCAGTGTGTACGACAGTAATTCTGTACGGTTAATATCAGTGTGTACTGCAGAAATTCTGTACAGTTAATATCAGTCTGCAATGCAGCAATACTGTACGCTTAATATCAGTATGCACTGTTCCAATTCTGTACCTTTAATGTCAGTGTGTACTGCAGCAATTCTGTACAGTTAATATCAGTGTGCACTGCAGTAATTCTGTACGGTTAATATCAGTGTGCACTGCAGTAATTCTGTATGGTTGATATCAGTGTGTACTGCAGCAGTTCTGTACGGTTAATATCAGTGTGTGCTGCAGCATTTCTGTACGATTAATATCAGTGTGTACTACAGCAATTCTGCACAGTTAATATCAGTGTGAACTGCAGCAATTCTATATGGTTAATGTCGGTCTGCACTGCAGCCATTCTGTACGGTTAATATTAGTGTGCGCTGCAGTAATTCTGCATAGTTAATATCAGTGTGTACTGTAGCAATTCTGTACGATTAATATCAATGTGTACTGCAGTAATTCTGTACGGTTAACATCAGTGTGTACTGCAGCAATACTGTACGGTTAATATCAGTGTGTACTGCAGCAATTCTGCACGGGTTAATATAAGTGTGCACTGCAGTGATTCTGCATGGTTAATATCAATGTGCAGTGCAACAATTCTTTACGGTTAATATCAGTGTGTACTGCAGTAATTCAGTACGGAAAATATTAGTGTGCACTGCAGTAATTCTGAACAGTTAATATCCTTATGTAATGCAGCAATTCCGTACGGTTAATGTCAGTGTGCTCTGCATTAATTCTGTATGGTTAATATCGGTCTGCACTGCAGTAATTTTGCATGCTTAATATCGGTCTGCACTGCAACAATTCTGTACGATTAATATCAGTGTGTACTGCAGTAATTCTGCACGGGTTAATATAAGTGTGCATTGCAGCAATACTGTACGGTTAATATCAGTGTGTACTGCAGCAATTCTGCATGGGTTAATATAAGTGTGCACTGCAGTGATTCTGCATGGTTAATATCAGTGTGTACTGTAGCAATTCTGTACGATTAATATCAGTGTGTACTGCAGTAATTCTGTACGGTTAACATCAGTGTGTACTGCAGCAATACTGTACGGTTAATATCAGTGTGTACTGCAGCAATTCTGCACGGGTTAATATAAGTGTACACTGCAGTGATTCTGCATGGTTAATATCAATGTGCAGTGCAACAATTCTTTACGGTTAATATCAGTGTGTACTGCAGTAATTCAGTACGGAAAATATTAGTGTGCACTGCAGTAATTCTGAACAGTTAATATCCTTATGTAATGCAGCAATTCTGTACGGTTAATGTCAGTGTGCTCTGCATTAATTCTGTATGGTTAATATCGGTCTGCACTGCAGAAATTTTGCATGCTTAATATCGGTCTGCACTGCAACAATTCTGTACAATTAATATCAGTGTGTACTGCAGTAATTCTGCACGGGTTAATATAAGTGTGCACTGCAGTGATTTTCCATGGTTAATATCAGTGTGCAGTGCAATAATTCTTTACACTTAATATTAGTGTGTACTGCAGTAATTCAGTATGGATAATATTACTGTGCACTGCAGTAATTCTGTACAGTTAATATCGGTGTATACTGCAGCAATTCTGTACGATCAATTCCTGTGTGCACTGTAGTAATTCTGTATGGTTAATATCAGTGTGAACTGCAGCAATTCCGTACGGTTAATATCAGTGTGGACTGCAACAATTCTGTACGGTTAATATCTGTGTGCACCGCAGTGATTCTGCATGCTTAATATCAGTGTGCGCTGCAACAATTCTGTACAGTTAATATTAGTGCGCACTGCTGTAATTTGACACGGTTAATATTAGTGCATCCTGCAGCATTTCTGTACGCTTAATATCACTGTGCACTATAGCAATTCTGTACAGTTAAAAGCAGTGTGCACTACAGCAATTCAATACGGCTAATATCAGTGTGCATACAGCATTCTGAACAGTTAATATCCTTATGTAATGCAGCAATTCTGTACGGTTAATGTCAGTGTGCACTGCATTAATTCTGTACGGTTAATATCGGTCTGCACTGCAGTAATTTTGCATGCTTAATATCGGCCTGCACTGCAGTAATTCTGTACGGTTAATATCAGTGTGTACTGCATTAACTCTGCATGGTTAATATCAGTGTGTACTGCAGTAATTCTGTACGGTTAACATCAGTGTGTACTGCAGTAATTCTGCACGGGTTAATATAAGTGTGCACTGCAGTGATTCTGCATGGTTAATATCAGTGTGCAGTGCAACAATTCTTTACACTTAATATTAGTGTGTACTGCAGTAATTCAGTATGGATAATATTAGTGTGCACTGCAGTAATTCTGTACGGTTAAAATCAGTGTGTACTGCAGTAATTCTGTACAATTAATACCTGTGTGCACTGCAGTAATTCTGTATGGTTAATATCAGTGTGGACTGCAACAATTCTGTACGGTTTATATCTGTGTGCACTGCTGTAATTCTGTACGGTTAATATCAGTGTTTACGGCAGTAATTCTGTACATTTAATATCCGTGTGTACGGCAGTAATTCTGCATGGTTAATATAAGTGTGCACTGCAGTGATTCTGCATGGTTAATATCAGTGTGCAGTGCAACAATTCTTTACACTTAATATTAGTGTGTACTGCAGTAATTCAGTATGGATAATATTAGTGTGCACTGCAGTAATTCTGTACGGTTAAAATCAGTGTATACTGCAGCAATTCTGTACAATTAATACCTGTGTGCACTGCAGTAATTCTGTATGGTTAATATCAGTGTGAACTGCAGCAATTCTGTATGGTTAATATCAGTGTGGACTGCAACAATTCTGTACGGTTAATATCAGTGTGTACTGCAGTAATTCTGTACAATTAATATCAGTGTGTACTGCAATAATGTTGTATGGTTTACATCACTGTACTGCAGCAATTCTGCACGTGTTAATATAAGTGTGCACTGCAGTGATTCTGCATGGTTAATATCAGTGTGCAGTGCAACAATTCTTTACGGTTAATATTAGTGTGTACTGCAGTAGTTCAGTACGGATAATATTAGTGTGCACTGCAGCAATTCTGTACGGTTAATATCTGTGTGCACTGCAGTAATTCTGTATGGTTAATATCAGTGTGTACGACAGTAATTCTGTACGGTTAATATCAGTGTGTACTGCAGAAATTCTGTACAGTTAATATCAGTCTGCAATGCAGCAATACTGTACGCTTAATATCAGTGTGCACTGTTCCAATTCTGTACCTTTAATGTCAGTGTGTACTGCAGCAATTCTGTACAGTTAATATCAGTGTGCACTGCAGTAATTCTGTACGGTTAATATCAGTGTGCACTGCAGTAATTCTGTACGGTTAACATCAGTGTGTACTGCAGCAATACTGTACGGTTAATATCAGTGTGTACTGCAGCAATTCTGCACGGGTTAATATAAGTGTGCACTGCAGTGATTCTGCATGGTTAATATCAATGTGCAGTGCAACAATTCTTTACGGTTAATATCAGTGTGTACTGCAGTAATTCAGTACGGAAAATATTAGTGTGCACTGCAGTAATTCTGAACAGTTAATATCCTTATGTAATGCACCAATTCTGTACGGTTAATGTCAGTGTGCTCTGCATTAATTCTGTACGGTTAATATCGGTCTGCACTGCAGTAATTTTGCATGCTTAATATCGGTCTGCACTGCAGTAATTCTGTATGGTTAGTATCAGTGTGTACTGCATTAACTCTGCATGGTTAATATCAGTGTGCACTGCAACAATTCTGTACGATTAATATCAGTGTGTACTGCATTAACTCTGCATGGTTAATAGCAGTGTGTACTGCAGTAATTCTGTACGGTTAACAGCAGTGTGTACTGCAGTAATTCTGCACGGGTTAATATAAGTGTGCACTGCAGTGATTCTGCATGGTTAATATCAGTGTGCAGTGCAACAATTCTTTACACTTAATATTAGTGTGTACTGCAGTAATTTGACACGGTTAATATTAGTGCGTCCTGCAGCATTTCTGTTCGCTTAATATCACTGTGCACTATAGCAATTCTGTACAGTTAAAAGCAGTGTGCACTACAGCAATTCAATACGACTAATATCAGTGTGCCTACAGCATTCTGAACAGTTAATATCCTTATGTAATGCAGCAATTCTGTACGGTTAATGTCAGTGTGCACTGCATTAATTCTGTACGGTTAATATCGGTCTGCACTGCAGTAATTTTGCATGCTTAATATCGGTCTGCACTGCAGTAATTCTGTACGGTTAATATCAGTGTGTACTGCATTAACTCTGCATGGTTAATATCAGTGTGCACTGCAGTAATTCTGTACAATTAATATCAGTGTGTACTGCAGTAATGTTGTACGGTTAACATCACTGTACTGCAGCAATTCTGCACGTGTTAATATAAGTGTGCACTGCAGTGATTCTGCATGGTTAATATCAGTGTGCAGTGCAACAATTCTTTACGGTTAATATTAGTGTGTACTGCAGTAGTTCAGTACGGATAATATTAGTGTGCACTGCAGCAATTCTGTACGGTTAATATCTGTGTGCACTGCAGTAATTCTGTATGGTTAATATCAGTGAGTACGACAGTAATTCTGTACGGTTAATATCAGTGGGTACTGCAGAAATTCTGTACAGTTAATATCAGTCTGCAATGCAGCAATACTGTACGCTTAATATCAGTGTGCACTGTTCCAATTCTGTACCTTTAATGTCAGTGTGTACTGCAGCAATTCTGTACAGTTAATATCAGTGTGCACTGCAGTAATTCTGTACGGTTAATATCAGTGTGCACTGCAGTAATTCTGTATGGTTGATATCAGTGTGTACTGCAGCAGTTCTGTACGGTTAATATCAGTGTGTACTGCAGCATTTCTGTACGATTAATATCAGTGTGTACTACAGCAATTCTTCACAGTTAATATCAGTGTGAACTGCAGCAATTCTATATGGTTAATGTCGGTCTGCACTGCAGCCATTCTGTACGGTTAATATTAGTGTGCACTGCAGTAATTCTGCATAGTTAATATCAGTGTGTACTGTAGCAATTCTGTACGATTAATATCAGTGTGTACTGCAGTAATTCTGTACGGTTAACATCAGTGTGTACTTCAGCAATACTGTACGGTTAATATCAGTGTGTACTGCAGCAATTCTGCACGGGTTAATATAAGTGTGCACTGCAGTGATTCTGCATGGTTAATATCAATGTGCAGTGCAACAATTCTTTACAGTTAATATCAGTGTGTACTGCAGTAATTCAGTACGGAAAATATTAGTGTGCACTGCAGTAATTCTGAACAGTTAATATCCTTATGTAATGCAGCAATTCTGTACGGTTAATGTCAGTGTGCTCTGCATTAATTCTGTATGGTTAATATCGGTCTGCACTGCAGTAATTTTGCATGCTTAATATCGGTCTGCACTGCAACAATTCTGTACGATTAATATCAGTGTGTACTGCAGTAATCCTGCACGGGTTAATATAAGTGCGCACTGCAGCAATACTGTACGGTTAATATCAGTGTGTACTGCAGCAGTTCTGCATGGGTTAATATAAGTGTGCACTGCAGTGATTCTGCATGGTTAATATCAGTGTGTACTGTAGCAATTCTGTACGATTAATATCAGTGTGTACTGCAGTAATTCTGTACGGTTAACATCAGTGTGTACTGCAGCAATACTGTACAGTTAATATCAGTGTGTACTGCAGCAATTCTGCACGGGTTAATATAAGTGTGCACTGCAGTGATTCTGCACGGTTAATATCAATGTGCAGTGCAACAATTCTTTACGGTTAATATCAGTGTGTACTGCAGTAATTCAGTACGGAAAATATTAGTGTGCACTGCAGTAATTCTGAACAGTTAATATCCTTATGTAATGCAGCAATTCTGTACGGTTAATGTCAGTGTGCTCTGCATTAATTCTGTATGGTTAATATCGGTCTGCACTGCAGTAATTTTGCATGCTTAATATCGGTCTGCACTGCAACAATTCTGTACGATTAATATCAGTGTGTACTGCAGTAATTCTGCACGGGTTAATATAAGTGTGCACTGCAGTGATTCTGCATGGTTAATATCAATGTGCAGTGCAACAATTCTTTACGGTTAATATCAGTGTGTACTGCAGTAATTCAGTACGGAAAATATTAGTGTGCACTGCAGTAATTCTGAACAGTTAATATCCTTATGTAATGCAGCAATTCTGTACGGTTAATGTCAGTGTGCTCTGCATTAATTCTGTACGGTTAATATCGGTCTGCACTGCAGTAATTTTGCATGCTTAATATCGGTCTGCACTGCAGTAATTCTGTATGGTTAGTATCAGTGTGTACTGCATTAACTCTGCTTGGTTAATAGCAGTGTGCACTGCAACAATTCTGTACGATTAATATCAGTGTGTACTGCATTAACTCTGCATGGTTAATAGCAGTGTGTACTGCAGTAATTCTGTACGGTTAACAGCAGTGTGTACTGCAGAAATTCTGCATGGGTTAATATAAGTGTGCACTGCAGTGATTCTGCATGGTTAATATCAGTGTGCAGTGCAACAATTCTTTACACTTAATATTAGTGTGTACTGCAGTAATTCAGTATGGATAATATTAGTGTGCACTGCAGTAATTCTGTACGGTTAAAATCAGTGTATACTGCAGCAATTCTGTACAATTAATACCTGTGTGCACTGCAGTAATTCTGTATGGTTAATATCAGTGTGAACTGCAGCAATTCTGTATGGTTAATATCAGTGTGGACTGCAACAATTCTGTACGGTTAATATCAGTGTGTACTGCAGTAATTCTGTACAATTAATATCAGTGTGTACTGCAGTAATGTTGTACGGTTAACATCACTGTACTGCAGCAATTCTGCACGTGTTAATATAAGTGTGCACTGCAGTGATTCTGCATGGTTAATATCAGTGTGCAGTGCAACAATTCTTTACGGTTAATATTAGTGTGTACTGCAGTAGTTCAGTACGGATAATATTATTGTGCACTGCAGCAATTCTGTACGGTTAATATCTGTGTGCACTGCAGTAATTCTGTATGGTTAATATGAGTGTGGACGACAGTAATTCTGTACGGTTAATATCAGTGTGTACTGCAGAAATTCTGTACAGTTAATATCAGTCTGCAATGCAGCAATACTGTACGCTTAATATCAGTATGCACTGTTCCAATTCTGTACCTTTAATGTCAGTGTGTACTGCAGCAATTCTGTACAGTTAATATCAGTGTGCACTGCAGTAATTCTGTACGGTTAATATCAGTGTGCACTGCAGTAATTCTGTATGTTTGATATCAGTGTGTACTGCAGCAGTTCTGTACGGTTAATATCAGTGTGTACTGCAGCATTTCTGTACGATTAATATCAGTGTGTACTGCAGCAATTCTGCACAGTTAATATCAGTGTGAACTGCAGCAATTCTATATGGTTAATGTCGGTCTGCACTGCAGCCATTCTGTACGGTTAATATTAGTGTGCGCTGCAGTAATTCTGCATAGTTAATATCAGTGTGTACTGTAGCAATTCTGTACGATTAATATCAATGTGTACTGCAGTAATTCTGTACGGTTAACATCAGTGTGTACTGCAGCAATACTGTACGGTTAATATCAGTGTGTACTGCAGCAATTCTGCACGGGTTAATATAAGTGTGCACTGCAGTGATTCTGCATGGTTAATATCAATGTGCAGTGCAACAATTCTTTACGGTTAATATCAGTGTGTACTGCAGTAATTCAGTACGGAAAATATTAGTGTGCACTGCAGTAATTCTGAACAGTTAATATCCTTATGTAATGCAGCAATTCTGTACGGTTAATGTCAGTGTGCTCTGCATTAATTCTGTATGGTTAATATCGGTCTGCACTGCAGTAATTTTGCATGCTTAATATCGGTCTGCACTGCAACAATTCTGTACGATTAATATCAGTGTGTACTGCAGTAATTCTGCACGGGTTAATATAAGTGTGCATTGCAGCAATACTGTACGGTTAATATCAGTGTGTACTGCAGCAATTCTGCATGGGTTAATATAAGTGTGCACTGCAGTGATTCTGCATGGTTAATATCAGTGTGTACTGTAGCAATTCTGTACGATTAATATCAGTGTGTACTGCAGTAATTCTGTACGGTTAATATCAGTGTGTACTGCAGCAATTCTGCACGGGTTAATATAAGTGTGCACTGCAGTGATTCTGCATGGTTAATATCAATGTGCAGTGCAACAATTCTTTACGGTTAATATCAGTGTGTACTGCAGTAATTCAGTACGGAAAATATTAGTGTGCACTGCAGTAATTCTGAACAGTTAATATCCTTATGTAATGCAGCAATTCTGTACGGTTAATGTCAGTGTGCTCTGCATTAATTCTGTATGGTTAATATCGGTCTGCACTGCAGAAATTTTGCATGCTTAATATCGGTCTGCACTGCAACAATTCTGTACAATTAATATCAGTGTGTACTGCAGTAATTCTGCACGGGTTAATATAAGTGTGCACTGCAGTGATTTTCCATGGTTAATATCAGTGTGCAGTGCAATAATTCTTTACACTTAATATTAGTGTGTACTGCAGTAATTCAGTATGGATAATATTACTGTGCACTGCAGTAATTCTGTACAGTTAATATCGGTGTATACTGCAGCAATTCTGTACGATCAATTCCTGTGTGCACTGTAGTAATTCTGTATGGTTAATATCAGTGTGAACTGCAGCAATTCCGTACGGTTAATATCAGTGTGGACTGCAACAATTCTGTACGGTTAATATCTGTGTGCACCGCAGTGATTCTGCATGCTTAATATCAGTGTGCGCTGCAACAATTCTGTACAGTTAATATTAGTGCGCACTGCTGTAATTTGACACGGTTAATATTAGTGCGTCCTGCAGCATTTCTGTACGCTTAATATCACTGTGCACTATAGCAATTCTGTACAGTTAAAAGCAGTGTGCACTACAGCAATTCAATACGGCTAATATCAGTGTGCATACAGCATTCTGAACAGTTAATATCCTTATGTAATGCAGCAATTCTGTACGGTTAATGTCAGTGTGCACTGCATTAATTCTGTACGGTTAATATCGGTCTGCACTGCAGTAATTTTGCATGCTTAATATCGGTCTGCACTGCAGTAATTCTGTACGGTTAATATCAGTGTGTACTGCATTAACTCTGCATGGTTAATATCAGTGTGTACTGCAGTAATTCTGTACGGTTAACATCAGTGTGTACTGCAGTAATTCTGCACGGGTTAATATAAGTGTGCACTGCAGTGATTCTGCACGGTTAATATCAGTGTGCAGTGCAACAATTCTTTACACTTAATATTAGTGTGTACTGCAGTAATTCAGTATGGATAATATTAGTGTGCACTGCAGTAATTCTGTACGGTTAAAATCAGTGTGTACTGCAGTAATTCTGTACAATTAATACCTGTGTGCACTGCAGTAATTCTGTATGGTTAATATCAGTGTGGACTGCAACAATTCTGTACGGTTTATATCTGTGTGCACTGCTGTAATTCTGTACGGTTAATATCAGTGTTTACGGCAGTAATTCTGTACATTTAATATCCGTGTGTACGGCAGTAATTCTGCATGGTTAATATCAGTGTGTACTGCTCTAATTCTGTACGATTAATATCAGTGTGCACCGCAGTGATTCTGCATGCTTAATATAGTGTGCACTGCAACAATTCTGTACGGTTAATATTAGTGTGCACTGCTGTAATTTGACACGGTTAATATTAGTGCGTACTGCAGCAATTCTGTACGGTTAATATCACTGTGCACTATAGCAATTCTGTACAGTTAATATCAGTGTGCACTACAGCAATTCAATACGACTAATATCAGTGTGTACTACAGCATTCTGAACAGTTAATATCCTTATGTAATGCAGCAATTCTGTACGGTTAATATCATTGTGCACTGCATTAATTCTGTACGGTTAATATCGGTCTGCACTGCAGTAATTTTGCATGCTTAATATCGGACTGCACTGCAGTAATTCTGTACGGTTAATATCAGTGTGTACTGCATTAACTCTGCATGGTTAATATCAGTGTGTACTGCAGTAATTCTGTACGGTTAACATCAGTGTGTACTGCAGTAATTCTGCACGGGTTAATATAAGTGTGCACTGCAGTGATTATGCATGGTTAATATCAGTGTGCAGTGCAACAATTCTGCACGATTAATATCTGTGTGCACTGCTGTAATTCTGTACGGTTAATATCAGTGTGAACTGCAGCAATTCTGTACGCTTAATATCAGTGTGCACTGCAGCAATTCTGTATGGTTAATATCAGTGTGTACTGCAGCAATTCTGTACGGTTAATATCAGTGTGCACTGCAGCAATTCTGTACCTTTAATATCAGTGTGCACTACAGCAATTCTGTACGGTTAATATCAGTCTGTACTACAGCATTCTGAACAGTTAATATCCTTATGTAATGCAGCAGTTCTGTACGGTTAATATCTGTGTGCACTACTGTAATTCTGTACGGTTAATATCATTGTGTACGGCAGTAATTCTGTACGCTTAATATCCGTGTGTACGGCAGTAATTCTGCATGGTTAATATCAGTGTGTACTGCACTAATTCTGTACGATTAATATCAGTGTGCACCGCAGTGATTCTGCATGCTTAATATCTGTGTGCACTGCAACAATTCTGTACGGTTAATATTAGTGTGCACTGCTGTAATTTGACACGGTTAATATTAGTGCGCCCTGCAGCAATTCTGTACGCTTAATATCACTGTGCACTATAGCAATTCTGTACAGTTAAAAGCAGTGTGCACTACAGCAATTCAATACGGCTAATATCAGTGTGTACTACAGCATTCTGAACAGTTAATGCAGCAATTCTGTACGGTTAATATCGGTCTGCACTGCAGTAATTTTGCATGCTTAATATCGGTCTGCTCTGCAGTAATTCTGTACGGTTACTATCAGTGTGTACTGCATTAACTCTGCATGGTTAATATCAGTGTGCACTGCAGTAATTCTGTACGGTTAATATCAATGTGCACTCCAGCAATTCTATATGGCTAATATCGGTCTGCACTGCAGCATTTCTGTACGGTTAATATCAGTGTGTACTACAGTAATTCTGTATGGTTAATATTAGTGTGCACTGCAGCCATTCTGTACGGTTAATATCAGTGTGTACCTCAGTAATTCTGCACAGTTAATATCACTGTGAACTGCAGCAATTCTATGTGGTTAATGTCGGTCTACATTGCAGCCATTCTGTACGGTTAATATTAGTGTGCACTGCAGTAATTCTGCATAGTTAATATCAGTGTGTACTGTAGTAATTCTGTACGACTAATATCAGTCTGCACTGTACCAATTCTGTACCTTTAATGTCAGTGTGTACTGCAGCAATTCTGTACAGTTAATATCAGTGTGCACTGCAGTAAGACTGTACGGTTAATATCAGTGTGTACTGCAGCAATTCTGTATGGTTAATATCTGTGTGCACTGCTGTAATTCTGTACGGTTAATATCAGTGTGTACTGCAGTAATTCTGTATGGTTAATATCAGTATGTACTACAGTAATTCTGCACAATTAATATCAGTGTGCACTACAGTAATTCTATATGGTTAATATCAGTGTGCTCTGCAGTAATTCTATACAGTTGATATCAGTGTGTACTGCAGCAATTCTGTACGGTTAATATCAGTGTGTACTGCAGCATTTCTGTACGGTTAATATCAGTGTGTACTAGTATAATTCTGCACAGTTAATATCAGTGTGAACTGCAGCAATTCTATATGGTTAATGTCCGGCTACAGTGCAGGAATTCTGTACAGTTAATATCAGTGTGCACTGCAGTAATTCTGCATAGTTAATATCAGTGTGTACTGCAGTAATTCTGTACAATTAATATCAGTGTGTACTGCAGTAATGTTGTACGGTTAACATCACTGTGTACTGCAGCAATTCTGCACGGGTTAATATAAGTGTGCACTGCAGTGATTCTGCATGGTTAATATCAGTGTGCAGTGCAACAATTCTTTACGGTTAATATTAGTGTGTTCTGCAGTAATTTAGTATGGATAATATTAGTGTGCACTGCAGTAATTCTGTATGGTTAATATCAGTGTGCACTGTACCAAATCTGTACCTTTAATATCAGTGTGCACTACAAAAATTCTGTACGGTTAATATCAGTGTGTACTGCAGCAATTCTGTATGGTTAATATCAGTGTGTACTGCAGCATTTCTGTACGGTTAATATCAGTGTGTACTACAGTAATTCTGCACAATTAATATCAGTGTGAACTGCAGCAATTCTATATGGTTAATATCGGTCTGCCCTGCAGCCATTCTGTACGGTTAATATCAGTGTGTACTACAGTAATTCTGTACGGTTAATATCAGTGTGCACTACAGTAATTCTGTATGGTTAATATCAGTGTGCACTGCAGTAATTCTGTACAGTTGATATCAGTGTGTACTGCAGCAATTCTGTACAGTTAATATCAGTGTGTACTGCAGCATTTCAGTACGGTTAATATCAGTGTGTACTACAGTAATTCTGCACAGTTAATATAAGTGTGAACTGCAGCAATTCTATATGGTTAATGTCGGTCTACAATGTAGGAATTCTGTACAGTTAATATCAGTGTGCACTGCAGTAATTCTGCATAGTTAATATCAGTGTGTACTGCAGTAATTCTGTATAATTAATATCAGTGTGTACTGCAGTAATGTTGTACGGTTAACATCACTGTGTACTGCAGCAATTCAGTGCGGATACTATTAGTGTGTACTGCAGTAATTCTGTACGGTTAATATCAGTGAGCAGTGCAATAATTAAGTATGGTTAATATTAGTGTGTACTGCAGTAATTCTGTACGGTTAATATCAGTGTGAACTGCAGCAATTCTGTACGGTTAATATCAGTGTGGACTGCAACAATTCTGTACGGTTAATAACTGTGTGCACTGCTGTAATTCTGTACGGTTAATATCAGTGTGTACAGCAGTAATTCTGCACAGTTAATATAAGTGTGAACTGCAGCAATTCTATATGGTTAATGTCGGTCTACAATGCAGGAATTCTGTATAATTAATATCAGTGTGCACTGCAGTAATTCTGCATAGTTAATATCAGTGTGCACTGCAGTAATTCTGTACGGTTAATATCAGTGTGTACTGCAGTAATTCAGTGCGGATACTATTAGTGTGTACTGCAGTAATTCTGTACGGTTAATATCAGTGTGCAGTGCAATAATTCTGTATGGTTAATATTAGTGTGTACTGCAGTAATTCTGTACGGTTAATATCAGTGTGAACTGCAGCAATTCTGTACGGTTAATATCAGTGTGGACTGCAACAATTCTGTACGGTTAATAACTGTGTGCACTGCTGTAATTCTGTGCGGTTAATATCAGTGTGTACAGCAGTAATTCTGCATGGTTAATATCAGTGTGCACCGCAGTGATTCTGCATGCTTAATATCAGTGTGCACTGCAACAATTCTGTACGTTTAATATTAGTGTGCGCTGCTGTAATTTGGCACGGTTAATATTAGTGCGTACTGCAGCAATTCTGTATGGTTAATATCAGTGTGTACTGCAGCAATTCTGTACGGTTAATATCAGTGTGCACTACAGCAATTCAGTACGGCTAATATCAGTGAGTACTACAGCATTCTGAACATTGAATATCCTTATGTAATGCAGCAATTCTGTACGGTTAATATCAGTGTGCACTGCAGCAATTCTGTCCGGTTAATATCTGTGTGTACTGCAGCAATTCTTTACGGTTAATATCTGTGCGTAATGCAGCAATTCTGTTCGGTTAATATCCTTGTGTAATGCAGCAATTCTCTACGATTAATATCAGTGTGCACTGCAGAAATTCTGTACGGTTAATATCTGTGTGCACTGCAGCAATTCTGTACTGTTAATATCTGTGTGTACTGCAGCAATTTTTTACGGTTAATGTCTGTGCGTAATGCAGCAATTCTGTTCGGTTAATATCCTTGTGTAATGCAGCAATTCTCTACGATTAATATCAGTGTACACTGCAGAAATTCTGTACGGTTAATATCTGTGTGTAATGCAGTAATTCTGTACAGTTAATATCTGTGTGCACTGCAATAATTCTGTACGGTTAATATCAGTGTGCACTGCAGCAATTCTATATGGTTAATATCGGTCTGCACTGCAGCCATTCTGTACGGTTAATATAATTTAATCCTGTATGGTTAATATCAGTGTGCACTGCAGTAATTCTGCACGGTTGATATCAGTGCGTACTGCAGCAATTCTGTACGGTTAATGTCAGTGTGTACTGCAGCAATACTGTACGGTTAATATCAATGTGTATTACAGTAATTCTGTATGGTTAATATCAGTGTGTACTGCAGGAATTCTGTACGGTCAATATCAGTGTGTACTGCAACAATACTGTATGGTTAATATCAGTGTGTACTGCAGTACTTCTGTACGGTTAATATCAGTGTGTACTGCAGCATTTCTGTACGGTTAATATCAGTGTGTACTACAGTAATTCTGCACAGTTAATATCAGCGTGAACTGCAGCAATTCCATATGGTTAATGTCGGTCTGCACTGCAGCCATTCTGTATGGTTAATATTAGTGTGCATTGCAGTAATTCTGCATGGTTAATATCAGTGTGCACTGTATTAATTCTGTACGGTTAATATCTGTGTGCAGTGCAACAATTCTTTATGGTTAATATTAGTGTGTACTGCAGTAATTCAGTACGGATAATATTAGTGTGCACTGCAGTAATTCTGTACGGTTAATATCAGTGTGTACTGCAGTAATTCTGTACGGTTAATATCAGTGTAAACTGCAGCAATTCTGTACGGTTAATATCAGTGTGTACTGCAACAATTCTGTATGGTTAATATCTGTGTGCACTGCTGTAATTCTGTACGGTCAATAACAGTGTGGACTGCAACAATTCTGTACGTTTAATATCTGTGTGCACTGCTGTAATTCTGTATGGTTAATATCTGCGTGCACTGCTGTATTTCTGTACGGTTAATATCAGTGTGCTCTGCAGTAATTCTATACAGTTGATAACAGTGTGTACTGCAGCAATTCTGTACGGTTAATATCAGTGTGTACTGCAGCATTTCTGTACGGTTAATATCAGTGTGTACTAGTATAATTCTGCACAGTTAATATCAGTGTGAACTGCAGCAATTCTATATGGTTAATGTCCGGCTACAGTGCAGGAATTCTGTACAGTTAATATCAGTGTGCACTGCAGTAATTCTGCATAGTTAATATCAGTGTGTACTGCAGTAATTCTGTACAATTAATATCAGTGTGTACTGCAGTAATGTTGTACGGTTAACATCACTGTGAACTGCAGCAATTCTGCACGGGTTAATATAAGTGTGCACTGCAGTGATTCTGCATGGTTAATATCAGTGTGCAGTGCAACAATTCTTTACGGTTAATATTAGTGTGTTCTGCAGTAATTTAGTATGGATAATATTAGTGTGCACTGCAGTAATTCTGTATGGTTAATATCAGTGTGCACTGTACCAAATCTGTACCTTTAATATCAGTGTGCACTACAAAAATTCTGTACGGTTAATATCAGTGTGTACTGCAGCAATTCTGTATGGTTAATATCAGTGTGTACTGCAGCATTTCTGTACGGTTAATATCAGTGTGTACTACAGTAATTCTGCACAATTAATATCAGTGTGAACTGCAGCAATTCTATATGGTTAATATCGGTCTGCCCTGCAGCCATTCTGTACGGTTAATATCAGTGTGTACTACAGTAATTCTGTACGGTTAATATCAGTGTGCACTACAGTAATTCTGTATGGTTAATATCAGTGTGCACTGCAGTAATTCTGTACAGTTGATATCAGTGTGTACTGCAGCAATTCTGTACGGTTAATATCAGTGTGTACTGCAGCATTTCAGTACGGTTAATATCAGTGTGTACTACAGTAATTCTGCACAGTTAATATAAGTGTGAACTGCAGCAATTCTATATGGTTAATGTCGGTCTACAATGCAGGAATTCTGTACAGTTAATATCAGTGTGCACTGCAGTAATTCTGCATAGTTAATATCAGTGTGTACTGCAGTAATTCTGTATAATTAATATCAGTGTGTACTGCAGTAATGTTGTACGGTTAACATCACTGTGTACTGCAGCAATTCAGTGCGGATACTATTAGTGTGTACTGCAGTAATTCTGTACGGTTAATATCAGTGAGCAGTGCAATAATTAAGTATGGTTAATATTAGTGTGTACTGCAGTAATTCTGTACGGTTAATATCAGTGTGAACTGCAGCAATTCTGTACGGTTAATATCAGTGTGGACTGCAACAATTCTGTACGGTTAATAACTGTGTGCACTGCTGTAATTCTGTACGGTTAATATCAGTGTGTACAGCAGTAATTCTGCACAGTTAATATAAGTGTGAACTGCAGCAATTCTATATGGTTAATGTCGGTCTACAATGCAGGAATTCTGTATAATTAATATCAGTGTGCACTGCAGTAATTCTGCATAGTTAATATCAGTGTGCACTGCAGTAATTCTGTACGGTTAATATCAGTGTGTACTGCAGTAATTCAGTGCGGATACTATTAGTGTGTACTGCAGTAATTCTGTACGGTTAATATCAGTGTGCAGTGCAATAATTCTGTATGGTTAATATTAGTGTGTACTGCAGTAATTCTGTACGGTTAATATCAGTGTGAACTGCAGCAATTCTGTACGGTTAATATCAGTGTGGACTGCAACAATTCTGTACGGTTAATAACTGTGTGCACTGCTGTAATTCTGTGCGGTTAATATCAGTGTGTACAGCAGTAATTCTGCATGGTTAATATCAGTGTGCACCGCAGTGATTCTGCATGCTTAATATCAGTGTGCACTGCAACAATTCTGTACGTTTAATATTAGTGTGCGCTGCTGTAATTTGGCACGGTTAATATTAGTGCGTACTGCAGCAATTCTGTATGGTTAATATCAGTGTGTACTGCAGCAATTCTGTACGGTTAATATCAGTGTGCACTACAGCAATTCAGTACGGCTAATATCAGTGAGTACTACAGCATTCTGAACATTGAATATCCTTATGTAATGCAGCAATTCTGTACGGTTAATATCAGTGTGCACTGCAGCAATTCTGTCCGGTTAATATCTGTGTGTACTGCAGCAATTCTTTACGGTTAATATCTGTGCGTAATGCAGCAATTCTGTTCGGTTAATATCCTTGTGTAATGCAGCAATTCTCTACGATTAATATCAGTGTGCACTGCAGAAATTCTGTACGGTTAATATCTGTGTGCACTGCAGCAATTCTGTACGGTTAATATCTGTGTGCACTGCAATAATTCCGTACGGTTAATATCAGTGTGCACTGCAGCAATTCTATATGGTTAATATCGGTCTGCACTGCAGCCATTCTGTACGGTTAATATAATTTAATCCTGTATGGTTAATATCAGTGTGCACTGCAGTAATTCTGCACGGTTGATATCAGTGCGTACTGCAGCAATTCTGTACGGTTAATGTCAGTGTGTACTGCAGCAATACTGTACGGTTAATATCAATGTGTATTACAGTAATTCTGTATGGTTAATATCAGTGTGTACTGCAGGAATTCTGTACGGTTAATATCAGTGTGTACTGCAACAATACTGTATGGTTAATATCAGTGTGTACTGCAGTACTTCTGTACGGTTAATATCAGTGTGTACTGCAGCATTTCTGTACGGTTAATATCAGTGTGTACTACAGTAATTCTGCACAGTTAATATCAGCGTGAACTGCAGCAATTCCATATGGTTAATGTCGGTCTGCACTGCAGCCATTCTGTATGGTTAATATTAGTGTGCATTGCAGTAATTCTGCATGGTTAATATCAGTGTGCACTGTATTAATTCTGTACGGTTAATATCTGTGTGCAGTGCAACAATTCTTTATGGTTAATATTAGTGTGTACTGCAGTAATTCAGTACGGATAATATTAGTGTGCACTGCAGTAATTCTGTACGGTTAATATCAGTGTGTACTGCAGTAATTCTGTACGGTTAATATCAGTGTAAACTGCAGCAATTCTGTACGGTTAATATCAGTGTGTACTGCAACAATTCTGTATGGTTAATATCTGTGTGCACTGCTGTAATTCTGTACGGTCAATAACAGTGTGGACTGCAACAATTCTGTACGTTTAATATCTGTGTGCACTGCTGTAATTCTGTATGGTTAATATCTGCGTGCACTGCTGTATTTCTGTACGGTTAATATCAGTGTGTATGGCAGTAATTCTGTATGCTTAATATCCGTTTGTATGGCAGTAATTCTGCATGGTTAATATCAGTGTGTACTGCACTAATTCTGTATGGTTAATATCAGTGTGCACTGCAGTGATTCTGCATGCTTAATATCAGTGTGCACTGCAACAATTCTGTATGGTTAATATTAGCGTGCACTGCTGTAATTTGACACGGTTAATATTAGTGCGCCCTGCAGCAATTCTGTATGGTTAATATCACTGTGCTCTGCAGCAATTCTGTACGGCTAATATCAGTGTGTAGTACAGCATTCTGAACGGTTAATATCCTTATGTTTTGCAGCAATTCTGTACGGTTAATATTAGTGTGCACTGCATTAATTCTGTACGGTTAATATCGGTCTGCACTGCACTAATTTTGCATGCTTAATATCGGTCAGCACTGCAGTAATTTTGTACGTTTAATATCAGTGTGTACTTCATCAACTCTGCACGGTTAATATCAGTGTGCACTGTAGTAATTCTATACGGTTAATAACAGTGTGCAGTACAGTAATTCTGTACAGTTAATATCAGTGTGCACTGCAGCAATTGTGTACAGTTAATATCAGTGTGGACTGCAGTAATTCTGTACGGTTAATATCAGTGTGCACTGCAGCAATTCTGTATCGTTAATATCAGTGTCCTCTGCAGTAATTCTGTACGGAAAATATCAGTGTGTACTGCAGCAATTCTGTACGGTTAATATTAGTGTGCACTGTAGTAATTCTGTACCGTTAATATTAGTGTGCACTGCAGTAACTCTGTATGGTTAATATCAGTGTGTACTGCAGCAATTCTGTATGGTTAATATCAGTGTGTACTGCAGTAATTCTGTACGGTTAATATCAGTGTGCACTGCAGCAATTCTGTACGGTTACTATTAGTGTGCACTGTAGTGATTCTGTACGGTTAATATCAGTGTGCACTGCAGCAATTCTTTATGGTTAATATCAGTGTGCACTGTAGCAATTCTGTACAGTTAATATCAGTGTGTACTGCAGTAATTCTGTACGGTTAATATCAGTGTGTACTGCAGCAATTCTGCACGGTTAATATCAGTGTGTACTGCAGCAATTCTGCACGGGTTAATATAAGTGTGCACTGCCTTGATTCTGCATGGTTAAAATCTGTGTACAGTGCAACAATTCTTTACGGTTACTATTAGTGTGTCCTGCAGTAATTCAGTATGGATAATATTAGTGTGTACTGCAGTAATTCTGTATGGTTAATATCAGTGTGCACTGCAGTAATTCTGTACGGTTAATATCAGTGTGTACTGCAGTAATTCAGTGCGGATAATATTAGTGTGTACTGCAGTAATTCAGTACGGATAATATTAGTGTGCACTGCAGTAATTCTGTACGGTTAATATCAGTGTGAACTGCAGCAACTCTGTACGGTTAATATCAGTGTGGACTGCAACAATTCTGTAGGTTAATAACTGTGCACTGCTGTAATTCTGTACGGTTAATATCAGTGTGTACTGCACTAATTCTGTACGGTTAATATCAGTGTGCACCGCAGTGATTCTGCATGCTTAATATCAGTGTGCACTGCAACAATTCTGTACGTTTAATATTAGTGTGCACTGCTGTAATTTGACACGGTTAATATTCGTGCGTACTGCAGCAATTCTGTACGGTTGATATCAGTGTGTACTACAGTAATTCTGTACGGTTAATATCAGTGTGCACTACAGTAATTCTGTACGGTTAATATCGGTGTGCACTACAGTAATTCTGTATGGTTAATATCAGTGTGCACTGCAGTAATTCTGTACAGTTGATATCAGTGTGTACTGCAGCAATTCTGTACGGTTAATATCAGTGTGTACTACAGTAATTCTGTACGGTTAATATCCTTGTGTATTGCAGCAATTCTATACGGTTAATATCAGTGTGTACTGCAGCAATTCTGTACGGTTAATATCAGTGTGCGCTGCAGCATAAATTTGAATACGGTTACGTTCAGCGTGAACAGTTATTCTTTGCACAGCTTTATTGAGTGTCGACAACCCCAGGTCATCACATTTACATTCGGTTCTCGTGTCATCCAGTTCAACGCGATTAGTGTAGATGCAAATTGCCCTGGTCGAGCACTTATATTCGTTGTGTACAGGCGCAGTTCAGCACGGTTACTGCCGAAATGGACTCATCCCAATAGCACGTACGACAGCACCTGTTCCGCAGGTTTCAGTGTGGAGAACACAAGTTCATGGTGGCGATATGCAGTTTAAACAGAGACATTGTTGTGCTATTGTTTTCTATGCGGAGTAGACCTCTTCAGCATGGATAAAATTATTTTGTAAATGATTAGAGCAGCATTTTTTCTCAGTATTGACTGATACAATTCAGCATGGTTGCTGCCAGTGATTACTTGCTAAGCGCTTTTACCTGAAGGCTGATAATGTCCAGGTTTGCACAATCACTTCTTCAATGAGAAGGTACAGTTGCTTGGCCTAAATAGTCAAGTGGTTATGGTACTGGATTTGTAACCCCAAGATCAAGAGTTCAAATCTCACAAGGGCAAACTATGAAACAATGTAACTTCATCTGAAACAGATGGAAACGGGTTTGTACTCGAAAGAGTTACAAAAGAAAGAGATGCTAAACCACGAACATCACATACTCGAAAGAGTTACATTCACGTTTGACTTGTTAAGATCATTGGGATTGCATTCAGTGACGGCAGTTTGACACGGTTACATTTAGTGTGCCCGTTCCGGGTCAACGAGATTATATACAGTCTCCACAGGTATAGTTCAGGACGATTACATCTAGTGTGGTTAAAAGCAAAATACTGTGGATGCTGGAAATCCGAAACAAAAACAAAAATAGCTGGAAAAACTCATCAGGTCTGATAGCATCTGCGGAGAGGAACGCAGTTAACGTTTCGAGTTCGTATGACTCTCCATCATCTTCTGTTGATGAGTCATACGGACTCTAAACGTTAACTGTGTTCCTCTCTGCAGATGCTGTCAGTCCTGATGAGTTTTTCCGGCTATTTTTGTTGTTGTTTTACATCTAACGTGGATTGATCAGACCCGCTTTCATTTTGTTTACACGGGTCCAGTTCAGCATGTCCGGGAACATTCAGCTCTGCACTGTGGCATTCGGTATTAACTGGTCATGATCTGTCAGGTTGCAATCCAAGTTAAACACGGTTACGTTTACTCGATCTGGCCCAGGTTGCCGTGATTATACATAGTGAGCAGAACTTCAGTTCATCATGGTTGCATTCAGAGCACAGGCGTCCAGCTCAGCATAGTTAGTTTCAGTGATAACAGGCCCAATATGTATGTGACCAGATTAACTGTGCACAATACATTTCAGTGTGGAAGATGCCAGTTCAAACTGTTTGCTTCCCCCATTGACTAACCAAGCTCAGTACAGTTCTGCTCGACTGAGGCAGCTTTCGTGAGTAATGAAGTATTTAGTATCCATTGGTCCAGGGCTGTGCAGTGATACCTCAGTGTGCCATGTCCAGCTCTTTCTGAAATTCGCAGGTGCGCTTCAGAACAGTTTATATCATTGTGGACTTTCCTCTTTCATCAGGGTTACCTTGATTGTGGAACCCTTCCCATTTCGCACCATTATATTCATTGTTGTGAGTTCCAGTCCAGCGGGGTCAAATTCCGGGTGCACTGTCCCAGTTACGAGAAAGAATATTTGGTGTGCAAAGATCTCGTTCAGCATTTTAATTTCCCTACTCCTCATTTTACACACTTGTGCAAACTGTTAAATTCTGTTATTACATTTGGTGCCAGTTTGCTATCATATTATGTTTCCTCCCTCTGCATTTTTTCTTTGGTTTGACCATCCTTTATTGATATCTATAACTCCCACAATCCTCAGGCCTAATTTATTTCTCGTCAACATTATACACTACTTTTTTAAGAAAAATTACTGGTACTTGTAAGTTTATTGTTGTGCCACGGATGGACCACATTTCTCAACAAGCTTATATTACAATGGATTAAAGGCATTATTCTTTTAAGTATTACTGCACAAAGATATCCCTTGAATAGTCTGCCGACAGCTCTCAGTGTTGGCAGCAGATGCTCTCAGGTGTTCGTGAGGAAGAATTTGCATGGTGCACTGGGCTGTATCTGCCTTTGCCATGTCCGCTGTTCAGAGTAATCTTAGGTGGGTGATCCAACTGTAATTAGGTTTTGATTTTCGTGGGGTTTTGGTACAACTGGGTGACATTCGGGACAATTTCAGGTGGAATTAAACATCATCCACCCTGCTCGTTTTCTGGAATCACATACAACCCAGGAGAGTTAATGGTGGCGATCTCATTCTTCAAGAACATTTGTTAATCAGATTTTTTTTTTTCAAATTTAACAGCCTGATAAATTTATGTTCATCATTATTACCTCCTGATCACTGTTTCAGTTGGTCAAATGAATTAAGCTTAGAATCCAAGGGTGCCGTGCTGGGAATTAGACTCATGTAAAATCTCACTGTATTTATATATTTAATTAATTTGGAGCTTGTCTACGTTTGTATTGCACTAGACCTTGTCTCAGTTATTGCTGCACTTCACAATATCTCTTGATGTTACATTGGGCTCTGTCTCATTATTACTGTTTCTGTTTCTTAACACTCGGTCTTGTCTCTGATATTTATGTAATTCTTACTGCCTTTCATAATATCACACGAGTACATTTCCTTGCATTGCTACACTAGACACTGTCAGTATAAAATAAATTGCACAATTTCAACAGTTGCAAGTTCAGAAAAATCTGCCGTTATATGTACAAAAATCTAGAATGCTGGCCGGACAAGCTACAGCGTTTAACTAGGCATACTTGATCACTACTCTCCAAAAAACATAAGTTAATTTTCTTCCCACTGTCATGCGGTATTAGCTTCACTATGTTCAGACCAGCCACTTCCCACATTTTTTGTATATAATCCAGCGAATTATTAACTGAGGCAGGGTGTAAGGTAATATAAACAAGAAGCATGTTCGAATAGAGATAGGGATGATTAATAGAAACAGAGACACGATCGGATGTTGTTCCAAAAGAAAGAAATGGTTTTGTGTTAAAGGCCATTATAGGGTCATCGTTATATGGTTACCATCGTTGAGAAGTAAATATTCCAGGATATGCAATATTTCAAAAAAAGGCAAAGGCAAATTACAGCTGATGCTGGAAATCTGTTACAAGAATAAATAATGCTGGATCCACCTCAGCAGGTCTGGCTGCATCTGTGGAGAGACAGAGAGAGAGACTTAGTGTTTCGAGTCTGTATGAGTCTACCTCAGTTCACAAAGACAGACAGAATGGCTAAGGAGGAAGGATATTCCTGAGGGTAAAGAATGGCATAAGGGCATTAGTGAGAAACGATCCTGGTTCAGAAGATCATGAAGTAGAATCAACATGGGTGAATATGAGTAATATCCAGAGATAGGTAACACAGGTTGGAATTATTTATAGACACATGAAAAGTTATTATGGCTTTGGATAGAGCAGACAAGATTACAGAGTTAATATGTGTTACAAAGGCAAACTAATAATTATGATGGGCATTAATCTTCACATATATTGGGCCAGTCAGGTTGGAAATGGTGGTCAAGATTAAAAGTTTGTAGATGGTTTCATAACAGTTCCTTGGAGCAATATTTTATGGAACCGTTTTGGGAAAGAACTCGATTCAGTATTGTGCAATGCATCAGAAGTAATTGGAAATTTCATTTTTTAAAAGCACTGGTAATAATGAGCATAATGCAGTTGACTGTCATGTTATGACTTAAAGCAACATACACAAAACACAATCAAGAATCTCCAATGTAAATAAAGCCTAATATAAAGCCGGGAGTGGAGAAATGGCTACGTTTGATTGGATAAATAGTTTAAAGCTTTGGCGTTATATAAACAGTTAAACTTTTAAAAGAAAAATTCAAACAACAAAACAAACATTCAGTTGAAAAACAAAAACGCAGCACATCAGAATCATCCATGGTTTGCTCAGGAATTTCATGATAGCATTTGTTTAAATGCAGAGGCTTATCATCTTCCACACAATTGTGGCATGTCTGGGAATTGCCAGTGTATCGGAAACCAATAAAGGAGAACGAAAACTTTGACGAAAGGAGAAAATAAAATGTGATGTAAACGAGCTAGAAACGTTGAAAATCATCAAGATTTGTAAGAACGTATGCCAGTATGTATAAAAAGAAATGGATAAAAGATGGTTTTTTACAACAATCGTCTCGTGGCCATGATTAGACTCTTAATTCCAGATTATTATTGAATTCAACTTCCGCCCTCTACCGTGGCAGGATTCGAACCCTGGTCCCGTCAACTATACTGAACTCGTCTGTGTGTTGAATGCAACCACTTTAAATTGGGTTTTTCAAAACTGAAATAAAAAACATTTAGTGAACCGCATGAATCAGAATGACACTGACCTGGACAAATTCACAATGGCCTGAAACTTGGTGAACAGCGTCATTCCAGATTGGAATTAATCTTACTGAAGTGGGCCTTTCCAGACTGAATCTCACCTCCTGTTTTCGGAATGGATCTAGTGATACTGAATAGTACAGTGCTGACTTCAGCCTATGAACAATACATTTAACCCTGCTTAGGTCCCAAACAGTACGCGGACTTGCTGAAATAAATCTGTCCATAGTGAATATAACCGCAGAGGTGTGATGATCTCCAGACAGACTATATCTCTGCAGAACAGAAGCAGGTTTACACTGAATTTAAACAATCCGAAAAGGACCTGCCAACACTGAATATAACAGCCTTTAAGTGGACATGTTTATATGGAATATAACAACTCGAAATGGATCTGTCCACTGTGAAATGGTCATTCTCACGGTGAATATATTGGCAGCGAGCTGGATAAATCCACACTGTAAGTAACAAAGAAATGGTCCTCTGCGCGTCGAATGTGGTTGTGTTTAACTGTACCTTGACAGCCTGAATGTACTCAATTGAGTGGAAAAGAATGTACAGCTTCAGAAATATTTGTAACCATGTCGCAGGTTTGAGCCCTGTATACAGAGACTGAGTGATGATCAAGGGCGAGGACTTGGCTGCGTTTGGCCTGACAACCTGAACATATCCCATCAATGATATTTTGTTCTGAAACCACTTAAACGAGCGGTAAGGTGTTTAAACCTGATAACTTCTCGTGCTCAGTGTTCACTTTCACTCTGGCAGCCTCCAATTTTGTTTCTCATCATCTTTTATAAACAACTGCAAATACTTTCTTGTTCATTTACAGGATTTGGGCATCGCTGACTATGCCATCATTTATTAGCCATCCCTATTTGCCCTTGAGAATGTGGTGGTGAGCTGCGTTCCTGAACGGCTGAAGTTACTAAGGTGTAGATACACCTACAATGCTGTTCTGGAGGGAGTTCCAAGATTTCAACCCAGCGACAGTGAAGGGAAAAATATATATTTCCAAGCAAGGATGGTGATTCGCTTGGAGCGGAACATCCAGGTGGTGGTGTTCCCATGTATCTGCTACCTTTGTCTTTCTAGATGGCGAAGGCTGTGGGTTTATAAGTTCCCCAGGAGCCTTGGGGAATTCCTGCAATGCATCTTGTAGATGGTACACACTGCTGCCACCGTGCATCGGTGGTGGATGAAATGAGTGTTTGTGGATGTGATGCCAATCAAGAGGGCTGCTTTGTCTTGGATGGTGTCAAGCTTCTTGAGTGTTGTTGGAAATGCACTCATCCAGGCAAGTGGAGGGTATTCCATCACACTCCTGACTTTTGCCTTGGACATGGTGGACAAGCTTTGAGGAGTAAGGATTCCTCGCCATTGACCTGCTCTTGCAGCCATGGTATTTATGTGGCCACTTCTGTTCAATTCATGGTCAATGTTAACCCTCAAATGTTGACAGTGCGAGATTCTGCGATTGTAATGCAATTGAATGACATTGTGAAATGGTTAGATTCTTTCTTGTTGAGGATGTCTTTGCCTGGCACTTGTGTGGTCCGTACAAAATTTGCAACTTGTCAGTCCTAGCTTAAATAATGTCCAGGTATTTGTTGCGCTTGTACATGCAATGCTTCAGTATCTGAGGGGTCAACAGTGGTGCTGAACATTGTGCAATCATCAGCGAACATCCCCACTTTTGACCGCGTGATGGAAGGCAGTTCATTGATGAAACAGCTGAAGATGGTTCGACCTAGGCCTCTATCCTGAGGAACTCCTGCAATGATGTTCTGGAGCTGAGATAATGGAGCTCCAACTACTACAACTATATTCCTTTGTGCTAGGTATGATTCCAGCCTGCGGAGAATTTTCGATTTGATTCCTATTGACTCCAGTCTGTATCGGGCTGGTGATGCAGCACTCGGTCCAATGCTTCCTTAATGTCAAAAGCAGTCACTTGCAATCCTTTTCAACTATGGTCCTTCAAACTGTAACCTCTGGGTTTTCATTTTAGAGTTTTATCATGTCCCTTGAAGAACGCTCCATTCCACCAAAACAAACAAAAATAAAACGATCCCAGCAGGAATTAATAAAGAAATCAACACATCTAATCAACTCCCTGATGCATGGCATCAGGTCTGGATATGGAATCTTTCAGCTCATGCAGATTGTGCTAAAGCTTCTGATACATAATGCATGGATCACCGAAAGTCCCAGTGTTTGCCATTGCCTATCCCAACTTTTCAGCTATTGGGGTTCCAGGCAATGTGTTACCAGATTGGCGGGAAACATGGTGAGCTGTATCACTGTTTCCATTTACCAATAATGCTTCTTTATTTCACTAATATTAATTCTCCCATTTAATGGAACAATTTCTCCTCTACAGTGCTATGCTTTTGCATTTTAATGTAATAGATTATTCATATAAAGGCGAAATTCAACCCTTTTAAGATTATTAAATATTGAATGAAATGATGAAATGTATTATCTTTTCGGCCATTATTTCTCCTCATTACTGAAAATATTTGTTGCTTTTATTAGTGCCAGTACTCACTTTTAACAGCATTCATTCTTCACATTTTCACTGCATTTCCACAGTTTATACTGTATCTTAGATATATTGTGTAATTGACACGGTTTCAATTGGTGAATTATTATGCTATTCTCATGGTTTCAAAGTCGATCTATTGTTATAGTGACGTTGTTACTGTGAGACAATTATCACATTATTACCAATCTCTAATGCAGATTTATTCAGGTATTGAGATTCGGAGTGATAGAGTAATTTCCACATGTTATCAATTCATTGAGTGTATTGGACCATTGAGTGATTTCTGAATTGTTGTAATGAAATATTTTATTGAAGAAACATTATTCAGCATAAATGTTTGGCAGAAACATAGAAACAGAAAATAGGAGCAGTAGTTCGTCATTGACCCGAGCCTGCTCCGCCATTCATTACGGTCAAGGCTGATCCTCTATATCAATGCCTTACGCCTGTTTTCTGCCTTGAAGCCTTTAGTGTCCAGAAATCTATCTAATTCGTTCTTAAATACATTCAGTGACTTGGCCCCCACATCTTTCTTTGGTAGAGAATTCTGCAGGTTCATCACATTCTGAGGAATGACGTTTCTCCTCACTCAGTCTTAAATGGGCGACCCGGTACCCTGAGACTGTCACCCCTTGCTCCAGACACCCTAACCATGGGGAACATCCTCTCTGTATCTGGTCTGTCAAGCTCTGTCAGAATTTGATACATTTCGCTGAGATTCACTCTCATTGTTCTAAACTCCAGTGAATGCAGATATGTTCGACCCAATTTCTCCTCCGACGACAATACTGACATCACAGGAATCAGTCTGTGCTCCCTCTATAGCAAGTACATTCTTTCTGAGGCAAGAAGACCAAAACTGCATCCAACAGTTCAGCTGTGGTCTCACCCAGGCCCTGTGGAGCTGCAGGGAAACATTCCATGAACAATCATGTGAAATATGAGCAAAATTACTGTGACCATTTTATGAGTGCCCTGCATTTCCTCCAAAAGCACAGAGTGCAGTGTTTCAACTCTCAGCCTCTAACAATGTTCAGTTCCCCCGATTGACCTCTTCCAGGTTATTAGCTGCTGCCTGTTCTACAGTGCCTTTTGCTGTCTGGGTTTCCCTTTTGCCCTATTACCTGGCAATGTCCCGCATCTTCCATTCTTCATTACTTTTCTCCACATTGTGTTTCACCGCATAATTCGAGGTATCAGTCGCATGTGAGGCACACAGTTGTCATATCAGCATCTACTATAGGACGAAGTTCGTGATCAATGCCAATGGTGCAGAGCAATATGGAAGATGTAACGCCTTGTGGGAGGGGTCTATTTCCGAACTAGGCCTCAGTATCTGTCAGTTTCACTCGGTCAGATGGACTGAAAATTTTATGGTACCTGTCAAAAGAACTCACGGTTGCTACTCACCAATGTCCCTCCTCAAAGTCACAAGGACAATGGTCTGATCTCTCCTTTCCGATCGGGGATTTATTGAGCAAGTTTAATGTCATATTTCCCATCAATTAATAATTCTACAATAGTTTAGGTGACGAGTGGGTTATTGACCTCAAATTTCTTGTAAATTTATAGGCTTATTGTTTATTGTTCAGTTGTCTATTATCTGAAAATGTTTTCTTTATATTTGCTTTTTCTTGTCTGACTTTAGACCCCACATTGAGTTCGCAGCATTTACATTTCATTCTTCTTCTTCGTTAGTTTTAACATTCCAATGGCATTTCTTTATCTTATCTTTTATCTGGATAGTTATTTGAAGGAACAGGCACACACAGAGAAAGTGATAATTATTCAAATTAGTAAGGCGTCTCAAACAGATAACAGATCCTGTAAAACGAATCATTTTTCAGAGTCCTCCTGACCTTTTCTGTTCTCCCTCTTCTGTCACGCATTCCTACACTTTTTCTTTCTCATTCAGCATCTCGCTCTCTTTCTGTCCCTCTTACAGCTAAATTTGCAGTAATTGTGATCCTCTCGCGAGGAAGATGCGATCTCTCCAGATGTATCACTTACTACCTGGTGTCCATGGGCATGATAGATCTTTTGCTTATTATCATTGCTGTAATATTACACTGGATAGTTGGGATTTATTACCCATTGAATTCCCTGTCCATCCCACCAATATGCAGGCTGCGTATTGCCGTAAGGCATGCAGGCATAGACTGTTCTGCTTGGTTAGCAGTCTCTTTTATATTTGATCGATTTGTGGCCATTTGTTGCCCGAAGCTGAAAATAAGATACTGCACCCAGAAAACAGCTCATCTGATTATAGGGACGGTCTGCACACTTAGCTGTGTAAGGAATACCTTCTTATATTTCATAGATGAAGCGTTGTAGATAATTAACAGTGTACACTGGCACTGCACCATAAAAATAATCTTTTATATGTCACCTGCATGAGTTGCATTTCACTGGGCTCTCGCAATGTTAACCCCTTGCCTCCTTTTCATTTTGATTTTACTGCTCAATGCTTTGACCGTCAGACTCATTCCAGCGGCCAGTCGAACATACAGGAGACTCCGGGCCCAGAACAATATTGAGAAACAGCGGGACCTCTGGATGGAGAAGTGGAGAAAGTCCATTGTTTTACTCTTTGCCATTTCAGGCAGCTTCATCATATTATTTTTGGTGCATTTTATAACAATCCTCTGTGTTCGAGTTGCGAAAGTTACACATTTCTCAGGTTCCGATTCAACATTTTTTCTCGAGGAAGTTGGATATATGCCACTGTTTTAGAGTCCCTGCGTCAACCCATTTATTTATGCGGGGACCCAAAGTGAATTCAAAGCGGAGTTAACAAATGTGATCATATAACCAGTACATTTAATTGTTAAATGAGTTAAATAACGTGGACCTGGTTAATTCTAGGTTAGGTCGAGATTTTTCTTGCCCATGGTCACAAAAGGCCTGCTCTCCCAATCCGTCATCACTCCCTTTGGGATTCTGAGCACTCTGTGAATTTAATAATGTATGAAGAAAGCGTAATTTATTTAGGTTTCTAACGAGTTCCCAATTGGTTTGCCATTCTATTCCCTGTGCTGTACCAACTCAGCCTTGTTATGGATCCAACAGCCTCGCGGGCTTTTGAGTCATCATGTTTTTTTTAGTTTCTTTTATGAGATGTGGGCTTCACTGCCAGAACCAACATATTGTTCCCGCCTCTGAGTGAGTGGCCAACTGGCCCATTTCACGGGCAAGTTAAGAGTCATCCACATTCCTGTGTGTGTGTCATCAAGGATAGCAGGTTTCATTCCCTGAAGGACCGTGGTGAACCAGATGACTTGTTAAGTGCGTTCGACAATAGCTTCATGCTTGCCGTCATTGAGAGGAGCTTTTAATTTCAGATTTATTACTGGAAATTCAATCCCACGAGTAGTTGTGGTGGGAATTGAAACGATTCCCTGGTGAGTTAACTCGTTCTGTGGATTACTATTTCTATGGCAATACCATTAAACCACCATTCGCAACCCCCATCTGGGCAGTAGGGAGATCAACCTCTACTATTGAAAACAAAGGCCAAACGTTTGATCAGGGGTGTTCATTATCACACCGCCCAACCTCAGCATTGATTGCATGTTGACGCTAGGAAATAGGAGGACATACATTTGTCCCACACTGTTCTCTGCTCACTGTTCCCTGTCCCACAGCCACACATCTCCCTCCATAACTATGGAAATGAAGGAAATGCTGGTTAAAAAACATAAAAGAACACATCTCGTTCACCTCCTTATCTTTCCATTTATAAGGGTGACATCCCGAGTGAAATTCCAAATGAAAAATCATATTTAGCAATAGTGTGTAAATGGGTGCAGAGCGTTAATTACTAATTAACAATGCAACAAGAAACAAACAACTAAAGATATCAAACTTGATGAGTGCTTCATCTTCGCTATTGACTGCCCAGTAATTTGCTGGTCGGCACCTTGACTGTCTCATGAGGCAATAAGAAGGTTTTATTAATTATTGATCACAACCAATCTTTATCAATTATGCAATAATCCGTCGAGAAGTTACACCAGGAAAACCCAGCGTTGGATAGCAGTATATCCCAATGGCATGGAATGAACTGCAGTTGTGCAATGGAAACCTGGTGTTGCATTCTTGGCGTACAAAGCATTGAGGGACATTCGTGCATGACCCACCCGCAGTTCCATTTGCAATAGGTCTAACGCTGGGACACAGCCAGCAATTAATAAACATTATCCTGATACTCGCGAGCTGGTATGACACAAGGGTGCCAAATTTAAACAATTCATTTCCACGTAATGCCTTCATAAATCCCTCTAAATGCATGGTGCAGAAGGTAGAATGGGCCTTAACTAGCATTTCAAAACGGGCTAATCCCTAATTGCCTAAGCTGTAATTTTGAATTTTTTGATGGCCTGGAACTCCCGCTGCTTGGCAATCACCGTCAGCTTTTTTAATTACCCAAGTCTGGAGTTGCACATTTCCTGCCTGATCTTCCCACTCGGACCTCCTGGGAAATGTGCAGCACAGCTGTTCTGGGGTTCAGTGCAGGGATGGCAGTGTCGTGCGAAGTAAAGCTGTGCATCCATTTTAGGGGGCGACGGGGGTCGGGAGGTCGGAGGGATTGTCGTTTTGTGGGCCGGTAATCAAGGGTTGGCTTGTAACCTTTGGGTGGGAGTTAGTCGTGGATTGGGTGGGTAGTTGGTGCAGACCTTAGTCGGGAGTGATGTTAGTAGGGGCTGGAGGTAAGTACTTGGGAGATCTGGGCTAGCTGGGAGGTCGGGAAGGTGGTTGCGGAGTTGGGGGCTTTATTCAGGGGATGCGCATGGGCAGTTTGTTATAGGGTCCAGTCAGGCAGGTTTGTGGTGTTGCAGGCATCCAGTGGGACACCTGGGGAAGGAGTTACCTTAGTCACTCAGGTGATAGAAGGTCTTCCAATCCTTCCAATCTATCCTTGGAAAAAAGTCCTGCTAAGTGATTCGGCGCCAGCTGAATTCTCCGACTAAAATCGGAGCATGGAAATGTTGCATCTGCAGGGTAATGCCGAACAGAAGATTAATGTTCCTTGGTAATTCCCATGCAGCCCTTATCCGGGGGCTTCCTTGTAGGATGAGGGGGATGGCCGGGGAGGGCGGGGTGGTGGGTAGGGGAGGACCCCCAGCGGATCTGCCACTGGGGTTCGACTCCGCAGAGATTAGAAGTACTGGGCCATTGTTTCAACATGCTGGAAGTTTGCTGCACCGTTTATTTACTGGTTGTGGTGAGTGCCTCCATTTCCAAGAGAGGAGCATTGCATAATCACAGGAACTACTGTGGAATTTATGATCTTCCCTTTCAAAGGCTGAAACAGGTAAAAGGCAGCATTTGCAATGCCTCTGGGTAGAAAGCTCCGCAGAGGGGTTAACATGGAGGTTGCACAGGCGGGAAGCATTGTGCAATGCAGTCTGCCAACATCCACCTGAGTTTGACAGGAGGCTGGTTGATGGTTAGTTAATACAGCCAAGAGGTCCATGTGCAATATGTAGTATTCTTTCTGAAGCCAGCCCCAGGACTTCAACTGAGACCTCTGCAGCACAGCATGCCTGTGACTGCACATTCTGGGGAGCTGGGAAAATGAGCCTCTCTTTTCCCCTGGTTTGATTTCACCCACCCTCGTGCCTCCATGACTCAAAATCTGCTGAAAGCAATTTCATACTGCCCCCCCTCCAAGTATAAGCAGTGTTATTAACTTAACTGACAGCTGTGAGTGCCAGAGCAGCTGATGGGCCTTCTTCATTAATGCTGCGCTGTCTTCTCTCCCTCTCTCACACTCTTCACCTATGTCTACTCTGTCTGAGGAGCAGGCACTTCCTGCATTCCTGGGACAACAAATCATGGGGATAAGTTGAAATAGAGGATTGGGTGTGTGCTGGCAAACTCACGACCCAGGGTCTCAGCACATGCAGCCTGCAAATCCTGACAGACAGTAGGATGATGATGGGATAGAATTTGAGAAGGCACATTAAACAGGAAGCTACCAACAACTTCATAGAACTAAAGATCACAATGTGCCACAGACGCTGTTGCAATCAATCCCAGGATTCTAAGAGCCAACTTTTCCATAGCATCCCAGGAACTCACCAGTTCTTCGTTTCTTGGTTAGGTTGTGTGTCATGATCTTCATCAAGAGAGATGGCAGAATGTCAGTGATTGTGCAGAGCTGTGTCTCGGTGATGTTCCTGCCATTCCTCACTGCTGGGTATGAACCTGGTGTGTGAGGGTAAAGTGGAGCATCTGGATCTTACGCTGGTGTCCTGAGAGCAATGAATGCTGCAAAGTGTGTTGTTTCGATGTTGAGCATTGAGAAGTGTTGACGGGTTGAGGTGTGTGGGTAGACTTTACAGCATGGAATCGATGGGCCGAGTGTCTTCCTTCTGTTCTGTAATCATAGAAACACTATCACAGAAATGTCACGGTGTGGAAGGAGGGCACTTTGGCCAGTACTAACTGCATTGACTCTCCGAATGAACAGTTCACCCAGTGCCATCCATATGCCTTCATTCCGCAATCACACACATTCTACCTTTTCGAACAACTGTAATTCCCTTTAAAATGTCTCGATTAAATCAGCCACCAGCACACCCCCAGGCAGAGCATTCCAGGTCTGAACCACTCACGGCGTGAAGAATGTTTTCCTGTTGCCGTTTTGCTTCTTTTGCCAATTCATTTAAATCTTTGCCCTCTCGTTCTCCATCCTTCCACCAACGGGAGCAGGTTCTCCCTAAATATACTGTCCATATCCCTCATGATTTTGAATACCTCTACCAAATTTCCTCTCAAACTTTTCTTCTCCAATGTAACCAGTCCCAAATATTCAAACCTATTTTTATCATTTTAGTTGCTCATCCCTGGAACCACTCTCGTGAATCTCCAATGCGTTCCTATATATCTGAAAGTATGGCGTCCAGACCTGGACACAATATCTCAGCTGAGGCCGAACTAGTGTCATGGACAAGTTCAACATAACCTCATTTGCCTTGTAAGCCAAGCCATTACTGATGAATCCCAGGGTTTGTGTGCTTCATTAACTGATACTCTCAAGCAGTGCTGCCATCTTCATTGGCGAATGCAAATTTTCACCAGCATTCCTCTTATGCTGCATCCCCTTCAGAATTGTATCCATTATTTTATATCATCTCTCTATGTCCTTCCTAACAAAAGGATTCACTTCCCCTTTCTCCTCATTAATTTTCCTCTGCCACTTGAGCAGCCATTCCACCATACTAGAGATGTCCTTTTTAACTTTCACAATATACTCATCACGGTTCACAACACTTCTCGATTGTGCATCATCTGCATTTTTTGAAGTTATGCCCTGTATACACATGTACAGGTTATTAAGCAACATCAGGAGCTGCACAGCTCCCAAAAGTGACCACCGGAGACCTCCAAATCAAACCTTCCCATAGCCCGATTAATATCCATCAACCACTATTGACTTGTTTGCTCTCACACAAGCAATTTCACATCCATTTGCCACGTTCCCTTTAATTCCAAGAGCTGTAACTTTTCCCACAAGTCTGTTGAACGCCAGCGTACGAAATGCCTTTTGGAAGTCCATGTAAACCACATCAACGACACTGCCAGCATCAACATTTTCCATTAAGTTCTTCATTTTCGTTAAACAGTCACAACTTCTCAAATTGATCTTCATTTTAGAGAAACAAGATTTTATATTAACAAATCCGTGCTTGCTTTCCTCAATTAACCACTATTTACCCATGTGAGTATTAATGCTTTTCCCAAGTACTATTTCTAGAATTTTCACATTTCTGAAGTTAAACTGATGGACCTGCAGTTGCTTGGCTAATTGTTTTTAAAAAAAAAATGGTCAGCAAAGGTGCAATATTTGCAATTCTCAAGTTTATTTGGAATCACACTTGGGTCTAAGGAAGACTAAACTATTATAGCCAGAGCCTCCACAATTAACACTATAATTTCCCAAAGGGTTGTTGGATGCACCACCTCCTGTTTTGGTGCTTTATCATCTTTACATACAGACAGCCTAACTAATATAAAAGCAAAAAACTGCGGATGCTGGAAATCCAAAACAAAAACAAAAATACCTGGGAAAACTCAGCAAGTCTGGCAGCATCTGCGGAGAGGAACACAATTAACGCTTCGAGTCTGAATGACCCTTCAACAGAACTAAGTAAAAAGTAAAATTGGAAGAGAGTTGAAATATAAGCTGGTTTAAGTGGGGCGGGTGTTTGGGGCGGGTGGGACAGTAGATCCAGTGATAGATGGTGATAACCAAAAGATGACACAGACAAAAGGACAAAGAGGCGGTGAAGGCGGTGATATTATCTAAGGAATGTGCTAATTAAGCTTAACTAATATCTCACCTATTTCAAATTTAAATCCATACAGTATATTATGTACCTCCTCTTTCACCGTAGGTTGTGTAGCATCTTTTTGTCTTTGTAAAAACAGATGAGAAGGATCCAATTAATACCTCAGCCATTTCCCCTGTTACTGAACGTTAACCACCAATTTGGCACTAAATCGGCTCCTCTCGTCCTTTGGCCATTTTTCCTTTTACTGTTAAGATGTCTGTAGAAGCCTCGGAGATTCTATTTTCTGTTAGCTGCCAGTCTCTCTTTATACCACCTACATGCGTCTCTTATTTGCTTTTTCGCTCCCCAATGAGCCTTCTACGTTCAGTTCTGTTCTCCATTTTTTTTATCCACCTGATATCTGTCATAAAGGTGCTTATATTTCTTCCTCATGTTAATCACCATCAATTTCTGTCATCTAGGGAGGTTTCTATTTGATTGCACTACCTTTCTCTTTCGACAGAATACACCTCCAATATGTAAATAATCTCTCTTGTTTAAGGTGGCCTCGCAATGTGATGTTATGAGGAGATATCATGCGATGATGAATTTAGTCACGCAGTAGAGCATTGCTGCCAGACCCTCAAGGCTAGACTCTGCACTTTGAATTTCTTGTTCACCGAATCTAATTCCACCCTCATGCTGGATCTGCTTGCCTCATGGTCCACCTTGAAATAATCTCCACTCTCCTTTTGTCCAACTTCATATCTGATGCAGTGGCTTTCAGGCCTTTTTAGAACATAATGATTGTTTGCGTGTTGGTGCACGCACAAATTCACTCACAATACCTGACAGTTATGTAATTGAATGTAAATTGGTAGCTGCTCATTTAATTATTTTATAAGTGTAATGAATTATTGTATTAAAGTCACAGGGCAAGATTTCAGAATGTATCACAGCAGCGTTGCAACTGGCCAATATCATCGCACAGATAGAGCAAATGGAGAAGGCAAAATCACGTGGGACAGCAGGAAACGTTCAATGTAGAAAGGCCAGCTCGTCAGGATGTGTTGGGTGGTAAGTTATTGAGGATGCAATAGTGGAAATAGGGAAGGCTCTGGAAGCAAGATTTTAACTTCCCATGAATACACCAGACGGCCTAGGACCTGAAATGTTGCAAAGGTAAAGCTCATTTTTTTTAAGGGGAGAGGCATTAACCCAGCCATCCAGGTCAGACATTCTGATATCAATGGCAGTAAAAATTCGAGTGAGCAAAGTTCTGGAAACATAATGTGTTGGAACAACAAATCGATCAAATGGACTAGGTTTTGTTCAAGACAAAGATTGCGTGAAAGAAACTTCATCGAGAATTTCAATAAAATGAAGGCACGGACTGGTGGGCAGTGGTAATGTCACTGGACTAGTCATTGAGAGGATCAGGGCAATGCTCTGGGGACATGCACTCAATCAATAAAAACCTGGAATTAAAAGCTCTTTTCAATAATAATGACCATGATGCCCTTGGCAACTGCCGTAAGAACCAATTTTTTTTACTGTGTCGTTCAGGGGAGGAAATCTGCCCTCCTCACCTGGTCTCACCTGCATAGGACTCCAGACCCACAGCAATGCGGTTAACTATATAAATATTGTGGCGACAAGAGCAGGCCAGAGGCTGGGAATAGTGCCACGAGTTACTCACCTCCTGACGCTCCAAAACCAGTCCAACATCTACAAGGTACAAGTCTTGATTGTCATGGAATACTCACCAATTGCCTGGATGAGTGCAGCTACCACAACACTCAGCAAGCTTGACACCATCCAGAACAAAGCAGCCCACTTGTTCGGCACCATGCACAAAAACATCACTCCACCACCAATGCACAGTGGCAGAATTGTGTGCCTTATAGATGATGCACTGCCGGAATTCACTTAGTCTCCTTCGACAGCATCTTCCAAACCCACAATGGCTACCATCTAGAATGACAACTGCAGCAGGTAGATGGGAACACCGCCACATAGAAGTTCCCCTCCAAGTCACTCACCATCCCGAATTTGGAATATATTGCCGTTCCTTCACTGTCACTGGGTCAAAATCCTAGAACTCCCTTCCGAACAGCACTGTGGGTGTACCTACACCTCATGTCTGCAGCTGTTTAAGAGGGCAGCTCAACATTATCTTCTCAAGGTCAACTCTGGGTGGCCGATAAATACTGGCCCAGGCAGCGAAGCCCATTTCCCGTGAATGAATAATAAATTGAAAAATCCTAACTAACCCTCTGAAATGGCCTAGCAAGCCAAATAGTTCCCGGGCAATTAGGGACAGACAACAAATGCTGGCCTTGCCTTCGGCGTCCAAGTCCTATCAGAAATAAACAATGTTAGACATAAAAAGATGTTTCTGGATCTGTTTCAGACTGAAAGTAATTGTCTATAACAGACAGTGAAGCTGTGAAGAACAGGAGTACCTAGCAGTGAATTTAAACACATTGACAAGGAGCTTCCCCTGTGAATGCAATGGCGCTGAAACACACATATTCATACCGAATGCCACTGATGAACTGGGCATTTTCCACGCTGGGCTTCACCTGTTCACTTTTACTGTACTGTCAATGATCTGGGCAATTCTGCATTGGCAGCCATTATGAGGAACTGGGCATGCGCATAAGATGTGAAATGGAACGGCATTGACCAGACTGACGACACAGAATGTGACAGTAAAGAGAGTGAGCAATCTCAGAGAGAGTGGAAACAGTGAGTGTGGCCCGTGAACATACGGACGGAATGATTCCCAAGAACTTCAGGAACTTGGTGGCGTTTTCCTATTGGTCGAGAATATCTCTCGTCAGATGTTCCTGGGGCGCATTAGCTCAACATTAAATTGTTCAACCTCGTAATTTCACGTGTACAGTTACTGACTTTGAGGCGGTCTGAAGTAATAATTGATCTGGGAATAGAATAACAGAAGTGAAGTGGTGAGAATACTTTTATTGAATGAAGCCTGAAAAAAATTATTAAATCAACAGATAAGCTATCACAATACAGGCAGTGATTTTTGGCCTAAGGCGGTGCAGATGCTGGCAGGAGTTAACTGATCACAGAATCACAGAACCACAGAGCAAAAGCGACCCTTCTGCCCATCGAGTCTGCACTGACACGTGTGAAACACCTGACCTACCTACCTAATCCCATTTAAAAGCACTTGGTCCATAGCCTTGAATGTTATGACATGCCAAGTGGTCATCCAGGTACTTTTTAAAGGAAGTGAGGCAATCCGCCTCCACCACCCTACCAGACAGTGCATTCCAGACCGTAACCACACTCTGGGTAAAAAAAACCTTTTCCTCACATACCCCCTAATCCTCCAGACCCTCACCTTGAACTTGTGCCCCATTGTGACTTACCCTTCAACTAAGGAGAGCAGATGCTCCCTATCCACCCTGTCCATGCCCCTCCTAATCTTGAACACCTCGATCAGGTTGCCCCTCAGTCTTCTCTGCTCCAACGAAAACAACCCAAGTCTATCTAACCTCTCTTCATAACTTAAATGTTTTATCCCAGGCAACATCCTGATGTATCTCCTCTGCACCCTCTCCAGTGCAATCACGAACTTCCTATAATAGTACTCCAGCTGTGGCCTCACCAAAGTTCTATACAACTCCAACATGACCTCCCTACTTTAGTAATCTATGTCTCGATTGATAAAGGTGAGTGTCCCAAATGCCTTTTTCACCTTCCAACTAACATCCCCCTCTACCTTCAGAGATTTATGGACACACACGCCAAGGTCCCTTAGATCCTCAGAACTTCCTAGTGCCATGCCGTTCATTGAATACTTCCTTGTAAAATTATTCCTTCCAAAGTGTATCACCTCACACTTTTCAGGGTTAAATTCCATCCGCCTCTTATCTGCCCATTTGACCATCCCGTCTATATCTTCCTGTAGCCCTAGACACTCAACCTCACTGTTAACGACCCGTCCAATCTTTCTGTCAGCTGCAAACCTATTAATCCTACTCCTCATGTAGCCATCTATGTTGTGTATATAAATGACAAATAATAGATGACCGAGCACAGATCCCTGCAGTATTCCACAGGACACTGTCTTCCAGTCACTAAACCATCCTTCTGGCTCCTACAGCTAAGCCAACTTTGAATCCACCTTATCAAATTACCCTGTATATCATGTGCATTTGCCTTCTTTATAAGTCTCCCATGTGGGACCTTGTCAAAGGCTTTGCTGAAATCCATATAAACTACATCAACTACACAACCCTCATCTACACACCTGGTCACCTCCTCAAAAATTTCAATAAAATTTGTTAGGCATGACCTCCCTCTGACAAAGCCATGCTGACTATCCCTGATTAAACCTTGACTCCCCAAGTGGAGATAGATATTCTCCTTCAGAACTTTCTCCGATAGTTTCCCTACCACTGACGTGAGACTCACTGGCCTTTAGTTCTCTGGCTTTTCAGTGCAACCCTTCTTAAATAGCGGAACTACATTAGCTGTTCTCCCATCATCTGGCACCTCCCCCGTGGCCAGTGAGGAATTAAAAATTCGGGTCAGAGCCCCTTGCCTCCCTCAGCAGTCTGGGGCACAAGTCATCCGGACCTGGAGATTTGTCACTCCCTATGTCAATTTGCTTAAGAACCTCGCAATCTCTCTCCCTGAGTTCAATAACTTCATCCTCATTCTCTTGGGTGCAGACAGACGTGAAGTATTCATTTAACGCTCTAAAGATGTCCTCTGGCTCCACCCATTTATTGCCCCCTTGTTCCCTTATGGGCCCTACACTTTCCCTGTTTATCATCTTCCCATTGATACATGTATAGAATATCTTGGGGATTTTCCTTACTTGTACCAGCCAGAGTTTTCTCATATCCCCTCTTTGTTCTCCTAATTGCTTTCTTAAGCTCCAACCTCCAATAATGCCTTTGCTGATTTGCTTCCCTTGAAACTGCTAAAAGCCTGTCTTTTCCTTCTCATCGTAACCTGAATATCTCTGGTCATACATGGTCCTTTGGGCTTGTTACTCCATCCTATCAGCCTAGATTGAACATGCTGAGCCCGTACCCTCTCAATTTCCTTTTTGAACACCCCTCACTGTTCCTCTGTAGATTTCCCCAAAAGTATCTGTTCCCAGTCTACCTTGGCCAGATCCTGCCTTATTTTACTAAAATCCACTCTCCATCAATCAAAAGCTTTTTTTGCAAATTGTCAATCTCTTTGTCCATAACAAACCTAAAGTGGAGTATGTTGTGTTCGCTATCGCTAAAATGCTCTCCCACCAACACCTCAGTCATCTTCATTCCCTAGAATTAGGTCCAGCAATGCACCTTCCCTTGTTGGACCCTCTACATACTTACCAAAAAAGTTCTCCTGTACACATTTCAAGAAAGCCACTTCATTCAAGCCCTTAACACTGTGTCTACCCCAATTAATGTTGGGAAAGTTCAAATCACCTTATGTAATTACCCGATTGTTATTGTTATTACACACATTCACAAATAGTGCACATATTTGCTCCTCAATTTCCCGCTGACTACCTAAAGGTATATAATAAATACCTAAGAATGTTGTTGCCCCTTTTTTATTCCTAAGCTCTACCCACAAATCTTCATTCGATGTCCCCTCCAAGATATAATCTCTCCTTACTGCAGTAACGGACTCCTAAACTAATAATGCAACACCTCCTCCTCTTTTACCCCCTCTCCTGTCTCGCCTGAAGATTCTGTACCCTGGAATGTTGAGCTGCCAATCCTTCCCTTCCCTTAACCACGTCTCAGTGATGGCTACTATATCGCAATTTCATGTGTCAATCCTCAACCTTTACTCATCCGTTGTACATGTAATACACATGGCATTAAAGTAGAGGCCATCCAGCCTTGTCTTAATCCCTTGAAGCTTATTGCAGCTGTACTCCCTCTGAGTTGATTGTTTTATTCTATTGTTATATGTCCCTATTCTGCTAATATTCTGTGTCCCCTCCCCCTGCTAAATTAGTTCAAACACCTCCCAAGAGCACTAGCAAACCCACCCGCAAGGGTGTTAGTCCCGCTCTGGTTCAGATGTAGACTGTCCTGCTTGTACAGATTCCACCTTCCCCAGACACGGACCCAGTGATCCAGGAATCTGAAACCCTCCCACCTGCACCAACTCTTAAGCCACGTATTCATCTGTGCTATTCTCCTATTTCTGAGCTCGCTAGCACGTGACATTGGGAGTAATCCAGAGATTACAACCCAAGAGGTCTTGCTTTTTGTCTACTGCCTAACTCCCTGAATTCTTGATGCAAGACCTCATCCCTCTTTCTACCTACGTCGCTGGTAATAATATGTCCCATGATCTCTGCCTTATTACTCTGACATTTCAGGATGCCCTGCAGCCTTTCAGTGACCTCCCTGGCCCTTGCACCTGGGAGGCAACGCACCATCCTGGAATCAAATTGACGGCCACATTAGCATGTATCTGTTCCCCTGACTATAGAATCCCCTATTACTATTGCTCTTCCTTCCCTAATGTACAGATAGGCTGCTTGTGTGCCAGAAGCTTGGCTCTGACCACACTCCCTGGAGGAACCAGCGCCTTCATCAGCCTCCAAAACAGAATAATGATTTGTGAGTGGGGCCCCATGGGACTCCTGAGCTACCTGCCTTTTCTCTTGGACTGCCTGGTGGTGTCCCATTCCCTTCCTTCCTCAAGTCCCTTCATCTGCGGTATGACGACTTATTTGAATGTGGTAACCACGATACTCTCAGACTCACGGATGCTCCACAGTGTCCCCAGCTGCTGTTCCAGCTCTGAAACTCATGCTTCCAGCAGCTGCAGCTGGACACATTTCCTGCACACAGGCTGATCCTGGGCACTGGAAATATCCCCGCCTTCCAACAGGGAGCATTATGAGCACACCACAGCTTTGAGCGCTCCTGCCATGACTTATCCCTTTAAATTAAAACTTTTAAGTCAATTACTCTAGGGTCCTTCTTTCCTGATCCTCGTTACTGTAAATATACAAACTGTAAACCACAAAATACCTTAAACTATAAGCAATTAAAGTTGTACATACCTTACCCACTCCTTACCAGTGATTCCTTTACCTTGTAGCCTCTCCTGCTGCAACATACTCTGAAGATTTAAGATGTTGGATAGCAAGGAAAAAATACAAAGAGAACCTCGTCCCCTGTGCACCTAATTCCCGCTTTGCGTGATATTCCGAATACCCACTCTGGCCGTGCCCCACTCAGTATGTGCTCTATCTCTTGTTCGTGTGCAAGCACGCTGTAAAGTTATCTTCTTGTAGGTTTTGTATTTTTATGGGGCTCTTGCTCTGTGTTTCTCTGCCTTTACCCTGTCTCTTATTCAGTTGGCTCTTGTCATGGATGGGTTGTCCCCGCCATACAGAGACAAGCAGCGGGATTTCCCAATGGTGGTGGGCATGACAGGTGGCGTGTGCAGAAAATATGCTGCAATCAGCATCACGGCAGCAAGAAGACACGTCGTGATCGTCCACTCAGCCCGAAGATGGCAGACCGCGTTTTCCATCGTCGGTCGGCCGGGAGCTCATTGTTATACATCAGCATATAATTAAAAGGCCAGTGCGCCCGGCCCTTGGGACTGTGCCGGATCATCCACCCACGTTGGAAGCAAAGCACAGGGACGTATTTCACAACAGCACACAGGAGACGTGTACTTGGCAGCCTTCACTTTGGGGGATAAAAATAAGTGAGTGGCTCCGTTTTCAAGAGCTACCCTGTTATTTACAGATCTCAGGGGCCACAGGGAGGGGGTGGAGGGGCAGAGGAAACTGATGTCTGGCCCCGGAGGTGATGGCTCAGGGGCCTGTGTTTCCGGGGGGAATGTGCTGGCCAGGCTCAGAAGTGACTGCTGACGAGATGGGGGGTGGGCCGCTGGGGGAGTGGAGGCGGGGGTGTGTCCGAGGTCAAGTGCTGGTCAGCCTGGGAGGCGGTTGCTGAGGAGAGAGGGGTCAAATGCTGTCCTGGCGCTGCAAACCTCGCCAGGTAATTGAGGTGAAGGGCAGGGCATGTGAGGGGAGCGGCCTTGCATTAGAGACACCTTATAAATTGGCCATGCTTCTGCAACTGAGTTCGATCAGGAGCAGCCACAGTGACATGATTGGGGTAATGTTGATAGCCTGCAAGCATTGCAGAGGTAGCAAAGGGCCGCCAAGCGCTCTAGACGTTACCACCACCACCCCACCAACACCCCCCCCCCCCCACCACACCGCCCCCACAACCCCAACCCAGCATAGATTTTGAGTCAGCCACCACTATATTGCACCGTAGAGCAGTTGGACTGCACACGTTTTACAATCTCCTCGCCAACTCTGGCCATGTGGCAGTCACTCCTGGAGGCGCTTGCAGCCCCTTGCAATCTCAGCATCCTGATTTGGGCCAGTGTACCCCATGGCACAGGTTAACTGGGCAGTCAGGCAGCACACTCATCTCTGGTCTTCCAAGGAGTGACCAGCACTTTCTGGGAAGCGTTAAGAGACAGTCACACAGGGACAGGAAAGTGCTAATTACAATCTCTTTTTCATGCTGCAGGAGGACCACGTCAGTGTCATGGATCCTGGTGACCTAGCTGTATGTATACTGGCCAATAGAGACCATGGACAGCAGTGGGGAGAGCGCCTGAGGCTCTTGGCTGTGCAACGGCAGGAGCAACAGCCTCAAGAAGAAAGGGAAGCAGGTGCTCCCGTATGCGATGCCCAGGAGTGAAGGTGAACCATGACCAGTTGTCGCCTAGCCCAGGGTGTTTGGATGCTGCGTGCCATTCCTGCAGCTGACTGAGAACCAGTGTCACCAACAATAGCAAATGTCTGGGGATCCGGTGGCTCACATCTGCCACTTATTGCACGACTTGGAACCAAGGGTTTATGGAGGGCATCAACTGACAGTGACTGTGAAAGTGACCATGGCACTCAATGTCTATGCTAGTGGTCCGTTTCAGGGGTCCTCTGGTGACCCCTGTGGGATTTCAATATCCTCCACTCAGAAATGTATCCATAAGGTCATGGAAGCCAGCTGCTCCATGGCAACACAACTTTGTACATTTTGCCGGGCACATTGGATTTGGCATGATCTCAGGATTCCCACAGGTGCAGGGTGTTATTAACTGCATTCATGTGGTGCTCAGGTCTCCATCATTACACCCGGTGGACATCACCAACCACAAGGGCTTCCATTCATTGAATGTGCAGTTCATACGCGGCCACCAGAAACACGTCCTGCAGGTGTGCTCACGGCTTCCAGAGAGTGTGCACAACGCCCATTCCCTGAGTCGCTCTCAGATCCCTGAAGTCTTCCAGGGTCCACAGAGGCTGCAAGGTTGGCTTGTTGAAGACACGGTCTTCCCACAGAGCCTGTGGCTGATAATACTTGTGTGCTGGCCTCAGACCGCAGCAGACCGGCGCTATAATGAGGCTCATGCAGCAGCTCGCAACTTGGTGGAGCAGACTATTGGGATGCTGAAGATGCGGTTCCGGTGCCTGGGCTGGTCTGGTGCAGCCCTGAAATACAGTCCACAGAGGGTGTCACATATCATTTTCATCTGCTGCACCCTTTACAACCTGGTGCTCCAATGGGGAGAGGAGCTGGCAGAGCAGTTGATGGAGGAGCTGCACGCCTCCAATGAAGAAGTCGCTGACGTGGATGAGGATGAGGGGCCCTACTGCTGAAGATGACGAGGAAGAGGCTCTCGCAATGGCCATACGAGGCAGTCGCGCTGGGGAGGCCCTTTTCGCTGGCAGATTTTTGGCCTATGATGACAACATGCAGTGAGGTGACCCCTTAGATCCTCACATCACAGTTGTTGAAGTTTGACTCGAGTCTGGTTTATGGCAGCAACAACGTCTGCGATAATGTTCCTGTCATGGAGCCACTGTGGGCCCTAATACTTGCTCAATCGCAGGAGGACGATGACAACATGTAGTCAGGACACTCCTTAGGTCTTCACATAGCCTCTGAGAATGTCTGACTGCTGTCTGGCCGAGGGCAGCCCACTTGTGCTACAAGATCAGAGACATCTAGAGACGCAGCCATGGAAACTTAGACGCATCTGAAGCTGTAAACACCTTCAGCACCTCAGGCCTGCAGGGGCTGGTGCACAGTATCACTGGTAGCAGATGCTGTTGTGATGGGGGCCAGCCCCACTTGAAAGGTGCTGAGAACACACAGAGACAATCAATGAATGCTGTTGTGCCAGCTCGCTACACTCTTGAAGCAATGACCAGCACCGTCGAGGGGCAGATATCAATAATGTTTCCAGGGAGTGTGAGGCTGGACCATCACGGCAGCCTTAAGGCTGCACAGAGCACAGGGAAGAGACCCTGGACTGAGACACCTGCCTTTTACCTTGTGCAAAAAGGTTTCACAATAGAGTGACGAGAACAGTGCTCATCAGAAAAGGAAGCCACAGGCAGGGAGACATTCTTAGGAATTTATTGACAATAGTGAACAGTATGTAAAGGTGATCAACACCCGTGCCCGGGCTGTGAAACTACTTTTATCTAACTTTCCTAACCCTGCCATTCTGTCTTGGTGCTCCCCGGACATCCACAGCAGAGCTGGAGGCATCCTGCTGACTGTGGCACCCTGGCTGTGATGACTTTGGCGGGCTTCCCCTGGAGTGCCAAGGCTTGGAGGGCCCTGGCCTGCTTTTAGGGTCCTGCTGTGCGGCAGTGGCACCCTCCTCAGCCTAAAAATCTGGAGCTGCAGTGTTCACAGGAAGAGTGGGTCTGGATAGGCCGGTCGCTCCCAGAGGCTGCTGGGTGGATGGCCCAGAATCTGCATCTGCTGACCCTCCTCCCTATGGGTGCCCGAGGGCTGTGAGCGGAAGGGGTAGCTGGAGGATGCTGTACAGACGGTTAGAGGCCAACTGTGGCTTCAGCAATGGGGTTATACCCCCACAGCAGTGCAGGAGGGACGTCCTGGACCATGTTCGTGACTGTTGCTAACCTCAAACATTGATTTAAGCAATGTCAGTTGCATTCCCTAATGCATTTAAATTTTTTTTGGATCGACATGTTTCTTATCTCTTCGAGAGAGACATGTATATTCCATTCTGACACAAACAGTTCATTCGGATAACTTCAAGATATGTTTGCAACAAGTAAACTCTTTTAAAACCTGATATAATTTCCCCATGGCTCCACTACCTTGGATTCATTCTATATTGTACCTTATTTCCAAATGCCCCACTTTACTGTCCGACAGAGCAGAGTAGCCAAAAAGGAAGATTTTGCTTAACAATAAAGCTAGATGTTAGTTTTTTTTTCTGAGCTGGGTCTTGGCAATTAGCATTATGTTGGTGATCAAATAATCTTACACAGCACAAACTTCCATTTTTGAAATAATCTATTTAACTTTTGATTGTTTTTTAAATATATAATAACAATAACGGGATCATACTATACATACACCCTGTACATTTCATTACAGGGCGTACCAGTGCCATGGGGAACATTTAATGCCATCTGCTCATGTGCATGGGACTGGCAACAGCTTCACAATGTTGTCTTTTTTCCAATTAGTGTAATTCGTGGAAAAGATGAAACCATCTAATTGTCTCCCTGGAGCGAGGCAACTAGTATAAATTCCATAATTTTCAATTGACTCCTTGGAGCCAGACACGAAATATAAACGCGACAATATACGATTTTAAAGGGAACACACTCCGAGCTTCATCTCGAGATGCACGCCGCACCAAAAGGTCTTGCCTTTGCCATTTACTATCACTTACTAGCAGTTATTGCTGTTCCAGGTAACGTGTTTTGCATCGTTAGCAGTTTTTGGAATCATTGCTTCGCAGCACCACTGTTCTCACTTAATTGTAGTGTTAATCGCTGGTACTAATATCCCGCCTGTCTTTTAATGGGATAATTTCTCCCATTCAATGGGAAAATTGCTTAATTTTAATTGGGATAATTAATCCCTTTGTACAGTTTAATGGCATTAATTATCCATGTAAACAATATCATTTTACTGCTTATGGACATAATTGCCCGTCATTACAGGTGTGCTTTGGAACTGCAATGACGCCATTTCTCCCCTGTACAGGCATTTATTTTTAATTGACGGTACAATTCCTCACCTTTAAAGGCTATATTATCTTCCATTTACCAGAAAAATTCCATTCTTTTTAATGTACACTTTCTAGCATTTAGCTCTACCACTAGATTTGACGGAGGTGGAGGATTGCATCCAGTTCTCGGCGCAGCCCTTTTGGAAAGCTGTGAAGTCATTGGGGTGAGTGCAGGAAAGATTCAAAGGAATAGTTTCGCGGATTAGGTCTTCAGTTCAGAGAAGAATTCCAACTAAGCCCCAGCAAGAATATATGAGATGCTCTATTTGATGCTGAACTAACTTTGTTACGAATGCTTCAAATGGTTAAGAATCAGTAGTCCAGGTTGCTTTTATTTCCCATGCACCGGGCTTATTTCCATTTAAATAATATTATAATTGTCCCCATGTGAAGCAATTTGCACTTGTCTATACCGAATGCAATTTTCTGACTTTCCGTCCATCTGTTCGATATAATGTGTGTTCCTTGACAATTTCCGGCAACTTGAACTGTCATTGTCTTTGTACATTTCAACGCATCGAATCGGAGAATGATAGATTTCATTTCTCATAACTGAGTTGCAAGTTCACAAAGTTGCAAGTTCAATTATAAAGTAGATCCTGTAGTCTTCCTGACAGTACTGTGCAGTATAGAGAAAGGCGTGCAACTTAGAAGTGAACTTAATCCAGTGGCACTTAAGGCCATCAAGCAGAAATGTTCTTCTTTCTCTCTGTGTAACTATTGCTAAGTGAATGTTTCCCACATTTTCGGTTGTACCACAAAGTCCATTCATTGCTTATTCACTCGCTGTGTTTCTCTGTGTTCCACAGCTAATTTGGCAGTGATCGTGATCCTATCTCAAGGACGATGCGGTCTCTCCAAATGTATTACTTATTACCTGGTATCCATGGCTATGACGGATCTCCTTGTAATTATGACCTCTGTGATATTAAACCGGATTGTTAGTATGTATTTCCCATTTAGCTTCCTGTCCATCACTCCTGTATGTAGCCTTAGTTTTGTACTAATTTATGGAATCAGAGATTGTTCTGTGGGTGTAACTGTTGCATTCACCTTTGATAGATTTTTAGCTATTTGCTGCCCGAAACTGAAAAATAAATTTTGCAACGAGAAAGTAGCTGCCCTGGTTATAGGCTCTGCTTGTGTTTTTGGCTGTGTGAGAAATATTCCATGGTACTTTGTTTATGAGCCTATTTTTATAATTAACAATGTACCCTGTTTCTGCAATGTAAAATTAATATTTTATACATCACCACTATGGGCCGCATTTGATTGGATTCTCGCCATTTTAACCCCGTGGCTTCCGTTAGTTGTTATTCTGTTGCTCAATGCTCTGACGGTCAGACACATTCTCCATGTAAATAGAGCCCGCAGGAGACTCCGGGCCCAGAACAATGGAGAGGGTCAAAGTGACCCAGAAATGGAGAGGCGGCAAAAATCCATTGTTTTACTCTTCACCATCTCGGGCAGTTTCATCCTATTGTATTTGTTATATTTTATAAATGTCCTTTATGTCCGCATTGCAAATGTTACTTATTTCTCAGGTTCAGGCTCCAGTCAATCAACATTTCTTCTGGAGGAAAGTGGATACATGCTTCAGTTCTTGAGTTCCTGTATAAACCCGTTTATATACGCAGGGACCCAGAGTAAGTTCAGAGATGAGTTAAAGAATGGAGTGAAATATCCACTGAGGCTATTTGCTGCAACATTTAAATGATGAAAATGTAATAATCTGTACGTTACTTTCCTGTATTTTAACATGGAAACATCCAAACATGTTGTTAATAATTGGCATTTAAAATAAACAGTGGTTTTCAACTCAAGGGCAACACCACAATCTAATGAGCACTTCTGATTTTCCATCCTAATGTTCCATGTTCCTCTCATCCTGGCTGGTTACATTCCGGAACTGAAGGAACCTTCTGCTTGTGTCAGCATCCAGCACTTTCGGAGTGAGCAGCCTCTGGGCTAAATGTTGACTAATTCTATTCACTGTTCGCGGCGTTTCTCAGTTCCTGCCTGGCTTTACCCCCGGCTCTGAGCAACACAGGAGCACCAGGGCCGAAGGGATAAGCACAGAATCATACGTCACTGTGAGGCCGCTGAACCTTTCGATACGATCATGGCTGATCTTGGACTCCATGACCACTTTTTTGCCCGCTCCCCAGGTCCCTTGATTCACGGAGAGGATAGGCATTCTCCATGGTTGTCATAAATACATTCAACGATCCAACACTGCCATAACTCTGTGATAGAGATTTACGATCTTTCACAAAAACCTTTGAGTGAAGAAAATTCCCCTCAAATTAGATCGATCCAGACATTCCCAGTGGACCTTCGTCGCACATAAATCCTTCTTTAAAGATAGGGGCGAAAATTTCACAAAATATTCCAGGTGTAGTGTCACCAGGCCCATGTGCAATTTTAGCAAGGCTTCCTTCTTCCCAGGTCATTAACCCGCTTGCATTTAATGCTAACATTCTTAAAAATGTCCGAAGAATTTTGTCAAGCACGATTCCGTTTGGTAAATCCATGCTGACTTATGATATTCATCCTAGACTTTTTCAAAGCGCATTGTTTAAGACTTGCTTAATACCAGATTCCAGCTCCTTCCCGATGATGAACAAAAGGCTCAGTGGCCTCTCACTCCATGGTATCAACATCCTCCACACCACCCTCTTAATTAAATAACACGGTTACATTTGCGGAGTCCCAATCTGTTGTGAGCGGTCCAGAGTCTAAGGAATTTTGGGAAATTATACCCATCCTATCAGCTATCACTGCTGCTAGTTGTCATTTTTAGAACCAGAGGGTATAGGTCACGGGTTCCTGGTGATCTTCTGGCTATATTAACTTGAGTTTCTCCATTCATTGTTTCATTGCTGAAGATTAATTACCGTAATTTCCTCTCGCCTTTAGCCCCTAGATCATCCTTTGTTTCTTGTTTGTAGCTGATTACTTTTCCTGTGAAAACAGGCACAATTAATTTCTTCAATATTTTAATATTTCCTTATTCCTCGTCATACTTTCTCCTCTCTTCTTCAAAGTGGCAGGCGTTTACTTTTGCTGCTCACATGTATTTCTGACCATCTATCTGTCTGTCTGTCCATCTGTCTACCTGTCTGTCCATCTGTCTGTCTGTCTGTATGTCTGTCTATCTATCTAGCTCTGTCTGCCCGTCTGTCTATCTATCTCTCTGTCAGCCTGTCTGTATATCTGCTTCCAATCTCCACCCCTCCATCATTTTCACGTGGTCCATCTCTGACACTTCCCTTCCCTTCCTTGACCTCTCTGTCTCAATCTCTGGTGATAGACTGTCCACTAATATCCATTACAAACCCACCGACTCCCACAGCTACCTCAACTACAGCTCCTCACACCCCGCTTCCTGTAAGGACTCCATCCCATTCTCCCAGTTCCTTCGCCTTCGTCGCATCTGTTCCGATGATGCTACCTTCAAAAACGGTTCCTCTGACATGTCCTCCTTCTTCCTTAACCGAGGTTTTCCACCCACGGTCGTTGACAGGGCCCTCAACCGTGTCTGGCCCATCTCCCGCGCATCCGCCCTCACGCCTTCTCCTCCCTCCCAGAAACATGATAGGGTCCCCCTTGTCCTCACTTATCACCCCACCAGCCTCCGCATTCAAAGGATCATCCTCCGCCATTTCCGCCAACTCCAGCATGATGCCACCACCAAACACATCTTCCCTTCACCCCCCTTATCGGCATTCCGTAGGGATCGCTCCCTCCGGGACACCCTGGTCCACTCCTCCATCACCCCCTACTCCTCAACCCCCTCCTATGGCACCACCCCATGCCCACGCAAAAGATGTAACACCTGCCCCTTCACTTCCTCTCTCCTCACCGTCCAAGGGCCCAAACATTCCTTTCAAGTGAAGCAGCATTTCACTTGCATTTCCCCCAACTTAGTCTACTGCATTCGTTGCTCCCAATGTGGTCTCCTCTACATTGGAGAGACCAAACGTAAACTGGGCGACCGCTTTGCAGAACACCTGCGGTCTGTCCGCAAGAATGACCCAAACCTCCCTGTCGCTTGCCATTTTAACACTCCACCCTGCTCTCTTGCCCACATGTCTGTCCTTGGCTTGCTGCATTGTTCCAGTGAAGCCCAACGCAAACTGGAGGAACAACACCTCATCTTCCGACTAGGCACCTTACAGCCTTCCGGTCTGAATATTGAATTCAATAACTTTAGGTCGTGAGCTCCCTCCCCCATCCCCACCCCCTTTCTGTTTCCCCCTTTTTCCCCCTTTTTTTTTTCCCTATAAATTTTACAGATTTTTCTTTTCCCACTTATTTTTAAATATTTTAAAATCTTTTATGCTCCCCCCACCCCAACTAGAGCTGTACCTTGAGTGCCCTACCATCCATTCTTAATTAGCACATTCGTTTAGATAATATCACCACCTTTAACTTTAACACCTATGTGTTCTTTTGTCCCATTGTCACTGACATCTTTTGATGATCTGCTTCTATCACTGCTTGTTTGTCTACACAAGCACCTCTGTCTCTCTCTCTCTCTCTGCCCCCCCCCCCCCCCCCCCCCCCCCCCCCCACCACACACCTTAAACCAGCTTATATTTCAACTCTTTCCTGGACTCGAAATCAAGTTCTGTCGAAGGGTCATGAAGACTCGAAACGTCAACTCTTTTCTTCTCCGCCGATGCTGCCAGACCTGCTGAGTTTTTCCAGGTAATTCTGTTTTTGTTTTGTCTGTATATCTGTCTATCTATCTCCCTGTCTGCCCGTCTGTATGTCTGTCTATCTATCTATCTCTCTGTCTGCCTGTCTGTATATCTGTCTATCTATCTGTCTGTCTACCCGTCTGTATGTCTGTCTATCTGTGTATCAATCTATCTCTCTGTCTGCCCGTCTGTATGTCTGTCTATCTATCTATCTATCTCTCTGCCCGTCTGTATGTCTGTCTGTCTATCTATCAATCTATCTCTCTGTCTGCCCGTCTGTATGTCTATCTATCTCTTTGTCTGCCCGTCTGTATGTCTGTCTATCTATCTATCTCTCTGTCTGCCCGTCTGTATGTCTGTCTATCTATCTATCTATCTCTCTGTCCGCCCGTCTGTATATCTGTCTATCTATCTCTCTGTCTGCCCGTCTGTATGTCTGTCTATCTATCTATCTATATATCTGTCTGTCTGCCCGTCTGTATGTCTGTCTATCTATCTGTCTGCCTGTCTGTATGTCTATCTATCTATCTCTCTGCCCGTCTGTATGTCTGTCTATCTATCTATCTCTCTGTCTGCCCGTCTGTATGTCTCTGTCTATCTATCCATCTCTCTGTCTGCCCGTCTGTATGTCTGTCTATCTATCTATCTATCTCTCTGTCCGCCCGTCTGTATATCTGTCTATCTATCTCTCTGTCTGGCCGTCTGTATGTCTGTCTATCTATCTATCAATCTATCTCTCTGTCTGCCCATCTGTATGTCTGTCTATCTATCTATCTCTCTGTCTGCCCGTCTGTATGTCTGTGTATCTAACTATCTATCTATCTAAAACAAAAACAGAATTATCTGGAAAAACTCAGCAGGTCTGGCAGCATCGGCGGAGAAGAAAAGAGTTGACGTTTCGAGTCCTCATGACCCTTCGACAGAACCTGATTTTGAGTCCAAGAAAGAGTTGAAATATAAGCTGGTTTAAGGTGTGTGTGTGGGGGGTGGAGAGATAGAGAGAGAGAGATGTGGTTGTGTGGACAAACAAGCAGTGATAGAAGCAGATCATCAAAAGATGTCAGCGACAATGGTACAATAGAACACATAGGTGTTAAAGTTAAAGTTGGTGATATTATCTAAACGAATGTGCTAATTAAGAATGGATGGTAGGGCACTCAAGGTACAGCTCTAGTGGGGGTGGGGGGAGCATAAAAGATTTTAAAATATTTAAAAATAATGGAAATAGGTGGGAAAAGAAAAATCTATATAATTTATTGGGGAAAAAAAGGGGGGGAACAGAAAGGGGGTGGGGATGGGGGAGGGAGCTCACGACCTAAAGTTGTTGAATATCTATCTATCTATCTCTCTGTCTGCCCATCTGTATGTCTTTCTATCTATCCACCTCTTTGTCTGCCCATCTGTATGTCTGTCTGTCTACCTATCTATATATCTGTCTGTCTGCCCGTCTGTCTATCTATCTTTCTGTCTGCCCGTCTGTATGTCTGTCTATCTATCTATCTATCTCTCTGTCTGCCCGTCTGTATGTCTGTCTATTTATCTATCTGTCTGCCCGTCTGTATGTCTGTCTATCTATCTATCTATCTATCTCTCTGTCTGCCCGTCTGTATGTCTGTCTATCTATCTCTCTATCTATCTCTCTGTCTGCCCGTCTGTATGTCTGTCTATCTATCTATCTCTCTTTCTGCCCGTCTGTATGTCTGTCTATCTATCTATCTGCCTATCTATGCAACTACCTATCTGTCTATTTCTCTGTCTATCTGTATATATAATAATTATAACATTCCATTGGTGCATTTTTAATTAATTAAATGCATTTATTTTGCATATTTTTAATTGATTATTAAAAAAATTCCCACAGTTCATCTATCACGATACCATTTACTCTAATTATGCAATCAACTGGCTTTCCCCTCACAGCTACTTAACTGGTTATGATTAAGTTTCCGAAATATTGTTGGGGTTGCATTATGTCTTTTTCAAATTTTACATGAAATTCAATTATATTGTGATGACTATTTCCCACTGCATGTTTACCATGACATTACTAATTAACTCTGCCTTATTGCACCAGGCCAGATGGCAAGCAGCTTTACCCCGAGTTGCATCATGGACATGTAGTTCCAGTAAACTGTCAATAAAACATTTTACAAAATCATCATGGAGACCGATTTTGAGAAGAAGATTTTGAACACCTCTATCAAATCTCCTCCCTACATTCTCTTCCCCATGATGAACAGTCTCAAATGCTACATCCATCTACAGAATTAAATTTCCTCATCCCTGGAACTATTCCCATGATTCATTTTTTTCTTCACCCAGTCGAATGTCATTGCGTCCAATTCAATTTCTGCTCAATTGTAAGGCTTAATGGTGGTGATTGGGGTTGTGGTGCTTCTGGGAAAAACGTCATCGAATGTGAAGGAGACTAGTTTGTCTATCTTGTTGTGGATGAGCAATTGCAGGACAGTTTATGATTTGAGTAGAACTTGCCAAACCCCAAGTCAAGCCCTATTTGTCGGGGATCTGCTGCGTGTGAATGTAAACTATCTAAAATTCTAAACAATAGTAAATGGTACTTCACATGGTACAAGCATCAGGAAACTTGTCCGTTTCTGGCCTCATTGAAGTAACCGATGTAACAGCTGAAGGTGGCTGGATCCAGGGCCCTTCTCTGAGCAACTAGTTCAGCAATGTCCTTGGAATGAGCTGGTTAGAGTACCTCACATGAATCATATTTCATTGCGTCAGGTATGATTTTAGCCACAAGGGGCATATCCACTAGACACATTGCCTGCAGATTTAGGAGGGCTACTTTGGAGAACCTTTAGTTTAACACTGTCATAACGTAAATCGTTGTTATAAGGAGCAGGGTAGCCCTGAATGACGTCAAATTGAATATAGGTGATTGTTGTATAATTGTCATTTTTCATAGTCATTCACTTGTGATCTGGGGATGTCGCTGGCAAGGCCAGGGTTCATTGCCCATTCATAATAGCCATTAAGAAGGAGGTGGTGAGCTGACTTTTTGGACAGCTGCTGTCCATGTGGTGTAGGTACACCCATAGTGCTGCAATGGAGAGAGTTCCAGGACTTTGACCCAGCAGCACTGATGGAACGGCGATACATTTCCAAGTCAGAATGGTGAGTGGATGGAGGGCAACTTCAAGGTGATGTTGTCCCCCCTTGTATAGGATGCCCTTGCCCTTCTAGATGCTGGTGGTCGTGGGTTCACAATGCACTCTCTAAGGAGGTTTGATGAGTTCCTGTAGTAAATGTTGTAGATGATACACTCTGTTGCCGCTGTGCATCAGTGCTAGAGTAAGTTTATGTTTCTGGGTGGGGTACCAATAAAGCGGGGTGCATTTTCTTCGATGGTAACGAGGTTCTTGAGTATTGTTGGAGCCGAATTCACCAGGCATGTGGAGAGTATTCTATCAGAGTCCTGACTTGAGAATTGTCGATGGTGGACATGCTTTCTGGAGACAGGAGGTGAGTTATTCGCCTCACGATTCCTAGCATATGAGCTGCTCTAGTAGCCACAGTATTTATATGCATAGTACAGTTCTGTTTGTGGTCAATGGTAACCCCAAGATGTCGAAAGTGGAGGTTTCAGCAATGGTAATGCCATTGAACATCAAACGGAGATGGTTAGATCCTCTTTTGTCGAATATCGTCATTGCCTGACACTTGTGTCAGCCCTGGCCTGGAATTCGCCCATGAATTGCAGCATTTGGACATGGACTTCCTCAGTATCCGAGGCATCAAAAATAGTGCTGAACATTGTGCAATCGTCAGCAAGCATCCTTCATGCTGACCTTATGATGCAAGGATTATCATTCTTGTAGCAGCTGAAGATGGTTTGGCTCAGGACCCGATGCTAAGGAATTCCTGCAGTGATGTCATGGAACTGAGGTGATTGGCCTCCAAAGACTACAACCATCTTCGTTTGTGCTAGGTATGACTCCAACCTGCGAAGACTTTTCTCTTAGTTTCCCATTTACTCAATTTTTGTTAGAGCTGATTGATGCTATACTTGGCCCAATGCTGCCTTCATGTCAAGTGCACTTACCCTCACCTATCCCCTATTGTTCAGCTACATTGTCCAGGCTTAAACCAAGGATAAAATGAGGTCAGGAGCTGAATGGTCTGCCTGATCCCAAACTGAGCGTCACTGAGAAGCTAATTGTTAAGCAAGTGTCGCTTGATAGCAGTGTTGATGACCTCTTCCATTAAGTTACTGATGATCGAATGCAGACTGATGGGGCCGTACGTGGACAGATTTGATTTGACCTGCATTTATTTTGTGAATGGGACATACCAGGGCAAACTTGCACACTGCCAGGGAGATCCCAGTTTTGTCGCTGTACTTGGCTGGGGGCACGGCATGTTCTGGAACTTCTCCTTTTGGAGAAGGCCGAGATGGATCATCCGCTCGGCATTCTGGCTTAAGATTCCTAGAAATGCTTCAGCCTTATCTGTTGCACTGATGTGCTGGGCTCCCCCATCATTGAGGATGTGTGGAGCCTCCTCCTGCATTGTGGTTTTATAATTGACCCCCACCTGTCGCGACTGGATGTGGCAGGGCTGGAGAGTTTAGAACTGATCCGGTGATTGTGGAACCGCTTATCTATACTTCCTATCAATTGCTGCTTATACTGTTTGGCACACAGGCAGTCCTGTGTTATAGCTTCACCAGGTTGACACCTCATTTTTAGGTATGCCTGCTGCTACTCCAGGCATGCCTTCCAGCACTCATCATTTAACCGGGGTTGGATCCCCGGTAATGGATGAGTGGGGTATATGCTGGGTCATGAGGTCACCGGTGGTGGTTGTATACACTTCTGCTGCTGATGGCCCGCAACGCCTCATGGGTGCCCAGACTTGAGTTGCTAGATCTAGCACGGTGGTAGTGCCCCACGACACAGTGGAGGCTATAGTCAATGTGGTGATGGGATTATATCTCTACAACGACTGTGTGGTGGTCATTGCTGCCAATACTGTCACGGACAGATGCACCTGCAGCAGGCAATTGTGTGAGGATGAAGTCAAGAAGGATTTGGCCTCCTTTTAATTTCCTTACCCCATGCCGAAGTCCAAACTAGCAGCTATGCCTTTTAGGAATCGGCCTGTAGTGGTGTTACCGATCCATTCCTGCTGATGGGCAATAAAGTCCCCAAACGTGAATGTATTCTATGTGCTTTGCCACCCTCAGTGCTTCCTCAAAGTCATGTTTAACATGGAGGAACACTAACTCATCAGCTGAGGCTGGCGGTACATATTAATAAGCAAGAAATCTCAGACCCCATGTTTTAACTGACAGCGAGAGGCTTCTGGTGGATTGGAGTGAATGTTGAGAACTGGCAAAGAAACCCCTCCCCATTGGGAGATACTGTGCCTCCACTCCTGCTCGCTTTGTACTGTCAATCGGACGAAACATACCCAGGGATGGTGATGGTGATGTCTGGGACCTTATATGTCAGGTATGATTCCGTGTGTATGACCATGTCAGGCTCCTGCTTGACTAGTTTGTGAGGCGGCTCCAACAACTTTTGCAGAAGCTCACAATGGCTATTAGCGAGCACTTTTCAGGGTCGACAGAGCCGGGTTTTCCGTTGTTGTTCTTGGTGCCACAGTTTGTCTGCCCGGTTTCAAGTTTTTTAGACTTGTTAACGTTTTAATACAACTGGGTCGCTTGAGAAGCCATTTCGAAGACTAAATGACAGTCAACAACGCTGCTGGATGGTTGGACTCACCTGTAGGCTAGATCAGATAAGGATGACAGGTTTCCTTCCTTAAAGGACATCAGTGAACCAGATGTGTTTTTACGACAATCAACAAATGTTTCATGGTCACGCTTAAGCTTTTTATTCAAAATCCACGTTGGATTCAAATTCCAACCACCTGCTCTGGTGGGTTTACTACCCGATCGCCCAGAGCATTACCCTTCCCCTCTTGAACACTGTTCCAGTGACAAGACTTTTCCTTATCATAATACATCTGCGTACGGTTGAATACATCCAATCGGTAACCGGCACACCGGTCCCATGCTAAATCTATCCTACTGAGTCCATAAACATGTAATTCTGCTAACCAATTGTTCTAAAGAACGTATGCACAATTATATTATCAAATCAAAATTAAAACACATACGCAAGGACCTTGGTTCTCACAACTCAAGACTGTTTGTGTTTCATCACAGTCCCCTCTTTGTCTATTGTATGGCCTCCCATATCTAAGCTAAACCATCTAACTCTTCTCTGTGCGAGAGGGGAGTCCACATAATCTGATTTATGACCTTTATTGAGTCTCTAGTCTGACTCTCAAGGCTGTACAATGTTCATCTGGTAATCTTCGACTCTCAATATGTTTAGCAGCTATGTCTGCTTCGAGATTTTAAGGGTTTTTCAGTTAATTTGTACTGTATTCTCTTTTAGCATTTTTAATTTCCCACTTTTGGCTCTTGGCTAAGCCCAAGCTGGCCACACATTAAGTTGAGAATTCCTCTTCTGGTCCTTTGGCTGGCCAGTCATCCAGACCTGTCGAAGGGTCATGAGGACTCGAAACGTCAACTCTTTTCTTCTCCGCCGATGCTGCCAGACCTGCTGAGTTTTTCCAGGTAATTCTGTTCTTGTTTCCTATTAATATCCAACCTTTAAAAATGTAAATTCCCTTTTGAGAACTTTATCAAGAAAGAAACCTCAAAATTTTAAACTTTGTAAGAACTGTAATTTACACTATCAAAACTAAAACGTCTTTTTCAGGTGTAATGATTTGTAACCAGATTAGAATTCCCGTATGTTCATTGACACATTCTTTATCTTTGGACAGTATCCTCGTTATTCAAAGTAACCTGTTAAATTACACAGCACTTTACATCTCAAGACTGTCCCAAATTCAAATTACAGTGCTCTTGGAATGCAGATCTCCTTTTAATATTTAATTCATCTCTTCAAAAGAAACCCCTTTTTATCCATTGGAACCACCTAGATCGTGTGTTTATTTCATTTGGATTTCCTAGAATCCTTCCGAATTTCAGATACTTTTTTGCCCTCAGAATTTTAGCATACCAACTCGTATGTATCAATCCCACTCAGCTTGGAAGCTGGTGATGAGGGTTATTCCCTACTAGGCTGCAAGGGGGTGGTTCAAGGGTTGGTTCATCGCAAACAAAGGAAAGCCCTTTTTTATCTTTACACTACCTTCAAATTGCGATTTTTGCCAGAAATCTCAACTCAAACCTTATACTCAAAACGTTAGAATGTTTGAGTATACTTTGCACAAACAAACACACACATAAAGGTATGTAATTATATTCCTATAATATTGAACTTAACTCCAAATGAAGCTTCAAGTAGCAGTGGGCGGGATAAAGAGATCTTGGAGGTTCCACCTATTGGGACAATCAAACTGACTGAAGCTCACATTTTCTCTGCTGCTGCCTGACACTGCTCATTAACCCCCAGAGGAACCCCCGTTCTCTCTCTCTCCTCAGCTCTTGAATTTTAGATCAATTCCTGTATTTTAAGTGACAAAAATTCAATAGGGGACATTTCAGGTCTCCTGCCGCTGCGCCCAGTGCAACTTCCCTAAGATGTTTCTATATGATTTTAGTTTCTTGCAGATACAGACTCAGAATGAGTACTGTAGCTTTGTCAGTTTTATCTTTAGCCTGACATCTCCACCACTCCTTGGATCGTAACGGCCGGTCACTCGGCTGCCATCCTTGTTGTTTCATTTTGTTGAGCAGCTTTCTATGCGTCCTGGCGAGGTGAAGAGGTGAAGGGACAGGGTTCCTTCACATCCCCCATTCTGCAACGAACTCGAATTCGGCCTTCTCGGCCATATTGACAGACACACACTCACAAACCGGCCCCCACAAACTAAAACAGGGATGCACAGATCCCCCGAGCTCCTGGGACTCATTCGTCCCACAATAACCGGGACTCATTCACTCCACAATAACCGGGACTCGTTCACTCCACAGGAAATGGGACTCGTTCGTCCGACAACAACCGGGACTCATTCACCCCACAATAACCGGGACTGGTTCACTCCACAGGAATCGGAACTCGTTAATCCCACAATAATTGGGACCCATTCGCCCCACAATAACTGGGACTCATTCGCCCCACAATAACCAGAACTCGTTCGCCCCATAATAACCGGGACTTGTTTGCCCCATAATAACCGGGACTTGTTCGCCCCACAAAAATCGGGACTGGTTCGCCCCACAAAAATCGGGACTGGTTCACCCCACAATAACCAGGACTCGTTCGCCCCACAATAACCGGGACTCGTTTGCCCCACATTAACTTGGACTCGGTCGCCCCAAAATAACCAGGACTCGGTCGCCCCACAAAAACCAGGACTTGTTCACCCCACAATAACCGGGACTCGCTCGCCCCACAATAACCATGACTCGATCGCCCCACAATAACCGTGACTCGGTCGCCACACAATAACTGGGACTCGTTTGCCCCACAATAACCGGGACTCGTTCGCCCCACAATAACTGGGACTGGTTCGCCCCATAATAACCGGGACTCATTCATCCCACAATAACCAGGACTCGTTAATCCCACAATAACCGGGACTCGTTTACCCCACAATAACCGGGACTCGTTCACCCCACAATAACCGGGACTTGCTCGCCCCACAAAAACCAGGACTCGTTTGCCCCACAATAACCGTGACTTGTTCGCCCCACAATAACCGTGATTTGGTCGCCCCACAAAAACCGGGACTCGGTCACCCCACAATAACCAGGACTCGTTTGCCCCACAATAACTTGGAATCGGTCGCCCCACAATAAACAGGACTCGGTCGCCCCACAAAAACCAGGACTCGTTCACCCCACAATAACCGGGACTTGTTCACCCCACAATAACCGGGACTCGTTAATCCCACAATAACCGGGACTCGTTCGCCCCACAATAACTGGGATTGGTTCGCCCCATAATAACCGGGACTCATTCGCCCCACAATAACCGGGACTCGTTCGCCCCACAATAACCGTGACTCATTCGCCCCATAATAACCGGGACTCGTTTGTCCCACAATAACCGGGACTCGTTTACCCCACAATAACCGGGACTCGCTCGCCCCACAATAACCAGGACTCACTCGCCCCACAATAACCGGGACTCATTCGCCCCACAATAACCGGGACTCGTTCGCCCCACAATAACCGGGACTCGTTAATCCCACAATAACCGGGACTCGTTCGCCCCATAATAGCCGGGACTCGTTTGCCCCACAATTATCCACCTGAGTCTTCCTGGCCTAAACGTTTGGATTCGCAAAATTAGACCTCCATTCTAGCCTGATGTGAACAACCAGAGAGCATCTTTCAAAAGGAAAATACTCACCAGGACATTGTTCCCCCTTCACAGAGGTCTGGGCGAATCCTGTTTGTGATGCCAACTGAAGAAGGGCACACTCTCCGATCCCGCAACTACCACCTAGGCCATTTGAAGTGGAGAAGTTACACTCGCCAATCACACAGTGACCACAGAGACTCAGGATTTCTTTACCGGTTTTTTTCAAGCATATGCAGGGGAGCCACATTCATTCCTGAGAAGGAAGACCTGGCAGCTCCCTGACTGATCACATTTCACTACTTTTGTACCTTTTCTTATCGAAAGACATTTGAGTACATTTGAATACATCCAATCGGTACCCGACACACAGGTACCATGTTAAAACTATCCTATTGAGTACATAAACATGTGATTCTGCTAACCAATTATTCTAAAGGGTGTATACATAATTATATTATCCAAGCAACATTGAAACACGTAAGCAAAGACCTTGATTCACATAACGCAGAACTGTTTGTGTTCCATCAAAGCCCTCTCCTTGTCTTTGTAGGTCCTCCCATATCTAAGCTAAACCATCTGCTCGGTCCCTATCTGAGAGAGGAGTATACCTAATCTAAATTTATGTTATGTTTTATCTCCAGTCCAGCTCTCAAGGCTTCAATGCACCATTGCACATTTGAATGGTTCTGTCTGCACCTGGTCATTAGCTCATCTCTTGAAACTGTGTAAATCACACAAACTCAAAGCCCCTTTGTAAGCAACATCCATCTGCTTACCCTCAGCTCTCAATAGGTTAAGCATCCATGGCTGCTTGAAGATTTTAAGTTTGTTCAGAAAATTCTTATTGTGTGCTTCTTTTTTTATTATATATATTTAATTTCCCCCGAACAGTCTAGATGGGATATTCTACAAAAAATCACCACAATATGATTGCTGTAATATGAAACTGAAGGGAGTGGGATGGCGAGATTGAGGGGAGTGCGATGTTATGAATGAGGCAAGTGGGATATGGTGGCTGAGGGAAGTAGTACTTAGTGATGGAGAGGAGTGAGATGCAGAGACTGAGGGGAGTGGGATGTTATGACTGGGGAACCGGGATATAATGAACAAGGAACTGGGATGAATTGACTGAAGGGAGCAGTATGGAGCAACTCAGGGGAGAGGGATGTAATGACTGAGGAGAGTGGGACGTATTGAGTGATACGAGTGGGATGAAGTGACTGAGGTGAGACGGATGTCATGAGTGAGAGGAGTGGGATGCAGTGACAGAGGGGAGTGGGATGCAGTGACAGAGGGGGGTGGGGTGTAGTGACAGAGGGGAGTGGGATGCAGTGACAGAGGGGAGTGGGATGCAGTGACAGAGGGGAGTGGGATGCAGTGACAGAGGGGGGTGGGGTGTAGTGACAGAGGGGAGTGGGATGCAGTGACAGAGTTGAATGCGGTGCAGTGACAAGTGGAGTGGGATGCAGTGACTGAAGGGAGTTGGATGCAGTGACAGAGGGGAGTAGGATGCAGTGAAGGTAGGGAGTGGGATGCAGTGAAGGAGGGGGGTTGGATGCAGTGACGGAGGGTCTGGGACGCAGCGGTGGAGGGGTGGGATGCAGTGACAGAGGGGCTGGGATGCAGTGACGGAAAGTAGGGGGTTGAAGAGACAGAGTGTGTGGAGAGGCAGTGACAGAAGGGAGTTGGATGCACTGACAGAGGGCAGTGAGATGCAGTGAAGGAGGGGGGGTTGCAATGACTGGGGGTTGGGATGCATTGGTGGAGGGGGGTGGTATGCAGTAACAGAGTGCGTGCGATGCAGTGACGGAGGGGGGTGGGATGCAGTGACGGAGGGTGGTGGGATGCAGTGACATAGGGGGATGGGATACTGCGGCAGAGGGGTGAGGGTTGCACTGACAGATGAAGTGGCATGCAGTGACTGAGGGGGGTGGGATGCAGTGACAGAGGGAGTGGGGGGCAGTGACAGAGGGAAGTGGGGTGCAGTGAGAAGGGCAGTGGGATGCAGTGATAGAAGGGAGTTGGTTGCAGTGACAGAGGGGTGTGGGATGAAGTGAAAGAGGGGAGTCGATGCAGTGACAGAAGCGAGTGGGATGCGCTGACAGACGGGTGTGCGGTGTAGTGACAGAGGGAAGTGGGATGCAGTGACTGAGGGGAGTGGGATTCAATGACTGAGGGGGTTGGGATGCAGTGACGAAGTGGAGTGGGATACAGTGAGATAGGGGAAGGATGCAGTGACTGAGGGGCTTGGGATGCAGTGACTGAGGGGCTTGGGATGCAGTGACTGCGGGACTGGGGATGCAGTGACTGAGGGGGGTGGGGTGCAGTGAGAAGGGGAGTGGGATGCAGTGACTGAGGGGGGTGGGGTGCAGTGAGAAGGGGAGTGGGATGCAGTGACTGAGGGGGGTGGGGTGCAGTGAGAAGGGCAGTGGGATGCAGTGACTGAAGGGTGTTGGTTGCTATGACAGAGGGGTGTGGGATGAAGTGAAAGAGGGGAGTCGATGCAGTGACAGGAGCGTGTGGCATGCGCTGACAGAGGGGAGTGTGGTGCAGTGACAGAGGGAAGTGGGATGCAGTGAAGGAGGGGGTGGGATGCAGCGGCGGAGGAGGGTAGGATGCAGTGACAGAGGGGAGTGGGATGCAGTGAAGGAGGGGGGTGGGATGGAGTGACAGAGGGGGCTGGGATGCAGTGACGGAAGTAGTGGTTGAAGAGACATGGGTGTTGTGAGGCAGTGACGGAGGGGGGTGGGATACCGTGAAAGAAGGTAATGGGATGCAGTGACAGAGGGAAGTGGGATGCAGTGACAGAGGCCAGTGGGGTTCAGTGACTAAGGGGGTTGGGATTGAGTGTCAGAGAGGGGAGGGATGCATTGACTGAGTGGCTTGGGATGCAGTTACTATTGGGGGTAGGTTGCAGTGACTGAGGGGGGTGAAATTCAGTGAAAAAAAGGCAGTGGGATGCAGTGACTGAGGGGATAGGGATGCAGTGACTGAGGGGGTGGGGATGCAGTGACTGAGAGGGTGGGGTGCAGTGAATGAGGTGGGTGGGATGCAGTGACAGAGGGGGTGGAATGCAGTGACTGAGGGGGTGGGGTGCAGTGACTGAGGGGGTGGGGTGCAGTGAATGAGGTGGGTGGGATGCAGTGATAGAGGAAGTTGGGTGCAGTGAGAAGGGCAGTGGGATGCAGTGATAGACGGGAGTTGGTTGCAGTGACAGAGGGGTGTGGGATGACGTGAAAGGGGAGTCGATGCAGTGACAGAAGCGAGTGGCATGCGTTGACAGAGGGGAGTGCGGTGCAGTGACAGACGGGAGTGCGGTGCAGTGACAGAGGAAGTGGGATGCAGTGAAGGAGGGGGTGGGATGCAGTGACGGGGGGCTGGGATGCAGCGGCGGAGGGGGGTAGGATGCAGTGACAGAGGGGCCTGGGATGCAGTGAAGGAGAGGGTGGGATGCATTGACAGAGGGGGCTGGGATGCAATGATGGAAAGTAGTGCGTGAAGTGACAGAGGCTGTTGAGTGGCAGTGACAGAGGGGGGTGGGATACAGTGAAAGAGGGTAGTGGGATGCAGTGACTGACTGGAATGGGATGCAGTGACAGAGGGAAGTGGGATGCAGTGACAGAGGCGAGTGGGGTTCAGTGACTAAGAGAGTTGGGATGCAGTGACTGAGGATGTGGGATGCAGTGACAGAGGGGAGTGGGATGCAGAAACAGAGGAGGGCGGCTGCAGTGACAAAGGGAGGTGGGATGCAGTGAGAGAGGGGGGTGGGGTTCAGTGAGTGAGGAGGTTGGGATGCAGTGACTGAGGGGGGTGGGAGGCAGTGACAGAGGGAAGTGGGAGGCAGTGACAGAGGCGTGTGGGGTTCAGTGACACAGGGGTGTGATATGCAGTGACAGAGGGGAGTGGGGTTCAGTGACAAGGGGAGTGGGATGCAGTGACAGATGGGATTGGATACAGTGACAGTGGGGTGTGGGATTCAGTGACAGACAGGGTTTGCATGCAGTGACGGGGTGGTGTGGAGATGCGGTAACGGACGACGGTGGGATACAGTGACAGAGGGGAGTTGGCTGCAGTGACAGAGGAAGTGGGCTGCAGTGACAGAGGAAGTGGGCTGCATTGACAGAGGCGAGTGGGGTTCAGTGAGTGAGGAGGTTGGGATGCAGTGACTGAGGGGCTTGGGATGCAGTGACTGAGGGGGTGGGGATGCAGTGACTGAGGGGCTTGGGATGCAGTGACTGAGGGGGTGGGGATGCAGTGACTGAGGGGGGTGGGGTGCAGTGAGATGGGGAGTGGGGTGCAGTGACGGAAGGGAGTTGGTTCCGGTGACATAGAGGGCTGGGATGCAGTGAAAGAGGGTAGTGGGAGGACGTGATGAGGGGCTGGGATGCAGAGGCGGAGGGGGGTGGGATGCAGTGACAGAGGGGGCTGGGATGCAGTGACGGAAAGAATTGGGTTGAAGTGACAGACGGTGTTGAGAGGCAGTGACGGAGGGGGGTGGGATACAGTGAAAGAGGGTAATGGAATGCAGTGACTGAGGGGAGTGGGATTCAGTAACTGAGGGGAGTGGGATGCAGTGACAGAGGGAAGTGGGATGCAGTGACAAAAGCGAGTGGGGTTCAGTGACTCAGTGGGTTGGGATGCAGTGACAGAGGGTGGTGGGATACAGTGACTGAGGGAGGTGAGATGCAGTGACAGAGGGCAGAGGGAGGCCGTGACAGAGAGTGGTGGGATGCAGTGCAAGAGGGTGGGTGGGATGCATGACTGAGGTGTTTGGCATGCAGTTACAGAGGCAGGACGGCTTTAGTGACAGAGGGGTTAGAAAGCAGTGACAGAGGCACGTGTGATGCATTGACAGAGGGAAGTGGGATGCAGGGACAGAGGCATGTGGGGTTCAGTGACAAAGGGAGTGGGATGCAGTGACTGAGGGGCTTGGGATGCAGTGACTGAGGGGCTTGGGATGCAGTGACTGAGGGTGGTGGGGTGCAGTGAGAAGGGGAGTGGGATGCAGTGACAGAAGGGAGTTGGTTGCGATGACAGAGGGGAGTGGGATGCAGTGAAAGAGGGGAGTGGGATGCAATGACAGAGTTGAATGCGGTGCAGTGACAAGTGGAGTGGGATGCAGTGACTGAAGGGAGTTGGATGCAGTGACAGAGGGGAGTCTGATGCAGTGAAGGAAGAGAGTGGGATGCAGTGAAGGAGGGGGGGGGGATTGCAATGACTGGGGTTTGGATGCATTGGTGGAGGGGAGTGGTATGCAGTAACAGAGTGCGTGGGATGCAGTGACTGAGGGGGTGGGATGCAGTGATATAGCGGGGGAGTATGCAGTGTCAGCAGGTGTGGGATGCAGTGACGGAGGGGGGTGGGATGCAGTGACATAGGGGGTGGGATACTGCGGCAGAGGGGAGAGGGTTGCACTGACAGATGAAGTGGCATGCAGTGACTGAGGGACTTGGGATGCAGTGACTGAGGGAGTGGGGTGCAGTGACTGAGGGGGTGGGGTGCAGTGAAAGAGGTGGGTGGGATGCAGTGACAGAGGGAAGTGGGGTGCAGTGAGAAGGGCAGTGGGATGCAGTGACAGACGGGAGTTGGTTGCAGTGACAGAGGGGTGTGGGATGAAGTGAAAGAGAGGAGTCGATGCAGTGACAGAAGCGAGTGGGATGCGGTGACAGAGGGGAGTGCGGTGCAGTGACAGAGGGAACTGGGATGCAGTGAAGCAGGGGGTGGGATGCAGTGGCGGAGTGGGGTAGGATGCAGTGACAGAGGGGGCTGGGATGCAGTGACAGAGGGGGCTGGGATGCAGTGAAGGAGGGGGTGGGATGCAGTGACGGGGGGCTGGGATGCAGTGGCGGAGGGTGGTAGGATGCATTGACAGAGGGGGCTGGGATGCAATGATGGAAAGAAGTGCGTGAAGTGACAGAGGCTGTTGAGAGGCAGTGACAGAGGGGAGTGGGATACAGTGACAGAGGGAAGTGGTATGCAGTGACAAAAGCGAGTGGGGTTCAGTGACTCAGGGGGTTGGGATGCAGTGACAGAGGGTGGTGGGATACAGTGACAGATGATGTGGGATGTAGTGACAAAGTGGGAAGGGATGCACTGACTGAGGGGCTTGGGATGCAGTGACTGAGGGAGGTGGGATTCAGTGACTGAGGGAGGTGAGATGCAGTGACAGAGGGCAGAGGGAGGCCGTGACAGAGTGGGGTGGGATGCAGTGCAAGAGGGGGGGTGGGATGCATGACTGAGGTGTTTGGCATGCAGTTACAGAGGCAGGTCGGCTTTAGTGACAGAGGGGTTTGAAAGCAGTGACAGAGGCACGTGTGATGCATTGACAGAGGGAAGTGGGATGCAGTGACAGAGGCATGTGGGGTTCAGTGACAAAGGGAGTGGGATGCAGTGACTGAGGGGCTTGGGATGCAGTGACAGAGGGGGGTGGGGTGCAGTGAGAAGGGGAGTGGGATGCAGTGACGGAAGGGAGTTGGTTGCGATGACAGAGGGGAGTGGTATGCAGTGAAGGAGGGGAGTGGGATGCAGTGACAGAGTTGAATGCGGTGCAGTAACAAGTGGAGTGGGATGCAGTGACTGAAGGGAGTTGGATGCAGTTACAGAGGGGAGTAGGATGCAGTGAAGGAATGGAGTGGGATGCAGTGAAGGAGGTGGGTTGGATGCAGTGACGGAGGTTCTGGGACGCAGCGGTGGAGGGGGTGGGATGCAGTTACAGAGGGGGCTGGGATGCAGTGACGGAAAGTATTGGGTTGAAGAGACAGAGTGTGTTGAGAGGCAGTGACAGAAGGGAGTTGGATGCACCGACAGAGGGCAGTGAGATGCAGTGAAGGAGGGGGGGGATGCAATGACTGGGGGCTGGGATGCATTGGTGGAGGGGGGTGGTATGCAGTAACAGACTGCGTGGGATGCAGTGACAGAGGGGGGTGGGATGCAGTGACATAGGGGGATGGGATACTGCGGCAGAGGGGTGAGGGTTGCACTGACAGATGAAGTGGCATGCAGTGACTGAGGTGGGTGGGATGCAGTGACAGAGGGAAGTGGGGTGCAGTGAGAAGGGCAGTGGGATGCAGTGATAGAAGGGAGTTGGTTGCAGTGACAGAGGGGTGTGGGATGAAGTGAAAGAGGGGAGTCGATGCAGTGACAGAAGCGAGTGGGATGCGCTGACAGACGGGTGTGCGGTGTAGTGACAGAGGGAAGTGGGATGCAGTGACTGAGGGGAGTGGGATTCAATGACTGAGGGGCTTGGGATGCAGTGACTGAGGGGCTTGGGATGCAATGACTGCGGGACTGGGGATGCAGTGACTGAGGGGGGTGGGGTGCAGTGAGAAGGGGAGTGGGATGCAGTGACTGAGGGGGGTGGGGTGCAGTGAGAAGGGGAGTGGGATGCAGTGACTGAGGGGGGTGGGGTGCAGTGAGAAGGGGAGTGGGATGCAGTGACTGAGGGGAATTGGTTGCGATTACAGAGGGGTGTGGGATGAAGTGAAAGAGGGGAGTCGATGCAGTGACAGGAGCGTGTGGCATGCGCTGACAGAGGGGAGTGTGGTGCAGTGACAGAGGGAAGTGGGATGCAGTGAAGGAGGGGGTGGGATGCAGCGGCGGAGGAGGGTAGGATGCAGTGACAGAGGGGAGTGGGATGCAGTGAAGGAGGGGGGTGGGATGGAGTGACAGAGGGGGCTGGGATGCAGTGACGGAAGTAGTGGTTGAAGAGACATGGGTGTTGTGAGGCAGTGACGGAGGGGGGTGGGATACCGTGAAAGAAGGTAATGGGATGCAGTGACAGAGGGAAGTGGGATGCAGTGACAGAGGCCAGTGGGGTTCAGTGACTAAGGGGGTTGGGATGGAGTGTCAGAGAGGGGAGGGATGCATTGACTGAGTGGCTTGGGATGCAGTTACTATTGGGGGTAGGTTGCAGTGACTGAGGGGGGTGAAATTCAGTGAAAAAAAGGCAGTGGGATGCAGTGACTGAGGGGATAGGGATGCAGTGACTGAGGGGGTGGGGATGCAGTGACTGAGAGGGTGGGGTGCAGTGAATGAGGTGGGTGGGATGCAGTGACAGAGGGGGTGGAATGCAGTGACTGAGGGGGTGGGGTGCAATGACTGAGGGGGTGGGGTGCAGTGAATGAGGTGGGTGGGATGCAGTGACAGAGGGAAGTTGGGTGCAGTGAGAAGGGCAGTGGGATGCAGTGATAGACGGGAGTTGGTTGCAGTGACAGAGGGGTGTGGGATGACGTGAAAGGGGAGTCGATGCAGTGACAGAAGCGAGTGGCATGCGTTGACAGAGGGGAGTGCGGTGCAGTGACAGACGGGAGTGCGGTGCAGTGACAGACGGGAGTGCGGTGCAGTGACAGAGGAAGTGGGATGCAGTGAAGGAGGGGGTAGGATGCAGTGACAGAGGGGCCTGGGATGCAGTGAAGGAGAGGGTGGGATGCATTGACAGAGGGGGCTGGGATGCAATGATGGAAAGAAGTGCGTGAAGTGACAGAGGCTGTTGAGTGGCAGTGACAGAGGGGGGTGGGATACAGTGAAAGAGGGTAGTGGGATGCAGTGACTGACTGGAATGGGATGCAGTGACAGAGGGAAGTGGGATGCAGTGACAGAGGCGAGTGGGGTTCAGTGACTAAGAGAGTTGGGATGTAGTGACTGAGGATGTGGGATGCAGTGACAGAGGGGAGTGGGATGCAGATACAGAGGAGGGCGGCTGCAGTGACAAAGGGAGGTGGGATGCAGTGAGAGAGGGGGGTGGGGTTCAGTGAGTGAGGAGGTTGGGATGCAGTGACTGAGGGGGGTGGGAGGCAGTGACAGAGGGAAGTGGGAGGCAGTGACAGAGGCGTGTGGGGTTCAGTGACACAGGGGTGTGATATGCAGTGACAGAGGGGAGTGGGGTTCAGTGACAAGGGGAGTGGGATGCATGACAGATGGGATTGGATACAGTGACAGCGGGGTGTGGGATTCAGTGACAGACAGGGTTTGGATGCAGTGACGGGGTGGTGTGGAGATGCGGTAACGGACGACGGTGGGATACAGTGACAGAGGGGAGTGGGCTGCAGTGACAGAGGAAGTGGGCTGCAGTGACAGAGGAAGTGGGCTGCATTGACAGAGGCGAGTGGGGTTCAGTGAGTGAGGAGGTTGGGATGCAGTGACTGAGGGGCTTGGGATGCAGTGACTGAGGGGGTGGGGATGCAGTGACTGAGGGGCTTGGGATGCAGTGACTGAGGGGGTGGGGATGCAGTGACTGAGGGGGGTGGGGTGCAGTGAGAAGGGGAGTGGGGTGCAGTGACGGAAGGGAGTTGGTTCCGGTGACATAGAGGGCTGGGATGCAGTGAAAGAGGGTAGTGGGAGGACGTGATGAGGGGCTGGGATGCAGTGGCGGAGGGGGGTGGGATGCAGTGACAGAGGGGGCTGGGATGCAGTGACGGAAAGAATTGGGTTGAAGTGACAGACGGTGTTGAGAGGCAGTGACGGAGGGGGGTGGGATACAGTGAAAGAGGGTAATGGAATGCAGTGACTGAGGGGAGTGGGATTCAGTAACTGAGGGGAGTGGGATGCAGTGACAGAGGGAAGTGGGATGCAGTGACAAAAGCGAGTGGGGTTCAGTGACTCAGTGGGTTGGGATGCAGTGACAGAGGGTGGTGGGATACAGTGACTGAGGGAGGTGAGATGCAGTGACAGAGGGCAGAGGGAGGCCGTGACAGAGAGTGGTGGGATGCAGTGCAAGAGGGTGGGTGGGATGCAAGACTGAGGTGTTTGGCATGCAGTTACAGAGGCAGGACGGCTTTAGTGACAGAGGGGTTAGAAAGCAGTGACAGAGGCACGTGTGATGCATTGACAGAGGGAAGTGGGATGCAGGGACAGAGGCGTGTGGGGTTCAGTGACAAAGGGAGTGGGATGCAGTGACTGAGGGGCTTGGGATGCAGTGACTGAGGGGCTTGGGATGCAGTGACTGAGGGTGGTGGGGTGCAGTGAGAAGGGGAGTGGGATGCAGTGACGGAAGGGAGTTGGTTGCGATGACAGAGGGGAGTGGGATGCAGTGAAAGAGGGGAGTGGGATGCAATGACAGAGTTGAATGCGGTGCAGTGACAAGTGGAGTGGGATGCAGTGACTGAAGGGAGTTGGATGCAGTGACAGAGGGGAGTCTGATGCAGTGAAGGAAGGGAGTGGGATGCAGTGAAGTAGGGGGGTTGGATGCAGTGAAGGAGGGTCTGGGACGCAGCGGTGGAGGGGGTGGGATGCAGTGACAGAGGGAGCTGGGATGCAGTGATGGAAAGTATTGGCTTGAAGAGACAGAGTGTGTTGAGAGGCAGTGACAGAAGGGAGTTAGATGCACCGACAGAGGGCAGTGAGATGCAGTGAAGGAGGGGGGGGGTTGCAATGACTGGGGTTTGGATGCATTGGTGGAGGGGAGTGGTATGCAGTAACAGAGTGCGTGGGATGCAGTGACTGAGGGGGTGGGATGCAGTGATATAGCGGGGGAGTATGCAGTGTCAGCAGGTGTGGGATGCAGTGACGGAGGGGGGTGGGATGCAGTGACATAGGGGGTGGGATACTGCGGCAGAGGGGAGAGGGTTGCACTGACAGATGAAGTGGCATGCAGTGACTGAGGGACTTGGGATGCAGTGACTGAGGGAGTGGGGTGCAGTGACTGAGGGGGTGGGGTGCAGTGAAAGAGGTGGGTGGGATGCAGTGACAGAGGGAAGTGGGGTGCAGTGAGAAGGACAGTGGGATGCAGTGACAGACGGGAGTTGGTTGCAGTGACAGAGGGGTGTGGGATGAAGTGAAAGAGAGGAGTCGATGCAGTGACAGAAGCGAGTGGGATGCGGTGACAGAGGGGAGTGCGGTGCAGTGACAGAGGGAACTGGGATGCAGTGAAGCAGGGGGTGGGATGCAGTGGCGGAGTGGGGTAGGATGCAGTGACAGAGGGGGCTGGGATGCAGTGACAGAGGGGGCTGGGATGCAGTGAAGGAGGGGGTGGGATGCAGTGACGGGGGGCTGGGATGCAGCGGCGGAGGGTGGTAGGATGCATTGACAGAGGGGGCTGGGATGCAATGATGGAAAGAAGTGCGTGAAGTGACAGAGGCTGTTGAGAGGCAGTGACAGAGGGGAGTGGGATACAGTGACAGAGGGAAGTGGTATGCAGTGACAAAAGCGAGTGGGGTTCAGTGACTCAGGGGGTTGGGATGCAGTGACAGAGGGTGGTGGGATACAGTGACAGATGATGTGGGATGTAGTGACAAAGTGGGAAGGGATGCACTGACTGAGGGGCTTGGGATGCAGTGACTGAGGGAGGTGGGATTCAGTGACTGAGGGAGGTGAGATGCAGTGACAGAGGGCAGAGGGAGGCCGTGACAGAGTGGGGTGGGATGCAGTGCAAGAGGGGGGGTGGGATGCATGACTGAGGTGTTTGGCATGCAGTTACAGAGGCAGGTCGGCTTTAGTGACAGAGGGGTTTGAAAGCAGTGACAGAGGCACGTGTGATGCATTGACAGAGGGAAGTGGGATGCAGTGACAGAGGCATGTGGGGTTCAGTGACAAAGGGAGTGGGATGCAGTGACTGAGGGGCTTGGGATGCAGTGACAGAGGGGGGTGGGGTGCAGTGAGAAGGGGAGTGGGATGCAGTGACGGAAGGGAGTTGGTTGCAGTGAAGGAGGGGAGTGGGATGCAGTGACAGAGTTGAATGCGGTGCAGTGACAAGTGGAGTGGGATGCAGTGACTGAAGGGAGTTGGATGCAGTTACAGAGGGGAGTAGGATGCAGTCAAGGAATGGAGTGGGATGCAGTGAAGGAGGTGGGTTGGATGCAGTGACGGAGGTTCTGGGACGCAGCGGTGGAGGGGGTGGGATGCAGTTACAGAGGGGGCTGGGATGCAGTGACGGAAAGTATTGGGTTGAAGAGACAGAGTGTGTTGAGAGGCAGTGACAGAAGGGAGTTGGATGCACCGACAGAGGGCAGTGAGATGCAGTGAAGGAGGGGGGGGATGCAATGACTGGGGGCTGGGATGCATTGGTGGAGGGGGGTGGTATGCAGTAACAGACTGCGTGGGATGCAGTGACGGAGGGGGGTGGGATGCAGTGACATAGGGGGATGGGATACAGCGTCAGAGGGGAGAGGGTTGCACTGACAGATGAAGTGGCATGCAGTGACTGAGGTGGGTGGGATGCAGTGACAGAGGGAAGTGGGGTGCAGTGAGAAGGGCAGTGGGATGCAGTGATAGAAGGGAGTTGGTTGCAATGACAGAGGAGTGTGGGAGAAGTGAAAGAGGGGAGTGGATGCAGTGACAGAAGTGAGTGGGATGCGCTGACAGAGGGAAGTGCGGTGCAGTGACAGAGGGAAGTGGGATGCAGTGAAGGAGGGGGTGTAATGCAGCGGTGGAGGGGGGTAGGATGCAGTGACAGAAGGGGGTGGGATGCAGTGAAGGAGGGGGTGGGATGCAGTGACTGAGGGGCGTGGGATTCAATGAAAGAGGGGGTTGGGATGCAGAGACAGAGGGGGTTGGGATGCAGTGACGAATTGTAGTGGGATACAGTGAGATAGGGGAGGGATGCAGTGACTGAGGGGGGTGGGGTGCAGTGAGAAGGCAAGTAGGATGCGGTGACGGAAGGGACTTGGTTGCGATGACAGAGGGGAGTGGGATGCAGTGAACGTGTGGAGTGGGATGCAGTGACAGAAGGGAGTTGGTTGCGATGACAGATGTGAGTGGGATGCAGTGACACAGTTGAATGCGGTGCAGTGACAAGTGACGTGGGATGCAGTGACTGAGGTGGGTGGGATGCAGTGACAGAGGGAAGTGGGATGTAGTGAGAAGGGCAGTGGGATTCAGTGACTGAAGGGTGTTGGTTGCTGTGACAGAGGGGTGTGGGATGAAGTGAAAGAGGGGAGTCGATGCAGTGACAGGAGCGTGTGGCATGCGCTGACAGAGGGGAGTGTGGTGCAGTGACAGAGGGGAGTGCGGTGCAGTGACAGAGCAAAGTGGGATGCAGTGAAGGAGGGGGTGGGATGCAGCTGCGGAGGAGGGTAGGATGCAGTGACAGTGGGGAGTGGGATGCAGTGAAGGAGGGGAGTGGGATGCAGTGAAGGAGGGTCTGGGATGCAGCGGTGGATAGGGTGGGATGGAGTGAGAGAGGGGGCTGCGATGGAGTGATGGAAGTAGTGGGTTGAAGAGACAGAGGGTGTTGAGAGGCAGTGACGGAGGGGATTGGGATACAGTGAAAGAAGGTAGTGGAATGCAGTGACAGAGGGAAGTGGGATGCAGTGACAGAGGCGAGTGGGGTTCAGTGACTAAGGGGGTTGTGATGGAGTGTCAGAGAGGGGAGGGATGCAGCGACTGATGGGGGTAGGTTGCAGTGACTGAGGGGGGTGGAATTCAGTGATAAAGTGCGGTGGGATGCAGTGATAGAAGGGAGTTGGTTGCACTGACAGAGGGGTGTGGGATGAAGTGAAAGAGGGGAGTCGATGCAGTGACAGAAGCGAGTGGGATGCGCTGACAGAGGGGAGTGCGGTGCAGTGACAGAGGGGAGTGCAGTGCAGAGACAGAGGGAAGTGGGATGCAGTGAAGGAGGGGGTGGGATGCAGCGGCGGAGGGGGGAAGGATGCAGTGACAGAGGGGGCTGGGATGCAGTGGCGGAGGGGCTGGGATGCAGTGACGGGGGGCTGGGATGCAGCGGCGGAGGGGGGTGGGATGCAGTGACAGAGGGGGCTGGGATGCAGTGGCGGAGGGGCTGGGATGCAGTGAAGGAAGGGGTGGGATGCAGTGACGGGGGGCTGGGATGCAGCGGCGGAGGGTGGTAGGATTCATTGACAGAGGGGGCTGGGATGCAATGATGGAAAGAATTGGGTTGAAGTGACAGACGGTGTTGAGAGGCAGTGACGGAGGGGGGTGGGATACTATGAAAGAGGGTAATGGAATGCAGTGACAGAGGGGGCTGGGATGCAGTGACGGAAAGAATTTGGTTGAAGTGACAGACGGTGTTGAGAGGCAGTGACGGAGGGGGGTGGGATACAGTGAAAGAGGGTAATAGAATACAGTGACAGAGGGAAGTCCGATGCAGTGACGAAAGCGAGTGGGGTTCAGTGACTCAGGGGGTTGGGAAGCAGTGACAGAGGGTGGTGGGATACAGTGACAGATGATGTGGGATGCAGTGACAAAGGCGAGTGGGGTTCAGTGACTCAGGGGGTTGGGATGCAGTGATAGAGGGTGGTGGGATATAGTGACAGATCATGTGGGATGCAGTGACAAAGTGGGCAGGGATGCACTGACTGAGGGGCTTGGGATGCAGTGAAGGAGGGGAGTGGGATGCAATGACAGAGTTGAATGCGGTGCAGTGACAAGTGGAGTGGGATGCAGTGACTGAAGGGAGTTGGATGCAGTGACAGAGCGGAGTGGGATGCAGTGAAGGAAGGGAGTGGGATGCAGTGAAGGAGGGGGGTTGGATGCAGTGAAGGAGGGTCTGGGACGCAGCGGTGGAGGGGGTGGGATGCAGTGACAGAGGGGTTGGGGTGCAGTGAGAAAGGGAGTGGATTGCAGTGACGGAAGGGAGTTGGGTGCAGTGACAGAGGAGAGAGTGATGCAGTGACTGAGGGGCTTAGGATGCAGTGACTAAGGCACTTGGGATGCAGTGACTGAGGGGGGTGGGGTGCAGTGAGAAAGGGAGTGGGATGCAGTGACAGAAGGGAGTTGGTTGCAATGACAGACAGGAGTGGGATGCAGTGACAGAGTTGAATGCGGTGCAGTGACAAGTGGAGTGGGATGCAGTGACAGAAGGGAGTTGGATGCAAGGAAGGAGGGGAGTGGGATGCAGTGAAGGAGGGTCTGGGATGCAGCAGTGGATGGGGTGGGATGCAGTGACAGAGGGGACTGGGATGCAGTGACGGAAAGTATTGGGTTGAAGAGACAGAGTGTGTTGAGAGGCAGTGACAGAAGGGAGTTGGATGCACCGACAGAGGGCAGTGAGATGCAGTGAAGGAGGGGGGATGCAATGACTGGGGGTTGGGATGCATTGGTGGACGGGGGTGGTATGCAGTAACAGAGTGCGTGGGATGCAGTGACAGAGGGGGTGGGTTGCAGTGACATAGCGGGGTGGGATACTGCGGCAGAGGGGAGAGGATTGCACTGACAGATGAAGTGGCATGCAGTGACGGAGGGGGGTGGGATGCAGTGAAAGAGGGTAATGGAATACAGTGACAGAGGGAAGTCCGATGCAGTGACGAAGGCGAGTGGGGTTCAGTGACTCAGGGGGTTGGGAAGCAGTGACAGAGGGTGGTGGGATATAGTGACAGATCATGTGGGATGCAGTGACAAAGTGGGGAGGGATGCACTGACTGAGGGGCTTGGGAAGCAGTGACTGAGGGAAGTGGGATTCAGTGACTGAGGGAGGGGAGATGCAGTGACAGAGGGCAGAGGGAGGTCGTGACAGAGAGGGGTGGGATGCAGTGCAAGAGTGGGGGGGTGGGATGCATGACTGAGGTGGGTGGGATGCAGTTACAGAGGCTGGTCGGCTTTAGCGACAGAGGGGTTAGAAAGCAGTGACAGAGGCACATGTGATGCATTGACAGAGGGAAGTGGGATGCAGAGACAGAGGCGTGTGGGGTTCAGTGAAGGAGGGGGGTTGGATGCAGTGACGGAGGGTCTGGGATGCAGCGGTGGAGGGGGTGGGATGCAGTGACAGAGGGGGCTGGGATGCAGTGACGGAAAGTAGTGGGTTGAAGAGACAGAGTGTGTTGAGAGACAGTGACAGAAGGGAGTTGGATGCACCGACAGAGGGCAGTGAGATGCAGTGAAGGAGGGTGGGGGGGATGCAATGACTGGGGGTTGGGATGCATTGGTGGAGGGGGGTGGTATGCAGTAACAGAGTGCGTGCGATGCAGTGACTGAGGGGGGTGGGGTGCAATGAGAAGGAGCGTGGGATGCAGTGACTGAAGTGAGTTGGTTGCGATGACAGAGGGGAGTGGGATGCAGTGAAGGAGGGGAGTGGGATGCAGTGAAGGAGGGGGTGGGATGCAGCAGCGGAGAGGTGTAGGATGCAGTGACAGAGGGGGCTGGGATGCAGTGAAGGAGGTGGTGGGATGCAGTGACGGGGGTGGGTGGGATGCTGTGACAGATGGGCTGGGATGCAGTGACGGAAAGAAATGGGTTGAAGTGACAGAGGGTGTTGAGAGGCAGTGACGGTGGGGGGTGGGATACAGTGAAGGAGGGTAGTGGAATGCACTGACAGTGGCGAGTGGGATGCAGTGACCGACTGGAATGGGATGCAAGGACAGAGGGAAGTGGGATGCAGTGACAGAGGCGAGTGGGTTTCAGTGACTAAGAGAGTTGGGATGCTGTGACTGAGCATGTGGGATGCAGTGACAGAGCGGGGTGGGATGTAGTGACTGAGGGGCTTGGGATGCAGTGACAGAGGTGGGTGGGATGCAGTGAGAGAGGTGGGTGGGTTTCAGTGAGTGAGGAGGTTGGGATGCAGTGACTGAGGGGGGTGGGAGGCAGTGACAGAGGTGTGTGTGGTTCAGTGACAAGGGGCGTGGGATGCAGTGACAGAGGGAAGTGGGAGGCAGTGTCAGAGGCGTCTGGCGTTCAGTGACACAGGGGTGTGATATGCAGTGACAGAGGGGAGTGGGGTTCAGTGACAAGGGGAGTGGGATGCAGTGACAGATGGGATTGGATACAGTGACAGAGGGGAGTGGGATTCAGTGACATACAGGGTTGGGGTGCAGTGACGGGGTGGTCTGGAGATGCGGTAACGGACGGGGGTGGGAAACAGTGACAGAGGGGTGTGGGCTGCAGTGACAGAGGAAGTGGGCTGCAGTGACAGAGGAAGTGGGCTGCAGTGACAGAGGCGAGTGGGGTTCAGTGAGTGAGGAGGTTGGGATGCAGTGACTGAGGGCCTTGGGATGCAGTTACTGAGGGGGTGGGGATGCAGTGACTGAGGGGGTTGGTGTGCAGTGAGAAGGGGAGTGGGATGCAGTGACGGAAGGGAGTTGGTTCCGGTGACATAGAGGGCTGGGATGCAGTGAAAGAGGGTAGTGGGAGGACGTGATGGGGGGCTGGGATGCAGAGGCGGAGGTTGGTGGGATGCAGTGACAAAGGGGGCTGGGATACAGTGAAAGAGGGTAATGGAATGCAGTTATTGAGGGGAGTGGGATGCAGTACCTCGGGGGAGTGGGATACAGTGACAGAGGGAAGTGGGATGCAGTGACAAAAGCGAGTGGGGTTCAGTGACTCAGGGGGTTGGGAAGAATTGGGTTGAAGTGATAGACGGTGTTGAGAGGCAGTGACGGAAGGGGGTGGGTTACTGTGAAAGAGGGTAACGGAATGCAGTGACTGAGGGGAGTGGGATGCAGTACTGAGGGGAGTGGGATACAGTGACATAGGGAAGAGGGATGCAGTGACAAAAGCGTGTGGGGTTCAGTGACTCAGGGGATTGGGATGCAGTGACAGAGGGGGTGGGGATGCAGTGACTGAGGGGCTTGGGATGCAGTGACTGAGGGGGTGGGGATGCAGTAACTGAGGGGCTTGGGTTGCAGTGACTGAGTGGGTGGGGTTGCAGTGACTGAGGGGGGTGGGGTGCAGTGAGAAGGGGAGTGGGATGCAGTGACGGAAGGGAGTTGGTTCCGGTGACATAGAGGGCTGGGATGCAGTGAAAGAGGGTAGTGGGAGGACGTGATGGGGGGCTGGGATGCAGAGGCGGAGGTTGGTGGGATGCAGTGACAAAGGGGGCTGGGATACAGTGAAAGAGGGTAATGGAATGCAGTGACTGAGGGGAGTGGGATGCAGTACCTCGGGGGAGTGGGAAACAGTGACAGAGGGAAGTGGGATGCAGTGACAAAAGCGAGTGGGGTTCAGTGACTCAGGGGGTTGGGAAGAATTGGGTTGAAGTGACAGACGGTGTTGAGAGGCAGTGACGGAGGGGGGTGGGATACTGTGAAAGAGGGTAACGGAATGCAGTGACTGAGGGGAGTGGAATGCAGTACTGAGGGGAGTGGGATACAGTGACATAGGGAAGAGGGATGCAGTGACAAAAGCGTGTGGGGTTCAGTGACTGAGGGAATTGGGATGCAGTGACTGAGGGGGTGGGGATGCAGTGACTGAGGGGCTTGGCTTGCAGTGACTGAGGGGGTGGGGATGCAGTGACTGAGGGGGGTGGGGTGCAGTGAGAAGGGGTGTGGGATGCAGTGACGGAAGGGAGTTGGTTCCGGTGACATAGAGGGGAGTGGGCTGCTGTGAAAGAGAGTAGTGGGAGGACGTGATGGGGGGCTGGGATGCAGAGGCGGAGGCGGGTGGGATGCAGTGACAGAGGGGGCTGGGATGCAGTGACGGAAAAAATTGGGTTGAAGTGACAGAGGGTGTTGAGAGGCAGTGACGGAGGGGGCTGGGATACAGTGAAAGAAGGTAATGGAATGCTGTGACTGAGGGGAGTGGGATACAGTGACATAGGGAAGAGGGATGCAGTGACAAAAGCGTGTGGGGTTCAGTGACTCAGGGGATTGGGATGCAGTGACTGAGGGGGTGGGGATGCAGTGACTGAGGGGCTTGGGATGCAGTGACTGAGGGGGTGGGGATGCAGTGACTGAGGGGGGTGGGGTGCAGTGAGAAGGGGAGTGGGATGCAGTGACGGAAGGGAGTTGGTTCCGGTGACATAGAGGGCTGGGATGCAGTGAAAGAGGGTAGTGGGAGGACGTGATGGGGGGCTGGGATGCAGAGGCGGAGGTTGGTGGGATGCAGTGACAAAGGGGGCTGGGATACAGTGAAAGAGGGTAATGGAATGCAGTGACTGAGGGGAGTGGGATGCAGTACCTCGGGGGAGTGGGAAACAGTGACAGAGGGAAGTGGGATGCAGTGACAAAAGCGAGTGGGGTTCAGTGACTCAGGGGGTTGGGAAGAATTGGGTTGAAGTGACAGACGGTGTTGAGAGGCAGTGACGGAGGGGGGTGGGATACTGTGAAAGAGGGTAACGGAATGCAGTGACTGAGGGGAGTGGAATGCAGTACTGAGGGGAGTGGGATACAGTGACATAATGAAGAGGGATGCAGTGACAAAAGCGTGTGGGGTTCAGTGACTGAGGGAATTGGGATGCAGTGACTGAGGGGGTGGGGATGCAGTGACTGAGGGGCTTGGGTTGCAGTGACTGAGGGGGTGGGGATGCAGTGACTGAGGGGGGTGGGGTGCAGTGAGAAGGGGAGTGGGATGCAGTGACGGAAGGGAGTTGGTTCCGCTGACATAGAGGGGAGTGGGCTGCTGTGAAAGAGAGTAGTGGGAGGACGTGATGGGGGGCTGGGATGCAGAGGCGGAGGTGGGTGGGATGCAGTGACAGAGGGGGCTGGGATGCAGTGACGGAAAAAATTGGGTTGAAGTGACAGAGGGTGTTGAGAGGCAGTGACGGAGGGGGCTGGGATACAGTGAAAGAAGGTAATGGAATGCAGTGACTGAGGGGAGTGGGATACAAGGACAGAGGGAAGTGGGATGCAGTGACAAAAGCGTGTGGGGTTCAGTGACTCAGGGGGTTGGGATGCAGTGATAGAGGGTGGTGGGATACAGTGACAGAAGATGTGGGTGCAGTGACAAAGTGGGGAGGGATGCACTGACTGAGGTGCTTGGGATGCAGTGACTGAGGGAGGTGGGATTCAGTGACTGAGGGAGGTGAGATGCAGTGACAGAGGGCAGAGGGAGGCCGTGACAGAGAGGGGTGGGATGCAGTGCAAGAGGTGGGGGTGGGATGCATGACTGAGGTGTTTGGGATGCAGTTACAGAGGCAGGTCGGCTTTAATGACAGAGGGGTTAGAAAGCAGTGACAGAGGCACATGTGATGCATTGACAGAGGGAAGTGGGATGCAGAGACAGAGGCGTGTGAGGTTCAGTGACAAAGGGAGTGGGATGCAGTGACAAAGGGAGTGGGATGCAGTGACAGGGGGCTGGGATGCAGTAACGAAGTGGGTTGGGATACAGTGAGATAGGGGAGGGATGCAGTGATTGAGGGGCTTGGGATGCAGTGACAGATGGGATTGGATACAGTGACAGAGGGGAGTGGGATTCAGTGACATATAGGGTTGGGATGCAGTGATGGGGTGGTCTGGAGATGCGGTAACGGACGGGACAGAGGAAGTGGGCTGCAGTGACAGAAGCGAGTGGGGTTCAGTGAGTGAGGATGTTGGGTGCAGTGACTGAGGGGCTTGGGATGCAGTGACTGAGGGAGTGGGGATGCAGTGACTGAGGGGCTTGGGATGCAGTGACTGAGGGGGTGGGGATGCAGTGAAGGAGGGTGTGCGATGCAGTGACTGAGCGGCATGGGATTCAATGACTGAGGGGGTTGGGATGCGGTGACAGAGGGGGGTGGGGTGCAGTGAGAAAAAGAGTGGGATGCAGTGTCGGAAGAGAGTTGGTTGCAATGACAGACGTGAGTGGGATGCAGTGACTGAGGGGGGTGGGATGCAGTGACTGAGGGGGTGGGGATGCAGTGACTGAGGGGGTGGGGTGCAGTGAATGAGGTAGGTGGGATGCAGTGACAGAGGGAAGTGGGGTGCAGTGAGAAGGGCAGTGGGATGCAGTGATAGAAGGGAGTTGGTTGCAGTGACAGAGGGGTGTGGGATGAAGTGAAAGAAGGGGAGTTGATGCAGTGACAGAAGCGAGTGGGATGCGCTGACAGAGGGGAGTGCGGTGCAGTGACAGAGGGAAGTGGGATGCAGTGACTGAGGGGGTGGGGATGCAGTGACTGAGGGGGTGGGGATGCAGTGACTGAGGGGGTGGGGATGCAGTGACTGAGGGGGTGGGGATGCAGTGAAGGAGGGGGTGGGATGCAGTGACTGAGGGGCGTGGGATTCAATGACTGAGGGGCTTGGGATGCAGTGACTGAGGAAGGTGGGGTGCAGTGACAAAGGGAGTGGGATGCAGTGACGGAAGGGAGTTGGGATGCAGTGACGGTGTGGTCTGGAGATGCGGTAACGGACGGGGGTGGTATACAGTGACAGAGGGGAGTGGGCTGCAGTGACAGAGGAAGTGGGCTGCAGTGATAGATGAAGTGGGCTGCAGTGACAGAGACGAGTGGGGTTCAGTGAGTGAGGAGGTTGGGATGCAGTGACTGAGGGGCTTGGGATGCAGTGACTGAGGGGGTGGGGATGCAGTGACTGAGGGGGTGGGGATGCAGTGACTGAGGGGCTTGGGATGCAGTGACTGAGCGGGTGGGGATGCGGTGACTGAGGGGGGTGTGGTGCAGTGAGAAGGGGAGTGGGATGCAGTGACGGAAGGGAGTTGGTTCCGGTGACATAGAGGGGTGGGATGCAGTGAAAGAGGGTAGTGGGAGGACGTGATGGGGGGCTGGGATGCAGAGGCAGAGGGGGGTGGGATGCAGTGACAGAGGGGGCTGGGCTGCAGTGACGGAAAGAATTGGGTTGCAGTGACAGACAGTGTTGAGAGGCAGTGACAGAGGGGGGTGGGATACAGTGAAAGAGGGTAACGGAATGCAGTGACTGAGGGAAGTGGGATGCAGTGACAAAAGCGAGTGGGGTTCAGTGACTCAGGGGGTTGGGATGCAGTGACTGAGGGGGTGGGGGGCAGTGAATGAGGTGGGTGGGATGCAGTGACAGAGGGAAGTGGGGTGCAGTGAGAAGGGCAGTGGGATGCAGTGATAGAAGGGAGTTGGTTGCAGTGACAGAGGGGTGTGGGATGAAGTGAAAGAGGGGAGTCGATGCAGTGACAGAAGCGAGTGGGATGCGCTGACAGTGGGGAGTGCGGTGTAGTGACAGAGGGGAGTGCGGTGCAGTGACACAGGGAAGTGGGATGCAGTGAAGCAAGGGTGGGATGCAGTGACGGAGGGGGCTGGGATGCAGTGAAGGAGAGGGTGGGTTGCAGTGGCGGGGGGCTGGGATGCAGCGGTGGAGGGGGTGGGATGCAGTGACAGAGGGGGCTGGGATGCAATGATGGAAAGAAGTGCGTGAAGTGACAGAGGGTGTTGAGAGGCAGTGACAGAGGGGCGTGGGATACAGTGACAGAGGGGAGTGGGAAGCAGTGACAGAGGGGGCTGGGATGCAGTGAGATAGGAGAGGGATGCAGTGACTGAGGGGCTTGGGATGCAGTGACTGATGGGGGTGGGATGCAGTGACTGCGGGGGGGGTCGGATGCAGTGACTGATGGGGGTGGGATGCAGTGACTGATGGGGGTTGGGATGCAGTGACTGAGTGGGGTGGGATTCAGTGACTGAGGAAGGTGAGATGCAGTGACAGAGGGCAGAGGGAAGCCGTGACAGAGAGGGGTGGGATGCAGTGCAAGAGTTGGGGGGTGGGATGCATGACTGAGGTGTTTGGGATGCAGTTACAGAGGCAGGTCGGCTTTAGTGACAGAGGGGTTAGAAAGCAGTGACAGAGGCACGTGTGATGCATTGACAGAGGGAAGTGGGATGCAGTGACAGAGGCGTGTGGGGTTCAGTGACAAAGGGAATGGGATGCAGTGACAGAGGGGGCTGGGATGCAGTGACGAAGTGGGGTGGGATACAGTGAGATAGGGGAGGGATGCAGTGACTGAGGGGCTTGGGATGCAGTGACTGAGGGGGGTGGGGTGCAGTGAGAAGGGGAGTGGGATGCAGTGATGGAAGGGAATTGGTTGCGATGACAGAGGGGAGTGGGATGCTATAAATGCGGGGAGTGGGCTGCAGTGACAGAGTTGAATGCGGTGCAGTGACAAGTGGAGCGGGATGCAGTGACTGAAGGGAGTTGGATGCAGTGACAGAGGGCAGTAGGATGCAGTGAAGGAAGGGAGTGGGATGCAGTGAAGGAGGGGGGCTGGATGCAGTGACGGAGGGTCTGGGATGCAGCGGTGGAGGGTGTGGGATGCAGTGACAGAGGGGGGTGGGATGCAGTGACGGAAAGTATTGGGTTGAAGTGACAGACGGTGTTGAGAGGCAGTGACGGAGGGGGGTGGGATACAGTGAAAGAGGGTAATAGAATACAGTGACAGAGGGAAGTCCGATGCAGTGACGAAAGCGAGTGGGGTTCAGTGACTCAGGGGGTTGGGAAGCAGTGACAGAGGGTGGTGGGATACAGTGACAGATGATGTGGGATGCAGTGACAAAGGCGAGTGGGGTTCAGTGACTCAGGGGGTTGGGATGCAGTGATAGAGGGTGGTGGGATATAGTGACAGATCATGTGGGATGCAGTGACAAAGTGGGCAGGGATGCACTGACTGAGGGGCTTGGGATGCAGTGAAGGAGGGGAGTGGGATGCAATGACAGAGTTGAATGCGGTGCAGTGACAAGTGGAGTGGGATGCAGTGACTGAAGGGAGTTGGATGCAGTGACAGAGCGGAGTGGGATGCAGTGAAGGAAGGGAGTGGGATGCAGTGAAGGAGGGGGGTTGGATGCAGTGAAGGAGGGTCTGGGACGCAGCGGTGGAGGGGGTGGGATGCAGTGACAGAGGGGTTGGGGTGCAGTGAGAAAGGGAGTGGATTGCAGTGACGGAAGGGAGTTGGGTGCAGTGACAGAGGAGAGAGTGATGCAGTGACTGAGGGGCTTAGGATGCAGTGACTAAGGCACTTGGGATGCAGTGACTGAGGGGGTGGGATGCAGTGAGAAAGGGAGTGGGATGCAGTGACGGAAGGGAGTTGGATGCAATGACAGAGGGGCTTGGGATGCAGTGACTGAGGGCGTGGGGATGCAGTGAAGGAGGGGAGTAGGATGCAGTGACGGGGGGCTGGATGCAGCGGTGGAGTGTGGTAGGATGCAGTGATGGAGGGGGTGGGATGCAGTGGCGGAGGGGGCTGGGATGCTGTGAAGGAGGGGGTGGGATGCAGTGACAGGGGTCTGGGATGCAGCGGCGGAGGGGGGTGGGATGCAGTGACAGAGGGGGCTGGGATGCAATGATGGAAAGAAGTGCGTGAAGTGACAGAGGCTGCCGAGAGGCAGTGACGGAGGGGGGGTGGGATGCAGTGAAAGAGTGTAATGGAATGCAGTGACAGAGGCGATTGGGGTTCAGTGACTAAGAGAGTTGGGATGCAGTGACTGAGGATGTGGGATGCAGTGACTGAGGGGCTTGGGATGCAGTGACTGAGGGGGGTGGGAGGCAGTGATAGAGCCGTGTGGGGTTCAGTGACAAGGGAAATGGGATGCAGTAAGAGAGGGGCTTGGGATGCAGTGCCTGAGGGGGGTGGGAGGCAGTGATAGAGGCATGTGGGGTTCAGTGACAAGGGGCGTGGGAGGCAGTGAGAGAGGGAAGGAGCATGCAGTGACAGAGGGGAGTGGGGGTTCAGTGACAAGGGGAGTGGGATGCAGTGACTGATGGGATTGGATACAGTGATAGAGGGGAGTGGGATTCAGTGACAGACAGGGTTGGGATGCAGTGACGGGGTGGTGTGGAGATGCGGTAACGGAGGGGGGTTGGATACAGTGAGAGAGGGGAGTGGATTGCAGTGACAGAGGAAGTGGGCTGCAGTGACAGAGGCTAGTGGGATTCAGTGAGCGAGGAGGTTGGGATGCAGTGACTGAGGGGGTGGGGATGCAGTGACTGAGGGGGTGGGGATGCAGTGACTGAGGGGGGTGGGGTGCAGTGAGAAGGAGAGTGGGATGCAGTGACGGAAGGGATTTGGTTCCGGTGACATAGAGGGGTGGGATGCAGTGAAAGAGGGTAGTGGGAGGACGTGATGGGGGGCTGGGATGCAGAGGCGGAGAGGGGTGGGATGCAGTGACGGAGGGGGCTGGGATGCAGTGACAGAAAGAATTGGGTTGAAGTGACAGAGGGTATTGAGAGGCAGTGACGGAGGGGGTGGGATACTGTGAACCAGGGTAGTGGAATGCAGTGACTGAATGGAGTGGGATGTAGAAACTGAGGGGAGTGGGATACAGTGACAGAGGGGAGTGGGATACAGTGACAGAGGGAAGTGGGATGCAGTGACAAAAGCGAGTGGGGTTCAGTGACTCAGGGGGTTGGGATGCAGTGACAGAGGGTGGTGGGATACAGTGACAGATGATGTGGGATGCAGTGACAAAGTAGGGAGGGATGCAGTGACTGAGGGGCTTGGGATGCAGTGACTGATGGGGGTGGGATGCGGTGACTGCGGGGGGTCGGATGCAGTGACTGATGGGGGTGGGATGCAGTGACTGATGGGGGTTGGGATGCAGTGACTGAGTGGGGTGGGATTCAGTGACTGAGGGAGGTGAGATGCAGTGAATGAGGGCAGATGGAGGCCGTGACAGAGAGGGGTGGGATGCAGTGCAAGTGTGGCGGGGGGGGTGGGATTCATGACTGAGGTGTTTGGGATGCAGTTACAGAGGCAGGTCGGCTTTAGTGACAGAGGGGTTAGAAAGCAGTGACAGAGGCACGTGTGATGCATTGACAGAGGGAAGTGGGATGCAGTGACAGAGGCGTGTGGGGTTCAGTGACAAAGGGAGTGGGATGCATTGACAGAGGGAAGTGGGATGCAGTGACAGAGGCGTGTGGGGTTCAGTGACAAGGGGAGTGGGATGCAGTGACAGAGGGGGCTGGGATGCAGTGACGAAGTTGGGTGGGATACAGTGAGACAGGGGAGGGATGCAGTGACTGAGGGGCTTGGGATGCAGTGACTGAGGGGCTTAGGATACAGTGACTGAGGGGGGTGGGGTGCAGTGAGAAGGGGAGTGGGATGCAGTGACAGTGAAGTGCGATGCAGTGACAGAGGGAAGTGGGATACAGTGATTGAAGGCGGTTGGAATCAGTGACTGAGGGGGGTGGGATTCACTAATAGAGGGTGGTGGGATGCAGTGACAGATGGGTGTTGAATGCAGTGAAAGAGGGGAGTGGGATGCAGTGAGATAGGGGAGGGATGCAGTGACAGAGGAAGTGGGATGCAGTGACAGAGGAAGTGGGATGCAATGATTGAAGGACATTGGATTCAGTGACTGAATGGGGTAGGATTCACTAATAGAGGGGGGTGGGAGGCTGTGGCAGAAGGAAGTTCTATGCCGTAACAGAGGGGACTGGGCTGCAGTGACGGAGGGGGGTGGGATGCAGTGACAGAGGGAAGTGGGATGCAGTGACAGTGGTGAGTGGGGTTCAGTGACTGCGGGCGTTGGGATGCAGTGACAGAGGGGGGTGGGATGCAGTGACAGAGCGAAGTGGGGTGTAGTGAGAAGGGGAGTGGGATGCAGTTACAGAGCAGGTGGATACAGTGACAGAGGAAAGTGGGATGCAGTGACAGAGGGGGGTGGGATGCAGTGACAGAGCGAAGTGGGGTGTAGTGAGAAGGGGAGTGGGATGCAGTTACAGAGCAGGTGGGATACAGTGACAGAGGAAAGTGGGATGCAGTGACAGAGGGGAGTGGGATGCAGTGACAGAAGGGAGTTGGATGCACTGACAGAGGGGAGTTGGATGCAGTGAAGGAGGGGGTGGGATGCAGTGACTGGTGGTTGGGATGCAGTGGTGGAGGGGGTGGTGTGCAGTAACAGAGGGCGTTGGATGCAGTGAGAGAGGGGGTTGGAATTCAATGTCTGAGGGGGGTGGAATTCAGTGATAGAGGGCGGTGGGATGCGTGACAGAGGGGGGTGTGGAATGCAGTGAGTGCAGGGAGTTGAATGCAGTGACAGAGGAAGTGGGATGCAGTGACAGAGGCTAGTGGGATTCAGTGAGTGAGGAGGTTGGGATGCAGTGACTGAGGGGCTTGGGATGCAGTGACTGAGGGGGTGGGGATGCAGTGACTGAGGGGGGTGAGTTGCAGTGAGAAGGGGAGTGGGATGCAGTGACGAAAGGGAGTTGGTTGCGATGACAGAGGGGAGTGGGATGCAGTGACAAAGTTGAGTGCGGTGCAGTGAGAAGTGGACTGGGATGCAGTGACAGAAGGGAGTGGGATGTAGTGAAGGAGGGGGGTGGGATGCAGTGACTGAGGGCGGTGGGATGCAGTGACTGAGGGCAGTGGGATGCAGTGACAGAGGCGAGTGGGGTTCAGTGACTAAGTGGTTTGGGAGGGAGGGACAGAGAGGGGAGGGATGCATTGACTGAGCGGCTTGGGATTCAGTGACTGAGGGAGCTGAGATGCAATCACAGAGGGCCGACGGATGCAGTGACAGAGGGGAGTGGGATGCAATGACAGAGTTGAGTGCGGTGCAGTGACAGAAGGGAATGGGATGCAGTGAAGTAGAGGAGTGGGATGCAGTGAAGGAGGGTGGTGGGATGCAGTGAAGGAGGGGCTAGAATGCAGCGGCGGAAGGGGGTGGGGTGCAGTGACAGAGGGAAGAGGGATACAGTGAAGGAGGGGGTGGGATGCAGCAGCGGAGGTGGGTAGGATGCAGTGACAGAGGGGGCTGGGATGCAGTGAAGGAGGTGGTGGGATGCAGTGACGGGGGTGGGTGGGATGCAGTGACAGTGGGGGTTGGGATGCAGTGACGGAAAGAAGTGGGTTGAAGTGACAGAGGGTGTTGAGAGGCAGTGACGGAGGGGGTTGGGATACCGTGAAAGAAGGTAGTGGAATACAGTGACTAAGGAGAGTGGGATACAGTGACTGAGGTAAGTGGGGTTCAGTGACGAAGGGGTTCGGGAGGGAGTGACAGAGAGGGGAGGGATGCATTGACTGAGCGGCTTGGGATGCACTGACTGATGGGGCTGGGTTGCAGTGACTGAGGTGGGTGGGATGCACTGACAGAGTGGAGTGCGGTGCAGTGACAGAGGGAAGTGTGATGCAGTGAAGGAGGGGGTGGGATGCAGTGACGGGGGTCTGGGATGCAGCGGTGGAGGGAGGTAGGATGGAGTGAAAGAGGGAAGTGGGATGCAGTGAAGGCGGGGGTGGGATGCAGTGGTGGAGGGGGTGGTATGCAGTAACAGAGGGCATGGGTTGCAGTGGCAGAGCGGGGTAGGATGCAGTGTCGGGTGTGTGGGATGCAGTGATGGAGGGGGGTGGGATGCAGCGACATAGGGAGGTGGGATACTGCGGCAGAGGGGAGAGGGATACACTGACAGATGAAGTGGCATGCAGTGACAGAGGGAAGTGGGATGCGGTGACAGAGGAATTGGGATGCAGTGATTGAAGGCGGTTGGAATCAGTGACTGAGGGGGTGGGATTCACTAATAGAGGGCGGTGGGATGCAGTGACAGAAGGGAGTTGAATGCAGTGAAAGAGGGGAGTGGGATGCAGTGAGATAGGGGTGGGATGCAGTGAAAGAGGGAAGTGAGATGCAGTGACTGAGGGGGCTGGGAGTCAATGACTGAGGGGGCTGGGAATCAGTTCGTAAAGGGGTCGGGATTCAGTGACTGAGGGAGGTGAGATGCAATCACAGAGGGCAGAGGGATGCAGTGACAGAGTTGAGTGCGGTGCAGTGACAGAAGGGAGTGGGATGCAGTGAAGGAGGGAGATGGGATGCAGTGAGAAGGGGAGTGGGATACAGTGACTGAGGGGAGTGGGGTTCAGTGACTAAGGGGTTTGGGAGGGAGTGACAGAGAGGGGCGGGATGCATTGACTGAGCGACTTGGGACGCAGTGACTGATGGGACTGGGTTGCACTGACTGAGGTGGGTTGCATCCAGTGAAGTTGGGTGCAGTGAGACGGTGAGTGGGATGCAATGATAGAAGGGAGTTGGTTGCAGTGACAGAGTGGCGTGGGATGAAGTGAAAGAGGGGAGTGGATGCAGTGATAGAAGTGAGTGGGATGCACTGACAGAGCGGAGTACGGTGCAGTGACAGAGGCGAGTGCGGTGCAGTGACAGAGGGAAGTGTGATGCAGTGACAGAGGGAAGTGTGATGCAGTGAAGGAGGGGATGGGATGTAGTGACGGGGGGCTGGGATGCAGTGAAGGAGGGGGTGGGATGCAGTGACGGGGGGCTGGGATGCAGCGGCGGAGGGAGGCAGGATGCAGTGAAAGAGGGACATGGGATGCAGTGAAGGCGGGGGTGGGATGCACTGACTGGGGGTTGGGATGCAGTGGTCAAGGGGGGTGGTATGCAGTAACAGAGGGCATGGGTTGCAGTGACAGTGCGGGGTAGGATGCAGTGTCGGGGGTGTGGGATGCAGTGATGGAGGGGGGTGGAATGCAGCGACATAGGGAGGTGGGATACTGCGGCAGAGGGGAGAGGGATACACTGACAGATGAAGTGGCATGCAGTGACAGAGGGAAGTGGGATGCAGTGACAGAGGAATTGGGATGCAATGATTGAAGGGGGTTGGAATCAGTGACTGAGGGGGATGGGATTCACTAATAGAGGGCGGTGGGATGCAGTGACAGAAGGGAGTTAAATGCAGTGAAAGAGGGGAGTGGGATGCAGTGAGATAGGGGAGGGATGCAGTGAAAGAGGGAAGTGGGATGCAGTGACAGAGGAAGTGGGATGCAGTGATTTGAGGGGGTTGGTTTCAGTGACTGAGTGGAGTGGGATTCACTAATAGAGGGCGGTGGGAGGAAGTGGCAGAAGGGAGTTCGATGCCGTAACAGAGGCGACTGGATTGCAGTGACGGAGGGGGGTGGGATGCAGTGACAGTGGTGAGTGGGGTTCAGTGACTGAGGGGGTTGGGATGCAGTGACAGAGGGGGGTGGGATGCAGTGACAGAGGAAGTGGGATGCAGTGACAGAGGGTGGAGCGCGCACTGACAGAGGGGAGTGGGATGCCGTGAAAGAGAGGGGTGGGTTGCAGTATCTGAGGGGGGTGGGATGCCGTGACAGAGGGGGTGGAATACAGTGACATTGGGGAGTGGGATGCAGTGACAGAGTGAAGTGGGGTGTGATGAGAAGGGGAGATGGATGCAGTGACAGAGGGAAGTGGGATGCAGTGACAGAGGGGAGTGGGATGCACTGACAAAAGGGAGTTGGATGCACTGACAGAGGGGAGTGGGATGCAACGAAGTAGGGAGTGGGATGCAGTGACTGGGGGTTGGGATGCAGTAGTAGAGGGGGGTGGTATGCAGTAACAGAGGGCGTGGGATGCAGTGACAGAGCGGGGTAGGATGCAGTGTCAGGGGATGTGTGATGCAGTGACGGAGGGGGTGGGATGCGGTGACAGAGGGGGGGGGGGGGGAATTTAATGACTGAGGAGGGTGGGTTTCAATGACTGAGGGGGTTGGGATGCAGTGACTGAGGGGGTTGGGATTCAATGACTGAGGGGGGTGGGATTCAGATACTGAGTGGGTCGGGATTCAATGATAGAGGGCGGTGGGTTGTGTGACAGAGGGGGGTGGAATGCAGTGACAGAAGGGAATGGGATGCAGTGACAGAGGGGCTTGGGATGCAATGACTGAGGGTCTTGGGATGCAGTGACTGAGGGGCTTGGGATGCAGTGACTGAGGGGGGTGGGGTGCAGTGAGAAGGGGAGTCAGATACAGTGACAGAAGGGAATTGGTTGCGATGACAGAGGGGAGGGGGATGCAGTGACAGAGGGGAGTGGGATCCAGTGACAGAGTTGAGTGCAGTGCAGTGACAAGTGGAGTGGGATGCAGTGACAGAGTTGAGTGCGGTGCAGTGACAGAAGGGAGTGGGATGCAGTGAAGGAGAGGAGTGGGATGCAGTGAAGGAGGGAGGTGGGATGCAGTGAAGGAGGGGCTGGGATGCAGCGGTGGAGTGGTTGGGTTGCAGTGACAGATGGGCCTGGGATGCAGTGACAGAAAGAAGTGGGTTGAAGTGACAGAGGGTGTTGAGAGGCAGTGACGGAGGGGGTTGGGATACCGTGAAAGAAGGTAGTGGAATACAGTCACTAAGGGGAGTGGGATACAGTGACTGAAGGGAGTGGATGCAATGACTGAGGGGAGTGGGATGCAGTGACAGAGGGGTGTGGAGTGCAGTGAAAGAGGTGGTGGGATGCGGTGACTGAGGTGTGTGGCATGCAGTGACAGAGGGAAGTTGGGTGCAGTGAGACGGCGAGTGGGCTGCAGTGATAGAAGGGAGTTGGTTGCAAAGGCAGAGAGGCGTGGTATGCAGTGACTGAGGTGGGTGGCATGCAGTGACAGAGGGAAGTGGGATGCAGTGACAGAGGAATTGGGATGCAGTGATTGAAGGCGGTTGGAATCAGTGACTGAGGGGGATGGGATTCACTAATAGAGGGCGGTGGGATGCAGTGACAGAAGGGAGTTGAATGCAGTGACAGAGGGAAGTGGGATGCAGTGACAGAGGGGAGTGAGATGCAGTGACAGAAGTGAGTTGGATGCACTGACAGAGGGGAGTGGGATGCAGTGAGATAGGGGAGGGATGCAGTGAAAGAGTGAAGTGGGATGCAGTGACAGAGGAAGTGGGACGCAGTGATTTGAGGGGGTTGGATTCAGTGACTGAGTGGGGTGGGATTCACTAATAGAGGGCGGTAGGAGGCAGTGGCAGAAGGGAGTTCGATGCCGTAACAGAGGGGACTGGACTGCAGTGACGGAGTGGGGTGGGATGCAGTGACAGTGGTGAGTGGGGTTCAGTGACTGAGGGGGTTGGGATGCAGTGACAGAGGGGGGTGGGATGCAGTGACAGAGGAAGTGGGATGCAGTGACAGAGGGTGGAGGGCGCACTGACAGAGGGGGGTGGGATGCAGTATCTGAGGGGGGTGGGATGCCGTGACAGAGGCAGGTGGGCTGCAGTGACAGTAGGGGTGGAATACAGTGATAGTGGGGAGTGGGATGCAGTGACAGAGTGAAGTGGGGTGTGATGAGAAGGGGAGATGGATGCAGTGACAGAGGGAAGTGGGATGCAGTGACAGAAGGGAGTTGGATGCACTGATAGAGGGGAGTGGGATGCAGCGAAGTAGGGGCTGGGATGCAGTGACTGGGGGTTGGGATGCAGTGGTGGAGGGGGATGGTATGCAGTAACAGAGGGCGTGGGATGCAGTGACAGAGCCGGGTAGGATGCAGTGTCAGGGGATGTGTGATGCAGAGACGGAGGGGGTGGGATGCGGTGACAGAGGGGGTTGGGATGCAGTGACTGAGGGGGTTGGGATTCAATGACTGAGGGGGGTGGGATTGTTACTGAGGGGGTCGGGATTCAATGATAGAGGGCGGTGGGTTGTGTGACAGAGGGGGGTGGAATGCAGTGACAGAAGGGAATGGGATGCAGTGACAGAGGGGAGAGTGATGCAGGACTGAGCGGCTTGGGATGCAGTGACTGAGGGTCTTGGGATGCAGTGAATGAGGGGCTTGGGATGCAGTGACTGAGGGGGGTGGGATGCAGTGACTGAGGGGGGTGGGGTGCAGTGAGAAGGGGAGTCGGATACAGTGACAGAAGGGAATTGGTTGCGATGACAGAGGGGATTGGGATGCAGTGACAGAGGGGAGTGGGATCCAGTGACAGAGTTGAGTGCAGTGCAGTGACAAGTGGAGTGTGATGCAGTGACAGAGTTGAGTGCGGTGTAGTGACAGAAGGGAGTGGGATGCAATGAAGGAGAGGAGTGGGATGCAGTGAAGGAGGGAGGTGGGATGCAGTTGAGGAGGGGCTGGGATGCAGCGGTGGAGGGGTTGGGATGCAGTGACAGATGGGCCTGGGATGCAGTGACAGAAAGAAGTGGGTTGAAGTGACAGAGGGTGTTGAGAGGCAGTGACGGAGGGGGTTGGGATACCGTGAAAGAAGGTAGTGGAATACAGTCACTAAGGGGAGTGGGATGCAGTGACTGACGGGAGTGGATGCAATGACTGAGGGGAGTGGGATGCAGTGACTGAGGGGAGTGGGTTGCAGTGACAGTGGGGTGTGGAGTGCAGTGAAAGAGGTGGTGGGATGCAGTGACTGAGGTGTGTGGCATGCAGTGACAGAGGGAAGTTGGGTGCAGTGAGACGGTGAGTGGGATGCAATGATAGAAGGGAGTTGGTTGCAGTGACAGAGTGGCGTGGGATGAAGTGAAAGAGGGGAGTGGATGCAGTGATAGAAGTGAGTGGGATGCACTGACATAGGGGAGTGCGGTGCAGTGACAGAGGGAAGTGTGATGCAGTGAAGGAGGGGTGGGATGTAGTGATGGGGGGCTGGGATGCAGTGAAGGAGGGGGTAGGATGCAGTGACGGGGGGCTGGGATGCAGAGGCGGAGGGAGGCGGGATGCAGTGACAGAGGGTGGAGGGAGCACTGACAGAGGGGGGTGGGATGCAGTGAAAGAGAGGGGTGGGTTGCAGTATCTGAGGGGGGTGGGATGCCGTGACAGAGGCAGGTGGGCTGCAGTGACAGTGGGGGTGGAATACAGTGACAGTGGGGAGTGGGATGCAGTGACAGAGTGAAGTGGGGTGTGGTGAGAAGGGGAGATGGTGGCAGTGACAGAGGGAAGTGGGATGCAGTGACAGAGGGAAGTGGGATGCAGTGACAGAAGGGAGTTGGATGCACTGACAGAGGGGAGTAGGATGCACGGAAGTAGGGGGTGGGATGCAGTGACTGGGGGTTGGGATGCAGTGGTGGAGGGGGATGGTATGCAGTAACAGAGGGCGTGGGATGCAGTGTCAGGGTATGTGAGATGCAGAGATGGAGGGGGTGGGATGCGGTGACAGAGGGGGGTGGAATTTAATGACTGAGGAGGGTGGGATTCAATGACTGAGGGGGTTGGGATGCAGTGACTGAGGGGGTTGGGATTCAATGACTGAGGGGGGTGGGATTCAGTTACTGAGGGGGTCGGGATTCAATGATAGAGGGCGGTGGGTTGTGTGACAGAGGGGGGTGGAATGCAGTGACAGAAAGGAATGGGATGCAGTGACAGAGGGGAGAGTGACGCAGTGACTGAGGGGCTTGGGATGCAGTGACTGAGGGTCTTGGGATGCAGTGACTGAGGAGCTTGGGATGCAGTGACTGAGGGGGGTGGGGTGCAGTGAGAAGGGGAGTCGGATACAGTGACAAAAGGGAATTGGTTGCGATGACAGAGGGGAGGGGGATGCAGTGACAAAGGGGAGTGGGATCCAGTGACAGAGTTGAGTGCAGTGCAGTGACAAGTGGCGTGGGATGCAGTGACAGAGTTCAGTGCGGTGCAGTGACAGAAGGGAGTGGGATGCAGTGAAGGAGAGGAGTGGGATGCAGTGAAGGAGGGGCTGGGATGCAGCGGTGGAGGGGTTGGGATGCAGTGACAGATGGGCCTGGGATGCAGTGACAGAAAGAAGTGGGTTGAAGTGACAGAGGGTGTTGAGAGGCAGTGATGGAGGGGGTTGGGATACCGTGAAAGAAGGTAGTGGAATACAGTCACTAAGGGGAGTGGGATGCAATGACTGACGGGAGTGGATGCAATGACTGAGGGGAGTGGATGCAATGACTGAGGGGAGTGGGATGCAGTGACTGAGGGGAGTGGGTTGCAGTGACAGAGGGGTGTGGAGTGCAGTGAAAGAGGTGGTGGGATGCAGTGACTGAGGTGTGTGGCATGCAGTGACAGAGGGAAGTTGGTGCAGTGAGATGGCGAGTGGGCTGCAGTGATAGAAGGGAGTTGGTTGCAATGACAGAGTGGCGTGGGATGCAGTGAAAGAGGGGAGTGGATGCAGTGACAGAAGCGAGTGGGATGCACTGACAGAAGCGAGTGAGATGCACTGACAGAGGGGAGTGCGGTGCAGTGACAGAAGGGAGTGGGATGCAGTGACAGAGGGAAGTGGGATGCAGTGACAGAGGGAAGTGGGATGCAGTGAAAGTGGGAAGTGTGATGCAGTGAAGGAGGGGGTGGGATGCACTGACTGGGTTTGGGATGCAGCGGCGGACGGAGGTAGCATGCAGTGAAAGAGGGAAGTGGGAGGCAGTGAAGTAGGGGGTGGGATGCAGTGACTGGGGGTTGGGATGCAGTGGTGGAGGGGGGTGGTATGCAGTAACAGATGGCGTGGTATGCAGTGACAGAGTGGGGTAGGATGCAGTGTCAGGGGTTGTGGGATGCAGGGACTGAGGGGTGGGAAGCAGTGACAGAGTGGGGTGGAATGCAGTGACTGAGGGGGCTGGGATTCAGTTAGTAATGACAGAGTGGGGTGGGATTCAATGACTGAGGGTGGTGGGATGCAGTGACTGAGGGGGCTGGCAGTCAATGACTGAGGGAGCTGGGATTCAGTTAGTAAGGGGGTCGGGATTCAGTGACTGAGGGAGGTGAGATGCAATCACAGAGGGCAGAGGGATGCAGTGACAGAGTTGAGTGCGGTGCAGTGACAGAAGGGAGTGGGATGCAGTGAAGGAGGGAGATGGGATGCAGTGAGAAGGGGAGTGGGATACAGTGACTGAGGGGAGTGAGTTTCATGACTAAGGGGTTTGGGAGGGAGTGACAGAGAGGGGAGGGATGCATTGACTGAGAGGCTGGGGATACAGTGACTGATGTGGCTGGTTTGCAGTGACTGAGGTGGGTGGCATGCAGTGACAGAGCGGGGTAGGATGCAGTGTCGGGGGTGTAGGATGCAGTGATGGATGGGGTTGGGATGCAGCGACATAGGGAGGTGGGATACTGCGGCAGAGGGGAGAGGGATACACTGACAGATGAAGTGGCATGCAGTGACAGAGGGAAGTGGGATGCAGTGACAGAGGAATTGGGATGCAGTGATTGAAGGCGGTTGCACTCAGTGACTGAGGGGGATGGGATTCACTAATAGAGGGCAGTGGGATGCAGTGACAGAAGGGAGTTGAATGCAGTGAAAGAGGGGAGGGGATGCAGTGAGATAGGGGAGGGATGCAGTGAAAGAGGGAAGTGGGATGCAGTGACAGGAAGTGGGATGCAGTGATTTGAGAGGGTTGGAATCAGTGACTGAGTGGGGTGGGATTCACTAATAGAGGGCGGTGGGAGGCAGTGGCAGAAGGGAGTTCGATGCCATAACAGAGGGGACTGGATTGCAGTGACGGAGGGGGGTGGGATGCAGTGACAGTGGTGAGTGGGGTTCAGTGACTGAGGGGGTTGGGATGCAGTGACAGAGGGGGGTGGGATGCAGTGACAGAGTGGCGTGGGATGAAGTGAAAGAGGGGAGTGGATTCAGTGAAAGAAGTGAGTAGGATGCACTGACAGAGGGGAGTGCGGTGCACTGACAGAGGGGAGTGCGGTGCAGTGACAGAGGGAAGTGTGATGCAGTGAAGGAGGGGGTGGGATGTAGTGACGGGGGGCTGGGATGCAGTGAAGGAGGGGGTAGGATGCAGTGACGGGGGGCTGGGATGCAGCAGCGGAGGGAGGCAGGATGCAGTGACAGAGGAAGTGGGATGCAGTGACAGAGGGTGGAGGGATCACTGACAGAGGGGGGTGGGATGCAGTGAAAGGGAGGGGTGGGTTGCAGAACCTGAGGGGGGTGGGATGCCGTGACAGAGGCAGGTGGACTGCAGTGACAGTGGGGGTGGAATACAGTGACAGTGGGGAGTGGGATGCAGTGACAGAGTGAAGTGGGGTGTGGTGAGAAGGGGAGATGGATGCAGTGACAGAGGGGAGTGGGATGCAGTGACAGAAGGGAGTTGGATGCACTGACAGAGGGGAGTTGGATGCACTGACAGAGGGGAGTGGGATGCAGCGAAGTAGGGGGTTGGATGCAGTGACTGGGGGTTGGGATGCAGTGGTGGAGGGGGAGGGTATGCAGTAACAGAGGCCGTGGGATGCAGTGACAGAGCGGGGTAGGATGAAGTGTCAGGGGATGTGTGATGCAGAGACGGAGGGGGTGGGATGCGGTGACAGAGGGGGGTGGAATTTAATGACTGAGGAGGGTGGGTTTCAATGACTGAGCGGGTTTTGATGCAGTGACTGAGGGGGTTGGGATTCAATGACTGAGGGGGGTGGGATTCAGTTACTGAGGGGGTCGGGATTCAATGATAGAGGGCGGTGGGTTGTGTGACAGAGGGGGGTGGAATGCAGTGACAGAAGGGAATGGGATGCAGTGACAGAGGGGAGATGATGCAATGACTGAGGGGCTTGGGATGCAGTGACTGAGGGTCTTGGGATGCAGTGACTGAGGGTCTTGGGATGTAGTGACTGAGGAGCTTGGGATGCAGTGACTGAGGGGCTGGGGTGCAGTGAGAAGGGGAGTCGGATACAGTGACAGAAGGGAATTGGTTGCGATGACAGAGGGGAGGGGGATGTAGTGACAGAGGGGAGTGGGATCCAGTGACAGTTGAGTGCAGTGCAGTGACAAGTGGAGTGGGATGCAGTGACAGAGTTGAGTGCGGTGCAGTGACAGAAGGGAGTGGGATGCAGTGAAGGAGAGGAGTGGGATGCAGTGAAGGAGGGAAGTGGGATGCAGTGAAGGAGGGGCTGGGATGCAGCGGTGGAGGGGTTGGGATGCAGTGACAGATGGGCCTGGGATGCAGTGACAGAAAGAAGTGGGTTGAAGTGACAGAGGGTGTTGAGAGGCAGTGACGGAGGGGGTTGGGATACCGTGAAAGAAGGTAGTGGAATACAGTCACTAAGGGGAGTGGGATACAGTGACTGAGGGGAGTGGGATGCAATGACTGAGGGGAGTGGGTTGCAGTGACAGAGGGGTGTGGAGTGCAGTGAAAGAGGTGGTGGGATGCGGTGACTGAGGTGTGTGGCATGCAGTGACAGAGGGAAGTGGGGTGCAGTGAGACGGCGAGTGGGCTGCAGTGATAGAAGGGAGTTGGTTGCAATGACAGAGGGGTGTGGGATGCAGTGAAAGAGGGGAGTGGATGCAGTGACAGAAGCGAGTGGGATGCACTGACAGAAGCGAGTGAGATGCACTGACACAGGGGAGTGCGGTGCAGTGACAAGGGGAGTGTGATACAGTGACAGAGGGAAGTGTGATGCAGTGAAGGAGGGGGTGGGCTGTAGTGACGGGGGGCTGGGATGCAGCGGCGGACGGAGGTAGCATGCAGTGAAAGAGGGAAGTGGGATGCAGTGAAGGCGGGGGTGGAATGCACTGACTGGGGGTTGGGATGCTGTGGTGGAGGGGGGTGGTATGCAGTAACAGATGGCGTGGTATGCAGTGACAGAGTGGGGTAGAATGCAGTGACAGAGTGGGGTGGGATTCAATGAACGAGGGGGGTGGGATGCAGTGACTGAAGGGGCTGGCAGTCAATGACTGAGGGCGCTGGGATTCAGTTAGTAAGGGGGTCGGGATTCAGTGACTGAGGGAGGTGAGATGCAATCGCAGAGGGCAGAGGGATGCAGTGACAGAGTTGAGTGTGGTGCAGTGACAGAAGGGAGTGGGATGCAGTGAAGGAGGGAGATGGGATGCAGTGAGAAGGGGAGTGGGATACAGTGACTGAGGGGAGTGGGGTTTAGTGACTAAGGGTTTTGGGAGGGAGTGACAGAGAGGGGAGGATGCATTGACTGAGAGGCTGGGGATACAGTGACTGATGGGGCTGGGTTGCACTGACTGAGGTGGGTTGCATGCAGTGAAGTTGGGTGCAGCGAGACGGTGAGTGGGATGCAATGATAGAAGGGAGTTGGTTGCAGTGACAGAGTGGCGTGGGATGAAGTGAAAGAGGGGAGTGGATGCAGTGACAGAAGTGAGTGGGATGCACTGACAGAGCGGAGTACGGTGCACTGACAGAGGCGAGTGCGGTGCAGTGACAGAGGGAAGTGTGATGCAGTGACAGAGGGAAGTGTGATGCAGTGAAGGGAGGGGGTAGGATGTAGTGACGGGGGGCTGGGATGCAGTGGTGGAGGGAGGCAGGATGCAGTGATGGGGGTGCTGGGATGCAGCGGCGGAGGGAGGCAGGATGCAGTGAAAGAGGGAAGTGGGATGCAGTGAAGGCGGGGGTGGGATGCATTGACTGGGGGTTGGGATGCAGTGGTCAAGGGGGGTGGTATGCAGTAACAGAGGGCATGGGTTGCAGTGACAGAGCGGGGTAGGATGCAGTGTCGGGGGTGTGGGATGCAGTGATGGAGGTGGGTGGGATGCAGCGACATAGGGAGGTGGGATACTGCGGCAGAGGGGAGAGGGATACACTGACAGATGAAGTGGCATGCAGTGACAGAGGGAAGTGGGATGCAGTGACAGAGGAATTGGGATGCAATGATTGAAGGCAGTTGGAATCAGTGACTGAGGGGGATGGGATTCACTAATAGAGGGCGGTGGGATGCAGTGACAGAAGGGAGTTAAATGCAGTGAAAGAGGGGAGTGGGATGCAGTGAGATAGGGGAGGGATGCAGTGAAAGAGGGAAGTGGGATGCAGTGACAGAGGAAGTGGGATGCAGTGATTTGAGGGGGTTGGATTCAGTGACTGAGTGGGGTGGGATTCACTAATAGAGGGCGGTGGGAGGCAGTGGCAGAAGGGAGTTCGATGCCGTAACAGAGGGGACTGGATTGCAGTGACGGAGGGGGGTGGGATGCAGTGACAGTGGTGAGTGGGGTTCAGTGACTGAGGGGGTTGGGATGCAGTGACAGAGGGGGGTGGGATGCAGTGACAGAGTGGCGTGGGATGAAGTGACAGAGGGTGGAGGGCGCACTAACAGAGGGGGATGGGATGCAGTATCTGAGGGGGGTGGGATGCCGTGACAGCGGCAGGTGGGCTGCAGTGACAGTGGGGGTGGAATAGAGTGACAGTGGGGAGTGGGATGCAGTGACAGAGTGAAGTGGGGTGTGATGAGAAGGGGAGATGGATGCAGTGACAGAGGGAAGTGGGATGCAGTGACAGAGGGGAGTGGGATGCAGTGACAGAAGGGAGTTGGATGCACTGACAGAGGGGAGTGGGATGCAGCGAAGTCGGGGCTGGGATGCAGTGACTGGGGGTTGGGATGCAGTGGTGGAGGGGGATGGTATGCAGTAACATAGGGCGTGGGATGCAGTGACAGAGCGGGGTAGGATGCAGTGTCAGGGGATGTGTGATGCAGAGACGTAGGGGGTGGGATGCGGTGACAGAGGGGGTGGAATTTAATGACTGAGGAGGGTGGGATTCAATGACTGAGGGGGTTGGGATGCAGTGACTGAGGGGGTTGGGATTCAATGACTGAGGGGGGTGGGATTCAGTTACTGAGGGGGTCGGGATTCAATGATAGAGGGCGGTGGGTTGTGTGACAGAGGGGGTGGAATGCAGTGACAGAAGGGAATGGGATGCAGTGACAGAGGGGAGAGTGATGCAGGACTGAGGGGCTTGGGATGCAGTGACTGAGGGTCTTGGGATGCAGTGACTGAGGGGCTTGTGATGCAGTGACTGAGGGGGGTGGGGTGCAGTGAGAAGGGGAGTCGGATACATTGACAGAAGGGAATTGGTTGCGATGACAGAGGGGAGTGGGATGCAGTGAAGGAGAGGAGTGGAATGCAGTGAAGGAGGCAGGTGGGATGCAGTGAAGGAGGGGCTGGGATGCAGCGGTGGAGGGGTTGGGATGCAGTGACAGATGGGCCTGGGATGCAGTGACAGAAAGAAGTGGGTTGAAGTGACAGAGGGTGTTGAGAGGCAGTGACGGAGGGGGTTGGGATACCGTGAAAGAAGGTAGTGGAATACAGTCACTAAGGGGAGTGGGATGCAGTGACTGAGGGGAGTGGGTTGCAGTGACAGAGGGGTGTGGAGTGCAGTGAAAGAGGTGGTGGGATGCAGTGACTGAGGTGTGTGACATGCAGTGACAGAGCGAAGTTGGGTGCAGTGAGACGGCGAGTGGGCTGCAGTGATAGAAGGGAGTTGGTTGCAATGACAGAGTGGCGTGGGATGCAGTGAAAGAGGGGAGTGGATGCAGTGACAGAAGCGAGTGGGATGCACTGACAGAAGCGAGTGAGATGCACTGACAGAGGGGAGTGCGGTGCAGTGACAGAAGGGAGTGGGATGCAGTGACAGAGGGAAGTGGGATGCAGTGACAGAGGGAAGTGGGATGCAGTTAGAAGGGGAGTGGGATGCAGTGACTGAAGGGAGTTGGTTGCAATGACAGAGTGGCGTGGGATGCAGTGAAAGAGGGGAGTGGATGCAGTGACAGAAGCGAGTGGGATGCACTGACAGAAGCGAGTGAGATGCACTGACACAGGGGAGTGCGGTGCAGTGACAAGGGGAGTGTGATACAGTGACAGAGGGAAGTGTGATGCAGTGAAGGAGGGGGTGGGCTGTAGTGACGGGGGGCTGGGATGCAGCGGCGGACGGAGGTAGCATGCAGTGAAAGAGGGAAGTGGGATGCAGTGAAGGCGGGGGTGGAATGCACTGACTGGGGGTTGGGATGCTGTGGTGGAGGGGGGTGGTATGCAGTAACAGATGGCGTGGTATGCAGTGACAGAGTGGGGTAGAATGCAGTGACAGAGTGGGGTGGGATTCAATGAACGAGGGGGGTGGGATGCAGTGACTGAAGGGGCTGGCAGTCAATGACTGAGGGCGCTGGGATTCAGTTAGTAAGGGGGTCGGGATTCAGTGACTGAGGGAGGTGAGATGCAATCGCAGAGGGCAGAGGGATGCAGTGACAGAGTTGAGTGTGGTGCAGTGACAGAAGGGAGTGGGATGCAGTGAAGGAGGGAGATGGGATGCAGTGAGAAGGGGAGTGGGATACAGTGACTGAGGGGAGTGGGGTTTAGTGACTAAGGGTTTTGGGAGGGAGTGACAGAGAGGGGAGGATGCATTGACTGAGAGGCTGGGGATACAGTGACTGATGGGGCTGGGTTGCACTGACTGAGGTGGGTTGCATGCAGTGAAGTTGGGTGCAGCGAGACGGTGAGTGGGATGCAATGATAGAAGGGAGTTGGTTGCAGTGACAGAGTGGCGTGGGATGAAGTGAAAGAGGGGAGTGGATGCAGTGACAGAAGTGAGTGGGATGCACTGACAGAGCGGAGTACGGTGCACTGACAGAGGCGAGTGCGGTGCAGTGACAGAGGGAAGTGTGATGCAGTGACAGAGGGAAGTGTGATGCAGTGAAGGGAGGGGGTAGGATGTAGTGACGGGGGGCTGGGATGCAGTGGTGGAGGGAGGCAGGATGCAGTGATGGGGGGGCTGGGATGCAGCGGCGGAGGGAGGCAGGATGCAGTGAAAGAGGGAAGTGGGATGCAGTGAAGGCGGGGGTGGGATGCATTGACTGGGGGTTGGGATGCAGTGGTCAAGGGGGGTGGTATGCAGTAACAGAGGGCATGGGTTGCAGTGACAGAGCGGGGTAGGATGCAGTGTCGGGGGTGTGGGATGCAGTGATGGAGGTGGGTGGGATGCAGCGACATAGGGAGGTGGGATACTGCGGCAGAGGGGAGAGGGATACACTGACAGATGAAGTGGCATGCAGTGACAGAGGGAAGTGGGATGCAGTGACAGAGGAATTGGGATGCAATGATTGAAGGCAGTTGGAATCAGTGACTGAGGGGGATGGGATTCACTAATAGAGGGCGGTGGGATGCAGTGACAGAAGGGAGTTAAATGCAGTGAAAGAGGGGAGTGGGATGCAGTGAGATAGGGGAGGGATGCAGTGAAAGAGGGAAGTGGGATGCAGTGACAGAGGAAGTGGGATGCAGTGATTTGAGGGGGTTGGATTCAGTGACTGAGTGGGGTGGGATTCACTAATAGAGGGCGGTGGGAGGCAGTGGCAGAAGGGAGTTCGATGCCGTAACAGAGGGGACTGGATTGCAGTGACGGAGGGGGGTGGGATGCAGTGACAGTGGTGAGTGGGGTTCAGTGACTGAGGGGGTTGGGATGCAGTGACAGAGGGGGGTGGGATGCAGTGACAGAGTGGCGTGGGATGAAGTGACAGAGGGTGGAGGGCGCACTAACAGAGGGGGATGGGATGCAGTATCTGAGGGGGGTGGGATGCCGTGACAGCGGCAGGTGGGCTGCAGTGACAGTGGGGGTGGAATAGAGTGACAGTGGGGAGTGGGATGCAGTGACAGAGTGAAGTGGGGTGTGATGAGAAGGGGAGATGGATGCAGTGACAGAGGGAAGTGGGATGCAGTGACAGAGGGGAGTGGGATGCAGTGACAGAAGGGAGTTGGATGCACTGACAGAGGGGAGTGGGATGCAGCGAAGTCGGGGCTGGGATGCAGTGACTGGGGGTTGGGATGCAGTGGTGGAGGGGGATGGTATGCAGTAACATAGGGCGTGGGATGCAGTGACAGAGCGGGGTAGGATGCAGTGTCAGGGGATGTGTGATGCAGAGACGTAGGGGGTGGGATGCGGTGACAGAGGGGGTGGAATTTAATGACTGAGGAGGGTGGGATTCAATGACTGAGGGGGTTGGGATGCAGTGACTGAGGGGGTTGGGATTCAATGACTGAGGGGGGTGGGATTCAGTTACTGAGGGGGTCGGGATTCAATGATAGAGGGCGGTGGGTTGTGTGACAGAGGGGGTGGAATGCAGTGACAGAAGGGAATGGGATGCAGTGACAGAGGGGAGAGTGATGCAGGACTGAGGGGCTTGGGATGCAGTGACTGAGGGTCTTGGGATGCAGTGACTGAGGGGCTTGTGATGCAGTGACTGAGGGGGGTGGGGTGCAGTGAGAAGGGGAGTCGGATACATTGACAGAAGGGAATTGGTTGCGATGACAGAGGGGAGTGGGATGCAGTGAAGGAGAGGAGTGGAATGCAGTGAAGAAGGCAGGTGGGATGCAGTGAAGGAGGGGCTGGGATGCAGCGGTGGAGGGGTTGGGATGCAGTGACAGATGGGCCTGGGATGCAGTGACAGAAAGAAGTGGGTTGAAGTGACAGAGGGTGTTGAGAGGCAGTGACGGAGGGGGTTGGGATACCGTGAAAGAAGGTAGTGGAATACAGTCACTAAGGGGAGTGGGATGCAGTGACTGAGGGGAGTGGGTTGCAGTGACAGAGGGGTGTGGAGTGCAGTGAAAGAGGTGGTGGGATGCAGTGACTGAGGTGTGTGACATGCAGTGACAGAGCGAAGTTGGGTGCAGTGAGACGGCGAGTGGGCTGCAGTGATAGAAGGGAGTTGGTTGCAATGACAGAGTGGCGTGGGATGCAGTGAAAGAGGGGAGTGGATGCAGTGACAGAAGCGAGTGGGATGCACTGACAGAAGCGAGTGAGATGCACTGACAGAGGGGAGTGCGGTGCAGTGACAGAAGGGAGTGGGATGCAGTGACAGAGGGAAGTGGGATGCAGTGACAGAGGGAAGTGGGATGCAGTTAGAAGGGGAGTGGGATGCAGTGACTGAAGGGAGTTGGTTGCAATGACAGAGTGGCGTGGGATGCAGTGAAAGAGGGGAGTGGATGCAGTGACAGAAGCGAGTGGGATGCACTGACAGAAGCGAGTGAGATGCACTGACACAGGGGAGTGCGGTGCAGTGACAAGGGGAGTGTGATACAGTGACAGAGGGAAGTGTGATGCAGTGAAGGAGGGGGTGGGCTGTAGTGACGGGGGGCTGGGATGCAGCGGCGGACGGAGGTAGCATGCAGTGAAAGAGGGAAGTGGGATGCAGTGAAGGCGGGGGTGGAATGCACTGACTGGGGGTTGGGATGCTGTGGTGGAGGGGGGTGGTATGCAGTAACAGATGGCGTGGTATGCAGTGACAGAGTGGGGTAGAATGCAGTGACAGAGTGGGGTGGGATTCAATGAACGAGGGGGGTGGGATGCAGTGACTGAAGGGGCTGGCAGTCAATGACTGAGGGCGCTGGGATTCAGTTAGTAAGGGGGTCGGGATTCAGTGACTGAGGGAGGTGAGATGCAATCGCAGAGGGCAGAGGGATGCAGTGACAGAGTTGAGTGTGGTGCAGTGACAGAAGGGAGTGGGATGCAGTGAAGGAGGGAGATGGGATGCAGTGAGAAGGGGAGTGGGATACAGTGACTGAGGGGAGTGGGGTTTAGTGACTAAGGGTTTTGGGAGGGAGTGACAGAGAGGGGAGGATGCATTGACTGAGAGGCTGGGGATACAGTGACTGATGGGGCTGGGTTGCACTGACTGAGGTGGGTTGCATGCAGTGAAGTTGGGTGCAGCGAGACGGTGAGTGGGATGCAATGATAGAAGGGAGTTGGTTGCAGTGACAGAGTGGCGTGGGATGAAGTGAAAGAGGGGAGTGGATGCAGTGACAGAAGTGAGTGGGATGCACTGACAGAGCGGAGTACGGTGCACTGACAGAGGCGAGTGCGGTGCAGTGACAGAGGGAAGTGTGATGCAGTGACAGAGGGAAGTGTGATGCAGTGAAGGGAGGGGGTAGGATGTAGTGACGGGGGGCTGGGATGCAGTGGTGGAGGGAGGCAGGATGCAGTGATGGGGGGGCTGGGATGCAGCGGCGGAGGGAGGCAGGATGCAGTGAAAGAGGGAAGTGGGATGCAGTGAAGGCGGGGGTGGGATGCATTGACTGGGGGTTGGGATGCAGTGGTCAAGGGGGGTGGTATGCAGTAACAGAGGGCATGGGTTGCAGTGACAGAGCGGGGTAGGATGCAGTGTCGGGGGTGTGGGATGCAGTGATGGAGGTGGGTGGGATGCAGCGACATAGGGAGGTGGGATACTGCGGCAGAGGGGAGAGGGATACACTGACAGATGAAGTGGCATGCAGTGACAGAGGGAAGTGGGATGCAGTGACAGAGGAATTGGGATGCAATGATTGAAGGCAGTTGGAATCAGTGACTGAGGGGGATGGGATTCACTAATAGAGGGCGGTGGGATGCAGTGACAGAAGGGAGTTAAATGCAGTGAAAGAGGGGAGTGGGATGCAGTGAGATAGGGGAGGGATGCAGTGAAAGAGGGAAGTGGGATGCAGTGACAGAGGAAGTGGGATGCAGTGATTTGAGGGGGTTGGATTCAGTGACTGAGTGGGGTGGGATTCACTAATAGAGGGCGGTGGGAGGCAGTGGCAGAAGGGAGTTCGATGCCGTAACAGAGGGGACTGGATTGCAGTGACGGAGGGGGGTGGGATGCAGTGACAGTGGTGAGTGGGGTTCAGTGACTGAGGGGGTTGGGATGCAGTGACAGAGGGGGGTGGGATGCAGTGACAGAGTGGCGTGGGATGAAGTGACAGAGGGTGGAGGGCGCACTAACAGAGGGGGATGGGATGCAGTATCTGAGGGGGGTGGGATGCCGTGACAGCGGCAGGTGGGCTGCAGTGACAGTGGGGGTGGAATAGAGTGACAGTGGGGAGTGGGATGCAGTGACAGAGTGAAGTGGGGTGTGATGAGAAGGGGAGATGGATGCAGTGACAGAGGGAAGTGGGATGCAGTGACAGAGGGGAGTGGGATGCAGTGACAGAAGGGAGTTGGATGCACTGACAGAGGGGAGTGGGATGCAGCGAAGTCGGGGCTGGGATGCAGTGACTGGGGGTTGGGATGCAGTGGTGGAGGGGGATGGTATGCAGTAACATAGGGCGTGGGATGCAGTGACAGAGCGGGGTAGGATGCAGTGTCAGGGGATGTGTGATGCAGAGACGTAGGGGGTGGGATGCGGTGACAGAGGGGGGTGGAATTTAATGACTGAGGAGGGTGGGATTCAATGACTGAGGGGGTTGGGATGCAGTGACTGAGGGGGTTGGGATTCAATGACTGAGGGGGGTGGGATTCAGTTACTGAGGGGGTCGGGATTCAATGATAGAGGGCGGTGGGTTGTGTGACAGAGGGGGTGGAATGCAGTGACAGAAGGGAATGGGATGCAGTGACAGAGGGGAGAGTGATGCAGGACTGAGGGGCTTGGGATGCAGTGACTGAGGGTCTTGGGATGCAGTGACTGAGGGGCTTGTGATGCAGTGACTGAGGGGGGTGGGGTGCAGTGAGAAGGGGAGTCGGATACATTGACAGAAGGGAATTGGTTGCGATGACAGAGGGGAGTGGGATGCAGTGAAGGAGAGGAGTGGGATGCAGTGAAGGAGGCAGGTGGGATGCAGTGAAGGAGGGGCTGGGATGCAGCGGTGGAGGGGTTGGGATGCAGTGACAGATGGGCCTGGGATGCAGTGACAGAAAGAAGTGGGTTGAAGTGACAGAGGGTGTTGAGAGGCAGTGACGGAGGGGGTTGGGATACCGTGAAAGAAGGTAGTGGAATACAGTCACTAAGGGGAGTGGGATGCAGTGACTGAGGGGAGTGGGTTGCAGTGACAGAGGGGTGTGGAGTGCAGTGAAAGAGGTGGTGGGATGCAGTGACTGAGGTGTGTGACATGCAGTGACAGAGCGAAGTTGGGTGCAGTGAGACGGCGAGTGGGCTGCAGTGATAGAAGGGAGTTGGTTGCAATGACAGAGTGGCGTGGGATGCAGTGAAAGAGGGGAGTGGATGCAGTGACAGAAGCGAGTGGGATGCACTGACAGAAGCGAGTGAGATGCACTGACAGAGGGGAGTGCGGTGCAGTGACAGAAGGGAGTGGGATGCAGTGACAGAGGGAAGTGGGATGCAGTTAGAAGGGGAGTGGGATACAGTGACTGAGGGGAGCGGGGTACAGTGACTAAGGGGTTTGGAAGGGAATGACAGAGAGGGGAGGGATGCATTGACTGAGAGGCTTGGGATGCAGTGACTGATGGGGCTGGGTTGCAGTGACAGAGGTGGGTGGCATGCAGTGACAGAGGGAAGTTGGGTGCAGTGAGACGGTGAGTGGGATGCAATGATAGAAGGGAGTTGGTTGCAGTGACAGAGTGGCGTGGGATGAAGTGAAAGAGGGGAGTGGATGCAGTGATAGAAGTGAGTGGGATGCACTGACAGAGGGGAGTGCGGTGCAGTGACAGAGGGAAGTGTGATGCAGTGAAGGAGGGGGTTGGGATGCAGTGACTGAGGGGGCTGGGTCAATGACTGAGGGGGGTGGGATTCAGTTAGTAAGGGGGTCGGTAGTCAGTGATAGAAGGGAGTTGAATGCAGAGAAAGAGGGGAGTGGGATGCACTGACAGAAGGGAGTGGGATGCAGTGACAGAAGGGAGTGGGATGCAGTGACTGACGCGGGTGGGATGCAGTGAAGGAGGGAGGTGGGATGCAGTGAAGGAGGGTCTGGATGAAGCGGTGGAGGGGTTGGGATGCAGTGACAGATGGGCCTGGGATGCAGTGACGGAAAGACGTGGGTTGAAGTGACAGAGGGTGTTGAGAGGCAGTGATGGAGGGGGTTGGGATACCTTGAAAGAAGGTAGTGGAATACAGTGACTGAGGGGAGTGATTGCAGTGACTGAGGGGAGTGGGATGCAGTGCCAGAAGGGAGTTAGATGCAGTGACAGAGTTGAGTGTGGTGCAGTGACAGAAGGGAGTTCAATGTAGTGACAGAGGGGAGTGCGATGCAGTGAAGGAGGGGGGTAGGATGCAGTGAAGGAGGGGGTGGGATGCAGTGAAGGAGGGGGTGGGATGCAGTGAAGGAGGGGGTGGGATGCAGTGAAGGAGAGGCTGGGGTGCAGTGACAGAGGGAAGTTGGGTGCAGTGAGGAGGGCAGTGGGATGCAGTGACAGAAGGGAGTAGGTTGCAGTAACAGAGGGGCATGGGATGAAGTGAAAGAGGGGAGTGGATGCAGTGACAGCAGCGAGTGAGATGCTGTGACAGAGTTGAGTGCGGTGAGGTGACAAGTGGAGTGGGATGCAGTGACAGAAGGGAGTTGGATGCAGTGACAGAGGGCCGTGGGTTGCAATGAAAGAGGGAAGTGGGATGCAGTGAAGGATGGGGGTGGGATGACACGAAGGGGGCTGGCATGCAGCGGCGGAGTGGGGTGGGTTGCAGTGACAGAGGGGTTGGGATAGAGCGACAGAGGAAGTGGGATGCGGTGACAGAGGGTGGAGGGAGCACTGACAGAGGGGGGTGGGCTGCAGTGAAAGAGAGGGGTGGGGTGCAATGTCTGAGTGGGGGTGGGATGCCGTGACAGAGGGGGTGGAATGCAGTGACAGTGGGGAGTGGGATGCAGTGACAGAGCGAAGTGGGGTGTAGTGAGAAGGGGAGTGGGATGCTGTTACGGAAGGGAGTTGGATGCAGTGACAGAGCTGGTGGGATACAGTGACAGAAGGTAGGGGAATGCAGTAACAGAGGGGAGTGGGATGCAGTGACAGAAGGGAGTGGGATGCACTGACAGATGGGAGTGGGATGCCGTGAAGAAGGAGGTGGGTTGCAGTGACTGGGGATTGGGATGCAGTGACACAGTGGGGTGGTATGCAGTAACAGATGGTGTGGTATGCAGTGACAGAGCGGGGTAGGATGCAGTGTCAGGGGTTGTGGGATGCAGTGACTGAGGGGTGAGATGCAGTGACTGCGGGGGGTGGGATTCAATGACTGAGGGGGTTGGGATGCAGTGACTGAGGGGGCTGGGAGTCAATGACTGAGGGGGTCGGGATTCAGTGATAGAGGGCGGTGGGATGCGTGACAGAGGGGGGTGGAATGCAGTGATAGAAGGGAGTTGAATGCAGCGAAAGAGGGGAGTGGGATGCAATGACAGAAGGGAGTGGGTTGCAGTGACAGAGGCGAGTGGGGTTCAGTGACAGAGGAGTTTGGGATGCAGTGACAGAGGGGAGAGGGATGCAGTCACTGAGGGGCTTGGGATGCAGTGACTGAGGGGGGTGGGATGCAGTGAGAAGGGGAGTGGGATGCAGTGACGGAAGGGAATTGGTTGCGATGACAGAGGGGAGTGGGATGCACTGACAAAGTTGAGTATGGTGCAGTGACAAGTGGAGTGGGATGCAGTGCCAGAAGGGAGTTAGATGCAGTGACAGAGTTGACTGCGGTGCAGTGACAGAAGGGAGTTCAATGTAGTAACAGAGGGGACTGTGATGCAGTGAAGGAGGTGGGTAGGATGCAGTGAAGGAGGGGGTGGGATGCAGTGAAGGAGGGGGTGGGATGCAGTGAAGGAGGGGGTGGGATGCAGTGAAGGAGGGGCTGGGGTGCAGTGACAGAGGGAAGTCAGGTGCAGTGAGGAGGGCAGTGGGATGCAGTGACAGAAGGGAGTAGGTTGCAGTGACAGAGGGGCATGGGATGAAGTGAAAGAATGGAGTGGGATGCAGTGTCAGCAGCGAGTGAGATGCTGTGACAGAGTTGAGTGTGGTGCAGTGACAAGTGGAGTGGGATGCAGTGACAGAAGGGAGTTGGATGCAGTGACAGAGGGCAGTGGGTTGCAGTGATAGAGGGGAGTGGGATGCAGTGAAGGACGGGGTTGGGATGCAGTGACTAAGTGGTGTGGGATGCAGTGACTGAGGGGAGTGGGGTTCAGTGAATTAGGGGGTTGGGATGGAGTGACAGGGATGAGAGGGAGGCATTGATTGAGGGGCTTGGGATGCAGTGACTGATGGGGGTGGGTTGCAGTGACTGAGGGGAGTGGAATTCAGTGATAGAGGGCGGTGGGATGCAGTGAAAGAGGGGATGGAATGCAGTGACAGAGGGGTGGAATGCAGTGACAGAGGAGGGTGGAATGCAGTGACAGAGGGGTGGAATGCAGTGACAGAGGGGGTGGAATGCAGTGACAGAGGGGTGGAATGCAGTGACAGAGGGAAGTGGGGTGCAGTGACAGAGGGGTGGAATGCAGTGACAGAGGGGTGGAATGCAGTGACAGAGGGAAGTGGGGTGCAGTGAGAAGGGGAGTGGGATGCAGTGATAGAAGGGATTTGGTTGCAATGACAGAGGGAAGTGGAATGCAGTAAAGGAGGGGGTGGGATGCAGTGACAGAGGGGGTGGGATGCAGTGAAAGAGGGAGTGGGATGCAGTGACAGAGGGAAGTGCGGTGCAGTGACAAGGGAAGTATGATGCAGTGACAGAAGGGAGTTGGATGCAGTGACAGAGGGAAGTGGGGTGCAGTAAAGGAGGGGGTGGGATGCAGTGACGGGGTTGGGATGCAGTGGCAGAGGGGGGTAAGATGCAGTGACAGAAGGGAGATGGATGCAGTGACAGAGGGGAGTGGGATGCAGTGACAGAAGGGAGATGGATGCAGTGACAGAGGGGAGTGGGTTGCAGTGAAGGAGGGGAGGGAGATTCAGTGAAGGAGGGGCTGGGATGAGTGAAGGGGGCTGGGATGCAGCGGCGGAGGGGGGTGGGTTGCACTGACAGAGGGGGCTGGGATGCAGTGAAGGAAAGAAGAGGGTTCAAGTGACAGAGGGCGTTGAGAGGCAGTGACAGAGGGGGGTTGGGATGCAGTAACAGAGGGAAGTGGAATGCAGTGACTGAGGGGAGAGGGGTTCAGTGACTAAGGGGGTTGGGATGCAGTGACTGAGGATGTGGGATGCTGTGACAGAGGGGTGAGGGATGTAGTGACTGAGGGGCTTGGGGTGCAGTGACTGATGGGGGTGGGATCCAGTGACAGAGGCGGGTGGAGTTCAGTGACACAGAAGTGTGGGATGCAGTGACACAGGGGGGTTGGATGCAGTGAAAGAGGTGAGTGGGATGCAGTGGCAGAAGGGAGTTCGATGCCGTGACGGAGGCGACTGGGTTTCAGTGAAGGAGGGGGTTGGGATGCAGTGACAGAGGTTGATGAGATGCATTGACGGAGGGGGGTGGGATGAAGTGACAGAGGGAAGTGGGAGAAGTGAAGGAGGGGGTGGGATGCAGTGACTGGGGGTTAGGATGCAGTGATGGAGGGGGGTGGTATGCAGTAACAGAGGGCGTGGGATGCAGTGAGAGAGCGGGGTAGGATGCAGTGTGAGTGGGCGTGGGATGCGGTGACTGCGGGGAGTGGGATTCAATGACAGAGGGGGTTGGGATGCAGTGATTGAGGGGGCTGGGAGTCAATGACTGAGGGGGGTGGGATTCAGTTAGTAAGGGGGTCGGAATTCAGTGATAGAGGGTGATGGGGTGCGTGACAGAGGGGGGTGGAATGCAGTGATAGAAGGGAGTTGAATGCAGCGAAAGAGGGGAGTGGGATGCACTAACAGAAGGGAGTGGGTTGCAGTGACAGAGGCGAGTGGGGTTCAATGACAGAGGAGTTTGGGATGCAGTGACAGAGGGGAGAGGGATGCAATGACTGAGGGGCTTGGGATGCAGTGACTAAGGGGGGTGGGGTGCAGTGAGAAGGGGATTGGGATGCAGTGACGGATGGGAATTGGTTGCGATGACAGAGGAGGGAGGGATGCACTGACAAAGTTGAGTGTGGTGCAGTGACAAGTGGAGTGGGATGCAGTGCCAGAAGGGAGTTAGATGCAGTGACAGAGTTGAGTGTGGTGCAGTGACAGAAGGGAGTTCAATGTAGTGACAGAGGGGAGTGCGATGCAGTGAAGGAGGTGGGTAGGATGCAGTGAAGGAGGGGGTGGGATGCAGTGAAGGAGGGGGTGGGATGCAGTGAAGGAGGGGGTGGGATGCAGTGAAGGAGGGGCTGGGATGCAGTGACAGAGGGAAGTCGGGTGCAGTGAGGAGGGCAGTGGGATGCAGTGACAGAAGGGAGTAGGTTGCAGTAACAGAGGGGCAAGGGATGAAGTGAAAGAATGGAGTGGGATGCAGTGTCAGCAGCGAGTGAGATGCTGTGACAGAGTTGAGTGCGGTGCAGTGACAAGTGGAGTGGGATGCAGTGACAGAAGGGAGTTGGATGCAGTGACAGAGGGCAGTGGGTTGCAGTGAAAGAGGGGAGTGGGATGCAGTGAAGGACGGGGGTGGGATGACACGAAGGGGGCTGGCATGCAGCGGCGGAGGGGGGTGGGTTGCAGTGACAGAGGGGGCTGGGATGCAGTGACAGAAGTTGGAGGGAGCACTGACAGAGGGGGGTGGGCTGCAGTGACAGAGGGGTTGGGATACAGCGACAGAAGGTAGGGGAATGCGGTGACAGAGGGTTGAGGGAGCACTGACAGAGGGGGGTGGGCTGCAGTGAAAGAGAGGGGTGGGGTGCAATGTCTGAGTGGGGGTGGGATGCCGTGACAGAGGGGGTGGAATGCAGTGACAGTGGGGAGTGGGATGCAGTGACAGAGCGAAGTGGGGTGTAGTGAGAAGGGGAGTGGGATGCTGTTACGGAAGGGAGTTGGATGCAGTGACAGAGCGGGTGGGATACAGTGACAGAGGGTAGGGGAATGCAGTAACAGAGGGGAGTGGGATGCAGTGACAGAAGGGAGTGGGATGCACTAACAGATGGGAGTGGGATGCCATGAAGGAGGGGGTGGGTTGCAGTGACTGGGGATTGGGATGCAGTGACAGAGGGGGGTGGTTTGCAGAAACAGATGGTGTGGTATGCAGTGACAGAGCGGTGTATGATGCAGTGACAGGGGTTGTGGGATGCAGTGACTGAGGGGTGGGATGCAGTGACTGCGGGGGGTGGGATTCAATGACTGAGGGGTTTTTGATGCAGTGACTGAGGGGGCTGGGAGTCAATGACTGAGGGGGGAGGGATTCAGTTAGTAAGGGGGTCGGGATTCAGTGATAGAGGGCGGTGGGATGCGTGACAGAGGGGGTGGAATGCAGTGATAGAAGGGAGTTGAATGCAGCGAAAGAGGGGAGTGGGTTGCAGTGACAGAGGCGAGTGGGGTTCAGTGACAGAGGAGTTTGGGATGCAGTGACAGAGGGGAGAGGGATGCAGTGAGATGGGGAGTGGGATGCAGTGACGGAAGGGAATTGGTTGCGATGACAGAGGGGAGTGGGATGCACTGACAAAGTTGAGTGTGGTGCAGTGACAAGTGGAGTGGGATGCAGTGCCAGAAGGGAGTTAGATGCAGTGACAGAGTTGAGTGCGGTGCAGTGACAGAAGGGAGTTCAATGCAGTGTCAGAGGGGAGTGTGATGCAGTGAAGGAGGTGGGTAGGATGCAGTGAAGGAGGGGGTGGGATGCAGTGAAGGAGGGGGTGGGATGCAGTGAAGGAGGGGGTGGGATGCAGTGAAGGAGGGGCTGAGGTGCAGTGACAGAGGGAATTCGGGTGCAGTGAGGAGGGCAGTGGGATGCAGTGACATAAGGGAGTAGGTTGCAGTAACAGAGGGGCAAGGGATGAAGTGAAAGAATGGAGTGGGATGCAGTGACAGCAGCGAGTGAGATGCTGTGACAGAGTTGAGTGCTGTGCAGTGACAAGTGGAGTGGGATGCAGTGACAGAAGGGAGTTGGATGCAGTGACAGAGGGGGGTGGGTTGCAATGACTGAGGGGTTGGGATACAGCGACAGAGGAAGTGGGATGTGGTGACAGAGCGAAGTGGGGTGTAGTGAGAAGGGGAGTTGGATGCAGTGACAGAGCGGGTGGGATACAGTGACAGAAGGTAGGGGAATGCAGTGAAAGAGGGGAGTGGGATGCAGTGACAGAAAGGAGTGGGATACACTGACACATGGCAGTGGGATGCAGTGAAGGAGGGGGTGGGTTGCAGTGACTGGGGATTGGGATGCAGTAACAGAGGGGAGTGGGATGCAGTGACAGAAGGGAGTTGGATGCACTGACAGAGGGGAGTGGGATGCAGCGAAGTAGGGGGTGGGATGCAGTGACTGGGGGTTGGGATGCAGTGGTGGAGGGGGATGGTATGCAGTAACAGAGGGCGTGGGATGCAGTGACAGAGCGGGGTAGGATGCAGTGTCAGGGGATGTGTGATGCAGAGACGGAGGGGGTGGGATGCGGTGACAGAGGGGGGTGGAATTTAATGACTGAGGAGGGTGGGTTTCAATGACTGAGGGGGTTGGGATGCAGTGACTGAGGGGGTTGGGATTCAATGACTGAGGGGGGTGGGATTCAGTTACTGAGGGGGTCAGGATTCAATGATAGAGGGCGGTGGGTTGTGTGACAGAGGGGGGTGGAATGCAGTGACAGAAGGGAATGGGATGCAGTGACAGAGGGGAGAGTGATGCAGTGACTGAGGGGCTTGGGATGCAGTGACTGAAGGACTTGGGATGCAGTGACTGAGGGGCTTGGGATGCAGTGACTGAGGGGGCTGGGGTGCAGTGAGAAGGGGAGTCGGATACAGTGACAGAAGGGAATTGGTTGCGATGACAGAGGGGAGGGGGATGCAGTGACAGAGGGGAGTGGGATCCATGACAGAGTTGATTGCAGTGCAGTGACAAGTGGCGTGGGATGCAGTGACAGAGTTGAGTGCGGTGCAGTGACAGAAGGGAGTGGGATGCAGTGAAGGAGAGGAGTGGGATGCAGTGAAGGAGGCAGGTGGGATGCAGTGAAGGAGGGGCTGGGATGCAGCGGTGGAGGGGTTGGGATGCAGTGACAGATGGGCCTGGGATGCAGTGACAGAAAGAAATGGGTTGAAGTGACAGAGGGTGTTGAGAGGCAGTGACGGAGGGGGTTGGGATACCGTGAAAGAAGGTAGTGGAATACAGTCACTAATGGGAATGGGATACAGTGACTGACGGGAGTGGATGCAATGACTGAGGGGAGTGGGATGCAATGACTGAGGGGCGTGGGTTGCAGTGACAGAGGGGTGTGGAGAGCAGTGAAAGAGGTGGTGGGATGCAGTGACTGAGGTGTGTGGCATGCAGTGACAGAGGAAAGTTGGGTGCAGTGAGACGGCGACTGGGCTGCAGTGATAGAAGGGAGTTGGTTGCAATGACAGAGTGGCGTGGGATGCAGTGAAAGAGGGGAGTGGATGCAGTGACAGAAGCGAGTGGGATGCACTGACAGAAGCGAGTGAGATGCACTGACAGAGGGGAGTGCGGTGCAGTGACAAGGGGAGTGTGATGCAGTGACAGAGGGAAGTGTGATGCAGTGAAGGAGGGGGTGGGCTGCAGTGACGGGGGGCTGGGATGCAGCGGCGGACGGAGGTAGCATGCAGTGAAAGAGGGAAGTGGGAGGCAGTGAAGGCGGGGGTGGGATGCATTGACTGGGGGTTGGGATGCAGTGGTGGAGGGGGGTGGTATGCAGTAACAGATGGCGTGGTATGCAGTGACAGAGTGGGGTAGGATGCAGTGTCAGGGGTTGTGGGATGCAGTGACTGAGGGGTGGGAAGCAGTGACTGAGGGGGAGGAATGCAGTGACAGAGTGGGGTGGGATTCAATGACTGAGGGGGGTGGGATTCAATGACTGAGGGGGGTGGGATTCAATGACTGAGCGGGCTGGGAGTCAATGACTGAGGGGGCTGGGATTCAGTCAGTAAGGGTGTCGGGATTCAGTGATAGAGGGCGGTGGGATGCGTGACAGAGGGGGGTGGAATGCAGTGATAGAAGGGAGTTGAATGCAGCGAAAGAGGGGAGTAAGGATGGACTGACAGAGGGGAGTGGGATTCAGTGACAGAAGGGAGTGGGGTTCAGTGACAGAGGAGTTTAGGATGCAGTGACAGAAAGAAGTGGGTTGAAGTGACAGAGGGTGTTGCGAGGCAGTGACGGAGGGGGTTGGGATACCGTGAAAGAAGGTAGTGGAATACAGTCACTAAGGGGAGTGGGATACAGTGACAGAGGTGGGTGGTATGCAGTGACAGAGGGAAGTTGGGTGCAGTGAGACGGCGAGTGGGATGCAGTAATAGAAGGGAGTTGGTTGCAGTGACAGAGTGGCGTGGGATGCAGTGATAGAGGGGAGTGGATGTGCACTGACAAGGTGAGTGCGGTGCAGTGACAAGGGGAGTGTGATGCAGTGAAGGAGGGGGTGGGATGTAGTGACGGGGAGTGGGATGCAGTGACAGAGTTGAGTGCGGTGCAGTGACAAGTGGAGTGGGATGCAGTGACAGAAGGGAGTTGGATGCAGTGACAGAGGGCAGTGGGATGCAGTGATAGAGGGGAGTGGGATGCAGTGAAGGACGGGGGTGGGATGACACGAAGGGGGCTGGCTTGCAGCGGCGGAGGGTGGAGGGAGCACTGACAGAGGGGGGTGGGCTGCAGTGAAAGAGAGGGGTGGGGTGCAATGTCTGAGTGGGGGTGGGATGCCGTGACAGAGGGGGTGGAATGCAGTGACAGTGGGGAGTGGGATGCAGTGACAGAGTGAAGTGGGGTGTAGTTAGAAGGGGAGTGGGATGCTGTTACGGAAGGGAGTTGGATGCAGTGACAGAGCGGGTGGGATACAGTGACAGAGGGTAATGGAATGCAGTGACAGAGGGGAGTGGGATGCAGTTACAGAGCGGGTGGGATACAGGGACAGAGGGGAGTGGGATGCCGTGAAGGAGGGGTGGGATGCAGTGACTGAGGGGGCTGGGATGCAGTGACTGAGGAGGCTGGGAGTCAATGACTGAGGGGGGTGGGATTAAGTTACTGAGGGGGTCGGGATTCAGTGATAGAGGGCGGTGGGATGCGTGACAGAGGGGGGTGGAATGCAGTGATAGAAGGGAGTTGAATGCAGCGAAAGAGGGGAGTGGGATGCAATGACAGAAGGGAGTGGGTTGCAGTGACAGAGGCAAGTGGGGTTCAGTGACAGAGGAGTTTGGGATGCAGTGACAGAGGAGAGAGGGATGCAATGACTGAGGGGCTTGGGATGCAGTGACTGAGGCGCTTGGGATGCAGTGACTGAGGGGCTTGGGATGCAGTGACTGAGGGGGGTGGGATGCAGTGACAGAGGAGAGAGGGATGCAATGACTGAGGCGCTTGGGATGCAATGACTGATGGGGTGGGGATGCAGTGACTGAGGGGCTTGGGATGCAGTGACTGAGGGGGGTGGGATGCAGTGACTGAGGGGCTTGGGATGCAGTGACTGGGGGGCGTGGGGTGCAGTGAGAAGGGGATTGGGATGCAGTGACGGAAGGGGATTGGTTGCGATGACAGAGGGGAGTGGGATGCACTGACAAAGTTGAGTGTGGTGCAGTGACAAGTGGAGTGGGATGCAGTGCCAGAAGGGAGTTAGATGCAGTGACAGAGTTGAGTGCAGTGCAGTGACAGAAGGGAGTTCAATGTAGTGACAGAGGGGAGTGCGATGCAGTGAAGGAGGTGGGTAGGATGCAGTGAAGGAGGGGGTGGGATGCAGTGAAGGAGGGGGTGGGATGCAGTGAAGGAGAGGCTGGGGTGCAGTGACAGAGGGAAGTCGGGTGCAGTGAGGAGGGCAGTGGGATGCAGTGACAGAAGGGAGTAGGTTGCAGTGACAGAGGGGCATGGGATGACGTGAAAGAGGGGAGTGGATGCAGTGACAGCAGCGAGTGAGATGCTGTGACAGAGTTGAGTGCGGTGCAGTGACAAGTGGAGTGGGATGCAGTGACAGAAGGGAGTTGGATGCAGTGACAGAGGGCAGTGGGTTGCAGTGAAAGAGGGGAGTGGGATGCAGTGAAGGACGGGGGTGGGATGACATGAAGGGGGCTGGCATGCAGCGGCGGAGTGGGGTGGGTTGCAGTGACAGAGGGGTTGGGATACAGCGACAGAGGAAGTGGGATGCGGTGACAGAGGGTGGAGGGAGCACTGACAGAGGGGGGTGGGCTGCAGTGAAAGAGAGGGGTGGGGTGCAATGTCTGAGTGGGGGTGGAATGCAGTGACAGTGGGGAGTGGGGTGTAGTGAGAAGGGGAGTGGGATGCTGTTACGGAAGGGAGTTGGATGCAGTGACAGAGGGGGTGGAATGCCGTGATAGGAGGGAGTTGAATGCAGCGAAAGAGGGGAGTGGGATGCAGTGACAGAAGTGAGTGGGATGCAGTGACAGAGGCGAGTGGGGTTCAGTGACAGAGGAGTTTGGGATGCAGTGACAGAGGAGAGAGGGATGCAATGACTGAGGGGCTTGGGATGCAGTGACTGAGGGGGGTGAGATGCAGTGAGATGGGGAGTGGGATGCAGTGACGGAAGGGAATTGGTTGCGATGACAGAGGGGAGTGGGATGCACTGACAGAGTTGAGTGTGGTGCAGTGACAACTGGAGTGGGATGCAGTGCCAGAAGGGAGTTAGATGCAGTGACAGAGTTGAGTGCGGTGAAGTGACAGAAGGGAGTTCAATGTAGTGACAGAGGGGAGTGTGATGCAGTGAAGGAGGTGGGTAGGATGCAGTGAAGGAGGGGGTGGGATGCAGTGAAGGAGGGGGTGGGATGCAGTGAAGGAGGGGGTGGGATGCAGTGAAGGAGGGGGTGGGATGCAGTGACAGAGGGGGCTGGGAGTCAATGACTGAGGGGGGTGGGATTCAGTTAGTAAGGGGGTCGGGATTCAGTGATAGAGGGCGGTGGGGTGCGTGACAGAGGGGGGTGGAATGCAGTGACAGAAGGGAGTTGAATGCAGCGAAAGAGGCGAGTGGGGTTCAGTGACTGAGGAGGTTAGATGCAGTGACAGAGGGTGGAGGGAGCACTGACAGAGGGGGTGGGATGCAGTGAAAGAGAGGGGTGGAGTATAGTGTCTGAGGGGGGTGGGATGCCGTGACAGAGGCAGGTGGGCTGCAGTGACAGCGGGGGGAATGCAGTGACAGTGGGGAGTGGGATGCAGTGACAGAGTGAAGTGGGGTGTAGTGAGAAGGGGAGTGGGATGCTGTTACGGAAGGGAGTTGGATGCAGTGACAGACCGGGTGGGATACAGTGACAGAGGGTAGGGGAATGCAGTGACAGAGGGGAGTGGGATGCAGTGACAGAGGGTAGGGGAATGCAGTAACAGAAGGGAGTGGGATGCACTGACAGATGGGAGTGGGATGCAGTGAAGGAGGGGGTGGGTTGCAGTGACTGGGGGTTGGGATGCAGTGACAGAGGGGGGTGGAATGCAGTGACAGAAGGGAGTTGAATGCAGTGAAAGAGGAGAGTGGGGTGCAGTGGCAGAAGGGAGCTCGATGCCGTGACGAAAGGACTGGGTTGCAGTGACGGAGAGCGGTGGGATGCAGTGACAGGAGGGAGTGGGATGCAGTGACAGAAGCGAGTGGGGTTCAATGACAGAGGAGTTTGGGATGCAGTGACTGAGGGGCGAGGGATTCAGTGACTGAGGGAGGTGAGATGCAGTGACAGAGGGAAGTGAGATGCAGTGACAGTGGTGAGTGTGGATCAGTGACGGAGGGGGTTGGGATGCAGTGACAGAGGGGTGTGGGATACAGTGACAGAGGAAGTGGGATGCAGTGACAGAGGGTGGAGGGAGCACTGACAGAGGGGGTGGGATGAAGTGAAAGAAACGGGTGGGGTGCAGTGTCTGAGGGGGGTGGGATGCCCTGACAGAGGCAGTTGGGATGCAGTGACAGTGGGGAGTGGAATGCAGTGACAGTGCGAAGTGGGGTGTCGTGAGAAGAGGAGTTGGATGCAGTGACAGAGCTGGTGGGATACAGTGACAGAGAGGAGTGGGATGAGGTGACTGAGGGGGGTGGGCTGCAGTGACGGGGGGGGAATGCAGTGACAGAGGGGTTGGGATACAGCGACAGAGGAAGTGGGATGCGGTGACAGAGGGTGGAGGGAGCACTGACAGAGGGGGGTGGGCTGCAGTGAAAGAGAGGGGTGGGGTGCAATGTCTGAGTGGGGGTGGGATGCCGTGACAGGGGGGGGAATGCAGTGACAGTGGGGAGTGGGATGCAATGACTGAGGGGTTGGGATACAGCGACAGAGGAAGTGGGATGCGGTGACAGAGCGAAGTGGGGTGTAGTGAGAAGGGGAGTGGGATGCTGTTACGGAAGGGAGTTGGATGCAGTGACAGAGCGGGTGGGATACAGTGACAGAAGGTAGGGGATTGCAGTAACAGAGGGGAGTGGGATGCAGTGACAGATGGGAGTGGGATGCAGTGAAGGAGGGGGTGGGTTGCAGTGACTGGGGGTTTGGATGCAGTGACAGAGGGGGGTGGAATGCAGTGACAGAAGGGAGTTGAATGCAGTGAAAGAGGGGAGTGGGGTGCAGTGGCAGAAGGGAGCTCGATGCCGTGACGAAAGGACTGGGTTGCAGTGACGGAGGGCGGCAGGAATGCAGTGACAGAAGGGAGAGGGATACAGTGACAGAAGTGAGTGGGGTTCAGTGTCAGAGGAGTTTGGGATGCAGTGACAGAGGGGAGTGATTTGCAGTGACTGAGGGGCTTGGGATGCAGTGACTGAGGGGGGTGGGATGCAAAGACTGAGGGGAATTGGTTGCGATTACAGAGGGGAGTGGGATGCAGTGACAGAGATGAGTGTGGTGCAGTGACAAGTGGAGTGGGATGCAGTGCCAGAAGGGAGTTAGATGCAGTGACAGAGTTGAGTGCGGTGCAGTGACAGAAGGGAGTTCAATGTAGTGACAGAGGGGAGTGCGATGCAGTGAAGGAGGTGGGTAGGATGCAGTAAAGGAGGGGGTGGGATGCAGTGAAGGAGGGGGTGGGATGCAGTGAAGGAGGGGGTGGGATGCAGTGAAGGAGGGGGTGGGATGCAGTGAAGGAGGGGCTGAGGTGCAGTGACAGAGGGAATTCGGGTGCAGTGAGGAGGGCAGTGGGATGCAGTGACAGAAGGGAGTCGGTTGCAGTGACAGAGGGGCATGGGATTAAGTGAAAGAGGAGAGTGGATGCAATGTCAGCAGCGAGTGAGATGCTGTGACAGAGTTGAGTGCGGTGCAGTGACAAGTGGAGTGGGATGCAGTGACAGAAGGGAGTTGGATGCAGTGACAGAGGGCAGTGGGTTGCAGTGAAAGAGGGGAGTGGGATGCAGTGAAGGATGGGGGTGGGATGACATGAAGGGGGCTGGCATGCAGCGGCGGAGGGGGGTGGGTTGCAGTGACAAAGAGGTTGGGATACAGCGACAGAGGAAGTGGGATGCAGTGACAGAGGGTGGAGGGAGCACTGACAGAGGGGGGTGGGCTGCAGTGAAAGAGAGGGGTGGGGTGCAATGTCTGACTGGGGGTGGGATGCCGTGACAGAGGGGGTGGAATGCAGTGACGGTGGGGAGTGGGATGCAGTGACAGAGCAAAGTGGGGTGTAGTTAGAAGGGGAGTGGGATGCTGTTACAGAAGGGAGTTGGATGCAGTGACAGAGCGGGTGGGATACAGTGACAGAGGGTAGCAGAATGCAGTGACAGAGGGGAGTGGGATGCAGTGACAGAAGGGAGTGGGATGCACTGACAGATGGGAGTGGGATGCAGTGAAGGAGGGGGTGGGTTGCAGTGACTGGGGGCTGGGCTGCAGTGACAGAGGGGGGTGGTATGCAGTAACAGATGGTGTGGTATGCAGTGACAGAGCGGTGTAGGATGCAGTGACAGGGGTTGTGGGATGCAGTGACTGAGGGGCGAGGGATTCAGTGACTGAGGGAGGTGAGATGCAGTGACAGAGGGCAGAGGGTTACAGTGACAGAGGGAAGTGGGATGCAGTGACAGAGGGAAGTGGGATGCAGTGACAGAGGCTTGTGGGGTTCAGTGACAAGGGGAGTGGGATGTAGTGACAGAGGAATTGGGATGCAGTCACTGAAGGGGGTTGGATTCAGTGACTGAGGGGGGTGGGATTCACTAATAGAGGGCATTGGGATGCAGTGACAGAAGGGAGTTGAATGCAGTGAAAGAGGGGAGTGGGGTGCAGTGGCAGAAGGGAGCTCAATGCCGTGACAGAGAGGACTGGGTTGCAGTGACGGAGGGCGGTGGGATGCAGTGACAGAGGGAAGTGAGATGCAGTGACAGTGGTGAGTGTGGATCAGTGACAGAGGGGAGTGGGATGAATTGACAGAAGGGAGTGGGATGCACTGACAGATGGGAGTGGGATGCAGTGAACAGAGCGGGATAGGATGCAGTGTCAGGGGTTGTGGGATGCAGTGACTGAGGGGTGGGATGCAGTGACTGCGGGGGGTGGGATTCAATGACTGAGGGGCTTGGGATGCAGTGACTGAGCGGTCTGGGATTCAGTTAGTAAGGGGGTCGGGATTCAGTGATAGAGGGCGGTGGGGTGCGTGACAGAGGGGGGTGGATTGCAGTGATAGAAGGGAGTTGAATGCAGCGAAAGAGGGGAGTGGGATGCACTAACAGAAGGGAGTGGGATGCAGTGACAGAGGCGAGTGGGGTTCAGTGACAGAGGAGTTTGGGATGCAGTGACAGAGGGGAGAGGGATGCAGTCACTGAGGGGCTTGGGATCCAGTGACTGAGGGGGGTGTGGGGTGCAGTGAGAAGGGGAGTGGGATGCAGTGTCTGAGGGGCTGGGATGCAGTGACTGAGGGGAATTGGTTGCGATTACAGAGGGGAGTGGGATGCAGTGACAGAGTTGAGTGTGGTGCAGTGACAAGTGGAGTGGGATGCAGTGCCAGAAGGGAGTTAGATGCAGTGACAGAGTTGAGTGCGGTGCAGTGACAGAAGGGAGTTCAATGTAGTGACAGAGGGGAGTGCGATGCAGTGAAGGAGGTGGGTAGGATGCAGTAAAGGAGGGGGTGGGATGCAGTGAAGGAGGGGGTGGGATGCAGTGAAGGAGGGGGTGGGATGCAGTGAAGGAGGGGCTGAGGTGCAGTGACAGAGGGAATTCGGGTGCAGTGAGGAGGGCAGTGGGATGCAGTGACAGAAGGGAGTCGGTTGCAGTGACAGAGGGGCATGGGATTAAGTGAAAGAGGAGAGTGGATGCAATGTCAGCAGCGAGTGAGATGCTGTGACAGAGTTGAGTGCGGTGCAGTGACAAGTGGAGTGGGATGCAGTGACAGAAGGGAGTTGGATGCAGTGACAGAGGGCAGTGGGTTGCAGTGAAAGAGGGGAGTGGGATGCAGTGAAGGACGGGGGTGGGATGACATGAAGGGGGCTGGCATGCAGCGGCGGAGGGGGGTGGGTTGCAGTGACAAAGAGGTTGGGATACAGCGACAGAGGAAGTGGGATGCAGTGACAGAGGGTGGAGGGAGCACTGACAGAGGGGGGTGGGCTGCAGTGAAAGAGAGGGGTGGGGTGCAATGTCTGACTGGGTGTGGGATGCCGTGACAGAGGGGGTGGAATGCAGTGACGGTGGGGAGTGGGATGCAGTGACAGAGCAAAGTGGGGTGTAGTTAGAAGGGGAGTGGGATGCTGTTACAGAAGGGAGTTGGATGCAGTGACAGAGCGGGTGGGATACAGTGACAGAGGGTAGCGGAATGCAGTGACAGAGGGGAGTGGGATGCAGTGACAGAAGGGAGTGGGATGCACTGACAGATGGGAGTGGGATGCAGTGAAGGAGGGGGTGGGTTGCAGTGACTGGGGGCTGGGCTGCAGTGACAGAGTGGGGTGGTATGCAGTAACAGATGGTGTGGTATGCAGTGACAGAGCGGTGTAGGATGCAGTGACAGGGGTTGTGGGATTCAGTGACTGAGGGAGGTGAGATGCAGTGACAGAGGGCAGAGGGTTGCAGTGACAGAGGGAAGTGGGATGCAGTGACAGAGGGAAGTGGGATGCAGTGACAGAGGCTTGTGGGGTTCAGTGACAAGGGGAGTGGGATGTAGTGACAGAGGAATTGGGATGCAGTCACTGAAGGGGGTTGGATTCATTGACTGAGGGGGGTGGGATTCACTAATAGAGGGCATTGGGATGCAGTGACAGAAGGGAGTTGAATGCAGTGAAAGAGGGGAGTGGGGTGCAGTGGCAGAAGGGAGCTCAATGCCGTGACAGAGAGGACTGGGTTGCAGTGACGGAGGGCGGTGGGATGCAGTGACAGAGGGAAGTGAGATGCAGTGACAGTGGTGAGTGTGGATCAGTGACAGAGGGGAGTGGGATGAATTGACAGAAGGGAGTGGGATGCACTGACAGATGGGAGTGGGATGCAGTGAACAGAGCGGGATAGGATGCAGTGTCAGGGGTTGTGGGATGCAGTGACTGAGGGGTGGGATGCAGTGACTGCGAGGGGTGGGATTCAATGACTGAGGGGCTTGGGATGCAGTGACTGAGCGGTCTGGGATTCAGTTAGTAAGGGGGTCGGGATTCAATGATAGAGGGCGGTGGGGTGCGTGACAGAGGGGGGTGGAATGCAGTGATAGAAGGGAGTTGAATGCAGAGAAAGAGGGGAGTGGGATGCACTAACAGAAGGGAGTGGGATGCAGTGACAGAGGCGAGTGGGGTTCAGTGACAGAGGAGTTTGGGATGCAGTGACAGAGGGGAGAGGGATGCAGTCACTGAGGGGCTTGGGATCCAGTGACTGAGGGGGGTGTGGGGTGCAGTGAGAAGGGGAGTGGGATGCAGTGTCTGAGGGGCTGGGATGCAGTGACTGAGGGGAATTGGTTGCGATTACAGAGGGGAGTGGAATGCAGTGACAGAGTTGAGTGTGGTGCAGTGACAAGTGGAGTGGGATGCAGTGCCAGAAGGGAGTTAGATGCAGTGACAGAGTTGAGTGCGGTGCAGTGACAGAAGGGAGTTCAATGTAGTGACAGAGGGGAGTGCGATGCAGTGAAGGAGGTGGGTAGGATGCAGTAAAGGAGGGGGTGGGATGCAGTGAAGGAGGGGGTGGGATGCAGTGAAGGAGGGGGTGGGATGCAGTGAAGGAGGGGCTGAGGTGCAGTGACAGAGGGAATTCGGGTGCAGTGAGGAGGGCAGTGGGATGCAGTGACAGAAGGGAGTCGGTTGCAGTGACAGAGGGGCATGGGATTAAGTGAAAGAGGAGAGTGGATGCAATGTCAGCAGCGAGTGAGATGCTGTGACAGAGTTGAGTGCGGTGCAGTGACAAGTGGAGTGGGATGCAGTGACAGAAGGGAGTTGGATGCAGTGACAGAGGGCAGTGGGTTGCAGTGAAAGAGGGGAGTGGGATGCAGTGTCTGAGGGGCTGGGATGCAGTGACGGAAAGAAGTTGTTGAAGTGACAGAGGGTGTTGAGAGGCAGTGACGGAAGGGAGTGGAATGCAGTAACTGAGGGGAGTGGGGTTCAGTAACAGAAGCGAGTGGGGTTCAGTGACTAACGGGGTTGGGATTCAGTGACAGAGGGTGGTGGGGTACAGTGACAGATGATGTGGGATGCAGTGACAAAGGGGGAAGGGATGCATTGACTGAGGGGCTTGGGATGCAGTGACTGAGGCGGGTGGGATGCAGTGACTGAGGGAGGTGAGATGCAATCACAGAGGGCAGAGGGATGCCGTGACAGAGGGGGGTGAGATGCAGTGCAAGGTGGGGTGGGATGCATGACTGAGGTGGGTGAGTTGCAGTGACAGAGGGGGCTGGGATGCAGTGACAGAGGGGGGTGGGTTACAGTGACAGAGGGGGGTGGAATGCAGTGACGTGGGGGGTGGGATGCAGTGACGGGGGGTTGGGATGCAGTGACAGAGATGGGGTGGGAGGCAGTGACAGTGGGGGGAGGCATGCAGTGACTGAAAGGGGTGGGAGGCAGTGACAGAGTGGTTGGGACACAGTGCCAGAGGGGGGTGGGATGCAGTGACAGAGGGGTGTGGGATGCAGTGACAGAGGGGGGTGGGATGCAGTGACAGAGGGGGCTGGGATGGAGTGAGAGTGGAGTGGGATGCAGTGACATAGGGGGGTGGGATGCAGTGACAGAGGGGGGTGGGATGCAGTGACACTGGGGGTTGGGATTCAGTGACAGAGGGGGCTGCGATGTAGTGACAGAGAGTGGTGGGATGCAGTTACTGAGGGGCTGTGGTGCATTGACAGAGGGTGGTGGGATGCAGTGACAGAGGGGGGGTGGGATGCAGTGACACTGGGGGTTGGGATTCAGTGACAGAGGGGGATGGGATGCAGTGACAGAGAGTGGTGGGATGCAGTTACTGAGGGGCTGTGGTGCATTGACAGAGGGTGGTGGGATGCAGTGACATAGGGGGTGGGATGCAGTGACACTGGGGGCTGGGATTCAGTGACAGAGGGGGCTGCGATGTAGTGACAGAGGGGGCTGAGGTGAAGTGACAGAGGGGGCTGGGATGAAGTGACAGATGGGGTTGGGAGGCAGTGACATAGTGGGGTGGGATGCAGTGACAGAGGTGGGTGAGATGAATTGACAGAGGGGGCTGGGATCCAATGGCAAAGGTGGGGGTGGGATGCAGTGACAGAAGGGGCTGAGATGCAGTGACAGTGGGGGGCTGGATTCAGTGACAGAATGGGCTGGGATGCAATCACAGAGGTGGGTTGGATGAACTGACAGAGCGGGGTGGGATGCAGTGACAGAGTGGGGTGGGATGCAGTGACAGAAGGGAGTTGGATGCAGTGACAGAGGGCAGTGGGTTGCAGTGAAAGAGGGGAGTGGGATGCAGTGTCTGAGGGGCTGGGATGCAGTGACGGAAAGAAGTTGTTGAAGTGACAGAGGGTGTTGAGAGGCAGTGACGGAAGGGAGTGGAATGCAGTAACTGAGGGGAGTGGGGTTCAGTAACAGAAGCGAGTGGGGTTCAGTGACTAACGGGGTTGGGATTCAGTGACAGAGGGTGGTGGGGTACAGTGACAGATGATGTGGGATGCAGTGACAAAGGGGGAAGGGATGCATTGACTGAGGGGCTTGGGATGCAGTGACTGAGGGGGGTGGGATGCAGTGACTGAGGGAGGTGAGATGCAATCACAGAGGGCAGAGGGATGCCGTGACAGAGGGGGGTGAGATGCAGTGCAAGGTGGGGTGGGATGCATGACTGAGGTGGGTGAGTTGCAGTGACAGAGGGGGCTGGGATGCAGTGACAGAGGGGGGTGGGTTACAGTGACAGAGGGGGGTGGAATGCAGTGACGTGGGGGGTGGGATGCAGTGACGGGGGGTTGGGATGCAGTGACAGAGATGGGGTGGGAGGCAGTGACAGTGGGGGGAGGCATGCAGTGACTGAAAGGGGTGGGAGGCAGTGACAGAGTGGTTGGGACACAGTGCCAGAGGGGGGTGGGATGCAGTGACAGAGGGGTGTGGGATGCAGTGACAGAGGGGGGTGGGATGCAGTGACAGAGGGGGCTGGGATGGAGTGAGAGTGGAGTGGGATGCAGTGACATAGGGGGGTGGGATGCAGTGACAGAGGGGGGTGGGATGCAGTGACACTGGGGGTTGGGATTCAGTGACAGAGGGGGCTGCGATGTAGTGACAGAGAGTGGTGGGATGCAGTTACTGAGGGGCTGTGGTGCATTGACAGAGGGTGGTGGGATGCAGTGACAGAGGGGGGTGGGATGCAGTGACACTGGGGGTTGGGATTCAGTGACAGAGGGGGATGGGATGCAGTGACAGAGAGTGGTGGGATGCAGTTACTGAGGGGCTGTGGTGCATTGACAGAGGGTGGTGGGATGCAGTGACATAGGGGGTGGGATGCAGTGACACTGGGGGCTGGGATTCAGTGACAGAGGGGGCTGCGATGTAGTGACAGAGGGGGCTGAGGTGAAGTGACAGAGGGGGCTGGGATGAAGTGACAGATGGGGTTGGGAGGCAGTGACATAGTGGGGTGGGATGCAGTGACAGAGGTGGGTGAGATGAATTGACAGAGGGGGCTGGGATCCAATGGCAAAGGTGGGGGTGGGATGCAGTGACAGAAGGGGCTGAGATGCAGTGACAGTGGGGGGCTGGATTCAGTGACAGAATGGGCTGGGATGCAATCACAGAGGTGGGTTGGATGAACTGACAGAGCGGGGTGGGATGCAGTGACAGAGTGGGGTGGGATGCAGTGACAGAGTGGGGTGGGATGCAGTGACAGAATGGGGTGGGAAGCAGTGACAGAGGGGTTTGGGATGTAGTGACAGAGGTGTGGGATGCAGTGACAGAGGAGGGAATGCAGTGACAAAGATGGATGGGATGTAGTGACAGAGGGGGTGGGAGGCAGTGACATAGGGGGGTGTAATGCAGTGACGGAGGGGGGAGGGACACAGTGACAGAGGGGGTTCGGATGAAGTGACAGAGGGGATGGAATGCAGTGACAGAGGGGTGTGGGTTACAATGACAGAGGGGGGTGGAATGCAGTGACGGGGGGTGAGATGCAGTGACGGTGGGTGGGATGCAGTGACAGAGATGGGGTGGGATGCAGTGACAGGGTGGGGGGGGATGCAGTGACAGTGGGGGGAGGCATGCAGTGACTGAAAGGGGTGGGAGGCAGTGACAGAGGGGGGTGGGATGCAGTGACAGAGGGGGAGTGGGATGGAGTGAGAGTGGAGTGGGATGCAGTGACAGAGGAGGGTGGGATGCAGTGACAGAGGGGGGTGGAATGCAGTGACAGAGGGGGGTAGAATGCAGTGGGAGAGGGGGTGGGATGCAGTGACGGGGGGGATGCAGTGACAGAGGCGGGTGGGATGCAGTGACAGAGGAGCGTGGGATGCAGTGACAGAGAGGAGTGGGATGCAGTGACAGAGGGGTGTGGGATGCAGTCACTGAGGGTAGTTGGATGCAGTGAGTGATGGGAGTGTGATCCAGTGACTGAAGAGAGTGGGATTAATTGAATGAGGGAAATGGGATGTAATGACCGAGGGGAGAGGGATGAAGTGACTGACAGGAGTGGGATGAAGTGACTGACGGGAGATGGGTGAAGTGAGTGAGGGGACTGCGAGTTAGAGACTGTTGTTCAGACAGAGCAGAGTGACATTAGTGACTGAGGAGAGTGGGATGTGGTGCGTGAGTGGAATCTTCGGTAGTTATTGAGGTGAGTGCTATGTAATGTCTTAGGGAAGTGGTATGTAGTGATGGAGTGGAGTGATATGCTGTAACTGTGGGAAGTGGGATGCAGTGACTGAGGGGAGTGGGATGTAGTGACTGAGGGGAGTGGGATGCAGTGACTGAGGGGAGTGGGATGCAGTGACTGAGTGGAGTGAGATGTAGTGTGAGTGGAGCGTTATGTAGTTACTGAGGAAAGTGCTATGTAATGTCTGAGGGGAGTGGTCTCTACTGCTGCAGGGGTGTGAGATGCCATGACTGTGCAAAGTGGGATGTAGTGACGGAGGGGGATGGGATGCAGTGACAGAAGAGGGTGGGATGCAGTGAGACAGGGGAGAGAGATGCAGTGACAGAGGGGGGTGGGATGCAGTGACAGAGGGGGGTGGGATGTAGTGATGGAGGGGGGTGGGTGCAGTGACGGAGGGGGCGGGATGCGGTGATGGAGGGGGGTGGGATGCAATGACTGAAGGGGGTGGGATGCAGTGAGACAGGGGAGAGAGATGCAGTGATACAGGGGGGTGGGACAGAGTGCCGGGGGGGGGTATGATGCAGTGTCAGACGGGGGGTCAGATGTAGTAACAGAGGGAGCTGAGATGAAGTGACAGAGGGGGGTGGGAGGCAGTGACATAGGGGGGTAGGTTGCTGTGACAGAGGGGATGGGATGAATTGACAGAGGGGGCTGGGATCCAATGACAAAGGTGGGGGTGGGATGCAGAGACTGAGGGGCTGTGGTGTATTGACAGGTGGGTGGGATGCAGTGACAGAGGGCTGTGGAATGCACTGATGGAGGGGGGTGGGACACAGTGACAGAGGGGGTTGGGATGCAGTGACAGCGTGAGGGGATGCAGTGACAGTGGGGGAATGCAGTGACATTGAGGGGGGGATGCAGTGACAGTGGGGGGAGGCATGCAGTGACAGAAAGGGGTGGGAGGCAGTGACAGAGAAGGGAGGGATGCAGTGACAGAAAGGGGTGAGAGGCAGTGACAGACGGAGGCGGGATGCCGTGACATAGGGGGTGGGACACAGTGCCAGAGTGGGGTGGGATGCAGTGACAGAGGAGCGTGGGATGCAGTGACAGAGGGTGGTTGGATGCAGAGTGATGGGAGTGTGATCCAGTGACTGAAGAGAGTGGGATTAATTGAATGAGGGAACTGTGATGTAGTCACCGAGGGGAGAGGGATGAAGTGACTGACGGGAGTGGGATGAAGTGACTGAGGGGTGATGGGTGAAGTGAGTGATTATGGGACTGCGAGTTAGACACTGTTGTTCAGTCAGGAGTGACAGAGCAGAGTGACATTAGTGACTGAGGGGAGTGGGATGTGGTGCGTGAGTGGAATCTTCAGTAGTTACTGAGGTGAGTGCTATGTAATGTCTTAGGGAAGTTGTAAGTAGTGATGGACTGGAGTGATTTGCTGTAACCCTGGGAAGTGGTATGTAGTGACTGTGGGAAGTGGTATGTAGTGACTGTGGGAAGTGGGATGTAGTGACTGTGGGGAGTGGGATGTAGTGACTGGGGGAATGGGATGTAGTGACTGAGGTGAGTGGTATGCAGTGACTGAGGGGAGTGAGATGTATTGACTGAGTGGAGTGAGATGTAGTGTGAGTGGAGCGTTATGTAGTTACTGAGGAAAGTGCTATGTAATGTCTGAGGGGAGTGGTCTTTACTGCTGCAGGGGTGTGAGATGCCATGACTGTGCAAAGTGGGATGTAGTGACAGAGGGGAGTGGGATACAGCAACAGATGGGAGTGGGATGCAGTGATGGAGGGGGATGGGATGCAGTGGCGGAAGGGGGTGGGATGCAGTGAGACAGGGGAGAGAGATGCAGTGATACAGAGGAGTGGGATGCAATGACAGAAGGGAGTGGGATGCAGTGACAGAGGGTACTGGGATCCAATGACAGAGGTGGGGGTGGGATGCAGTGACAGAGGGGGCTGAGATGCAGTGACAGTGCGGGGCTGGATGCAGTGACAGAGGGCGGTGGGATGCTGTGACAGAGGGGAGTGGGATGCAGTGACAAAGGGCAATGGGATGCAGTGACAAAGGGCAGTGGGATGCAGTGACAGAGGGCGGTGGGATGCTGTGACAGAGGGGAGTGGGATGCAGTGACAGTGGAGGGCTGGATGCAGTGACAGAGGGCGGTGGGATGCCGTGACAGAGGGGAGTGGGATGTAGTGACAGAGGGGCGTGGGATGCAGTGACAGAGGGCAGTGGGATGCAGTGACAGTGGGGGGCTGGATGCATTGACAGAGGGGGCTGGGATGCAATCACAGAGGTGGGTTGGATGAACAGACAGAGTGGGGGAGGATGCAGTGACAGAAGGGGGTAGGATGCAGTGACAGAGGGGGGGTGGGATGCTGTGACGGAGGGGGATGGGATGCAGTGACAGGGGGTGGTAGGATGCAGTGACACTGGGGGCTGGGATTCAGTGACAGAGGGGGCTGCGATGTAGTGACAGAGGGGGGTGGGAGGCAGTGACATAGGGGGTGGGATGCAGTGACAGAGGGGATGGGATGCAGTGACATACGGGTCTGGGATGCTGTGACGGAAGAGAGTGGGATGCAATGACAGAGGGGAGTGGGATGCATTGACAGATGGGGCTGTGGTGCATTAACAGAGGTGGGTGGGATGATGTGACAGATGGGGCTGGGTTGCAATGACAAAGGGGTGTTGGATGAAGTGACAGAGGGGAGTGGGATGCATTGACAGATGGGGCTGTGGTGCATAACAGAGGTGGGTGGGATGATGTGACAGATGGGGCTGGGTTGCAATGACAAAGGGGTGTTGGATGAAGTGACAGAGGGGAGTGGGATGCATTGACAGATGGGGCTGTGGTGCATTAACAGAGGTGGGTGGGATGATGTGACAGATGGGGCTGGGTTGCAATGACAAAGGGGTGTTGGATGAAGTGACAGAGGGGTGTGGGATGCAGTGACAAAGACGTTTTGGGATGCAGTGAAAGAGGGGGTGGATTCAATGACAGAGGGTTGTGGAAAGCAGTGACAGAGGTGGGTGAGTTGCAGTGACAGAGGGGGCTGGGATGCTGTGACGGAGGGGGATGGGATGCAGTGACAGAGGGTGGTGGAATGCAGTGACAGGTGGGTGAGTTGCAGTGACATAGGGGGCTGGGATACTGTGACGGAGGGGGGTGGGATGCAGTGACAGAGGGGGATGGGATGCAGTGACTGAGGGGCTGTGGTGCATTGACAGAGGGGGCTGTGATGTAGTGACAGAGGGGGCTGGGATGCTGTGATGGAGGGGGATGGGATGCAGTGACAGAGGTGGGTGGGATGCAGTGACTGAGGGGCTGTGGTGCATTGACAGAGGTGGGGTGGGATGCAGTGACAGTGGGAGGGGGGCATGCAGTGACTGAAAGGGGTGTGAGGCAGTGACAGAGGGAGGCGAGACGCCGTGACAGAGGGGGTGGGACACAGTGCCAGAGTGGGGTGGGATGCAGTGACAGAGGTGGGTGGGATGCAATGACAATTGGGCGTGGCATGCAGTGACAGAGAGGGGTGGGATGCAGTGACAGAGAGGGGGTGGGATGGAGTGATAGAGTGGAGTGGGATGCAGTGACAGGAAGGTGAGGGATGCAGTGACAGAGGGGGGTGGAATGCAGTGACAGAGGGGAGTGGGATGCAGTGGCAGAGGGGGGTGGGATGCAGTGACAGAGGGGGTGGAATGCAGTGACAGAGGTGTGTGCGATGCAGTCACTGAGGGTAGTTGAATGCAGTGAGTGATGGGAGTGTGTGCCAGTGACTGAAGAGAGTGGGATTAATTGAATGAGGAAACTGGGATGTAGTGACTGAGGGGAGAGGGATGAAGTGACTGACGGGAGTGGGATGAAATGACTGAGGGGAGATTGGTGAAGTGAGTGAAGGGACTGCGAGTTAGAGACTGTTGTTCAGTCAGGAGTGACAGAGCAGAGTGACATTAGTGACTGAGGAGAGTGGGATGTGGTGCGTGAGTGGAATCTTCAGTAGTTATTGAGGTGAGTGCTATGTAATGTCTTAAAAGTGGTATGTAGTGATGGAGTGGAGTGATTTGCTGTAACTGTGGGAAGTGGGATGTAGTGACTGTGGGAAGTGGGATGTAATGACTGAGGGGAGTGGGATGTATTAACTGCGGGAAGTGGGATGTAATGACTGAGGGGAGTGGGATGTAGTGACTGTGGGAAGTGGGATGTAATGACTGTGCGAAGTGGAATCTAGTGACAGAGGGGAGTGGGATGCAGTGACAGAGGGGTGTGATGCAGTGAGAGAGTGGGGTGGGATGCAGTGACAGTGGGGTGTGCAATGCCGTGACAGAAGCGGGTGGGATACAGTGACAGAGGGTGGCGGGAGGCAGTGACAGAGGGAGGTGCGATGCAGTGACAGAGGGGGTAGGATGCAGTGACAGAGGGGGGGGGTGGGATGCAGTGACAGAGGGGGTTGGGATGCAGTGACAGAGGGGGTTGGGATTCAGTGAATGATGGGAGTCGGATGCACCGACTGAGGAGAGTCGGATTAAGTGAATGAGGGAACTGGGATGTAGTGCCCGAGGGGAGAGGGAAGAAATGACTGAAGGGAGTGGGATGAAGTGACTGAGGAGATTGGTGAAGTGAGTGAGGGGACTGGGACTGGGAGACTGTTGTTCAGTCAGGAGTGACAGAGCAGAGTGACATTAGTGACTGAGGGGAGTGGGATGTAGTCTGTGAGTGGAATCTTCGGTAGTTACTGAGGTGAGTGCTATGTAATGTCTTAGGGACGTGGGATGTAGTGATGGAGGGGAGTTAGATGCAGTAACTGTGGGAAGTGGGATGGAGTGACTGAGGGGAGTGGGATGTAGTGACTGAGGCGATTGAGATGTAGCGACTGAGTGGAGTGAGATGTAGCGTGAGTGGTGCCTTATGTAGGTACTGAGGGGACTGCTAAGTAATGTGAGATGGGACTGGTATGTACTGAAGGAGGGGAGTGAAATTCAGTGACAGTGGGATGTGGGATGTAGTGACTGAAGGGAGTGGGATGTAGTGACTGAGGGGAGTGAGCGGTCGTGAGGGGAGCGAGATATCGTGACTGAGGGGAGTGAACTCTTGTGACTGAGGGGAGTGTAATGCCATGACTGAGGAGAGTGGGATGCCTTGACTGAGGGGAGTGGGATGCAGTGACTGAGGTGAGTGGGATGCAGTGACTCAGGTGAGTGGGATGCAGTAACTGAGGTGAGTGAGATGCAGTGACTGAGGGGGTGAGATGCAGTGACAGAGGGCAGTGGAATGCAGTGACAGAGGAGAGTGGGATTTAGTGACTGAGGGGAGTGGAATGTAGTGACTGAGGGAATTGGGATGTAGTGACTGAGGGGAGTGGGATGTTGTGACTGAGGGAAGTGGGATGTAATGACAGAGGGGATTGGGATGTAATGACTGAGAGGAGTGGGATGTAATGACAGAGGGGATTGGAATGTAGTGACTGAGGGGAGTGGGATGTAGTGACTGAGGGGAGTGGGATGTAGTGACTGAGGAGAGTGGGATGCCATGACTGAGGGGAGTGGGATGCAGTGACTGAGGTGAGTGCGATGCAGTGACTCAGGTGAGTGGGATGCAGTGACTGAGGTGAGTGAGATGCAGTGACTGAGGGGGGTGATATGCAGTGACAGAGGGCAGTGGAATGCAGTGACAGGGGGGAGTGGGATGTTGTGACTGAGGGGAGTTGGATGTAGTGACAGAGGGGATTGGGATGTAGTGACTGAGGGGAGTGGGTTGTAGTGACTGAGGGGAGTGGAATGTAGAGACTGAGGGGATTGGGATGTAGTGACTGAGGGGAGTGGGATGTAGTGACTGAGGGGAGTGGGATGTAATGACAGAGGGGATTGGGATGTAGTGACTGAGGGGAGTGGGATGTAGTGACTGAAGGGAGTGGGATGTAGTGACTGAGGGAAGTCGGATGTAGTGACTGAGGGGAGTGGGATGCAGTGACTGAGGGGAGTGGAATGCAGTGACTGAGGGGAGTGGGATGCAGTGACTGAGGGGAGTGGAATGCAGTGACTGAGGGGAGTGGGATGTAATGACTGAGGGGAGTGGGATGTAGTGACTGAAGGGAGTGGGATGTAGTGACTGAAGGGAGTGGGATGTAGTGACTGAGGGGAGTGGAATGCAGTGACTGAGGGGAGTGGGATGTAGTGACTGAGGGGAGTGGAATGCAGTGACTGAGGGGAGTGGGATGTAGTGACTGAGGGGAGTGGGATGTAGTGACTGAGGGGAGTGGGATGTAGTGACTGAGGGAGGGCAAGCTGTCATTTTTTACAAACAGGCAGCTTGATGTTCATTCTTGATCATGCGCAACTTTGAATTATCAGAAAGCAAGACATGATTTTCTTTAAATAAATATATAAATAAAGTTCATGATTAAGATCATCAGGTTTTAATTTACAACCCAAAAGGAACATGAGAGAAGCAGTTTTGTTGCTGACAGACTGCAGGTTGTGGATGGTGAAGGTAAATGTAGTGTGATTATAGCCAACCCTGAGCAGGCAAAGCCCACTTTTCAAGCTTGCTCATGTTTGTGTGCCAAAAGCAGGAAACAAACCGAATAATGCTTGCACTCGAGTTTCAACAGCTCTACATCAAAAATGAATGTACTATTAGGTGGAAAGACGCCAGGGTGGCCAGCAGCTCCATGTAGCATGCAGTGACTCGGGGGAGAATTTAAGTGACTGAGGGGAATGGGATGCAGGGTCTGAGGGGAGTCAATGTAAGCAATTGAGGAGAGTGGGATGTCGTGACTGAGGGGAGTGGGATGCGCTGACTGAGGGGAGTGGGATGCGCTGACTGAGGGGAGTGGGATGCGCTGACTGAGGGGAGTTGGATGTGCTGACTGAGAGGAGCGGGACGTAGTGCATGAGTGGAGTCTTAATTAGTGTCTGAGGGAAGTGGTATGTAGGGATGGAGGGGAGTGAGATACAATGACAAAGGGGATTGGGATATAGTGATTGTGGGGAGTGGGATTTAGGGATAGAGGGGAGTGGGATGTTGACATTGAGAGGAGTGGGATGTAGGTCCTGAGAAGAGTGGGATGTAGGGACTGAGAAGAGTGGGATGTAGGGACTGAAGGGCGTGAGATGCATGACAGAGAGGAGTGGGATTTAGGGACTCAGGGGAGTGGGATTTAGGGACTGAGGGGAGTGAGATGTAAGGATTGAGGGAAGTGGGATGTAAGGACTGAGGGAAGTGGGATGCAATGGCTGAAGGGAGTGGGATGCAGTGGCTAAGGGGAGTGGGATGCGGTGACTGAGGGGATTGAGATGCAGGGACTGAGCGGATTGGGATGTACGAACTGAGGTGAGTGGGATGTAGGGACTGAGGGGAGTGGGATGTTGGGACTGAGGGGGTCGGATGACGGGACTGAGGGGAGTGGAATGTAGAGACTGAGCGGAGTGGGATGCCACGGCTGAGGGGAATGGGATGCGGGCGCTGAGGGGAGAGGAATGAGGGGGCTGAGGGGAGTGGGATGTGGTAGCTGAAGGGAGTGGGATGTGGGGGCTAAGGGGAGTGCGATGCAGGACTGAGGGGAGTGGGATCTATGGACTGAGTGGAGTGGGATGCAGAGACTGAGGGTAGACAATGTAAGTCACTGAGGGGAGTGAGATGTAATGACTGAGGAGAGTGAGAGGTAGTGACTGAGGGGATTGGAATGTAATGACTGAGGGGTGTGGGATGTCGTGAATGAAGTGAGTGGAAGTTATTGACTGGTGTTCAGTCAGGAGTGACAGAACAGAATAACATTGGTGGGGTTCAGATGGTACAAAAGATGAAGTGAATCATTTTCTAAACTTTCCTACCAAGTAAACGCTCTCTTGAGGTGATCCGCACTCTGCAACCTCCCATGTCTCCTTACTTCATTGCAGGTCCAGGGACATCAACTCGATTCGAAAATCCACTGTCCCTGCGTCATCGAGCCCAACAGGATCTGAATAAAAGGTATCAGTCTGGAGCGGATATTCTATGGAAAATAATCACATAATATGATCGCTGTAATCTCACACTGAATGGAGTGCAATAGAGAGACTGAGGGAAGAGGGAGATCGCGAGCGAGGGGAAGGGGAGTTAGTGACAGGACAGAGTGACATTTGTGGCTTTCAGACTGTACAAAACTTTCTAAACTTTCCTACCAAATAAATACTCTCTTGAGGTGATCCACACTCTGTAATCTCCCATGTCTCTTTACTGCATTGCAGGTCCAGAGACAACATCAACTCTGGAATCTGAGGCACACTCGACTCGAGAATCCACTTTTCCTGCATCATCGAGCCGAACAGGATCTGAAACAACAGGTATCGGTCTGGAGGGGATAATCGACAGAAAATCTTCACACACTGTCATCTCATACCGAGGGGAGCTGGATGGAGAGACTGAGGGGAGAGGAATCTCCTGAGGGGAGTAGGATATAGTGACTGAGGGGGGTGGGACACAGCGACAGATGGGAGTGGGACGTATTGAGTGAGGGGAGTCGGATGCAGTGACTGAGGGGAGTGGGATGCAGTGAGTGAGGGGAGTCAGATGCCGCGACTGAGGGGAGTGGGATGCAGTGAGTGAGGGGAGTCGGATGCAGTGACTGAGGTGAATGTGATGCAGTGAGTGAGGGGATTGGATGTAGTAACTGAGGGGAGTGGGATGCAGTGAGATAGGGGTGTGTGAAGTAGTGAGTGGTGCACAGTCAGGAGTGACAGAGCAGGGTGACATTGGTGGGTTTCAGAGTGTATAAATGATGAAGTCAATCATTTTCTAAACTTTCCTACCAATTAAATGATCTCTTATGGTGATTTAAACCAGAGACATTTGCTTTAACTATTTAACTTACTTAAACATCTGTTAGTTCTAGGCCGGAATCTGACTCTTACTCCACAACTGAACTTCAAACACATTTACCATTTTAATTCTCACTTTAAACTGAATTCAGATATATGCTCACTCAGTCTCCTCTCACTGACTGTGTCCATCACTGACTGCACACTGTAAAAGCCCGTGTCATATATTGAGCTGCGTTGAGGCCCTCTCTAACTCCGCTTCCTGCTACAGTCGTCAAAAACTATTCAGACAAAGGTGATTTAACCCAGAGAGAGTTGTTTGTCTAACTATTTAACTTAGTTACAAATCTGCTAGTTCTCAGCCAGAATCTGACTCCTACTCTAAATCTGAACTTGAAACATATTTACCATGCAAATTCTCACAATGAACCAAATTGCCAAAAATACTCACTCTTGGTTCTATATCAGAAACCTCCGCTCTTACTTCTGAAGGCAGCTGCCTGTTTAACTGGATATTTCTAGATCAGAGTCAGACTCTTACTCTAAGACTGAACCTGAACCATTCAAATTCTCACTTCAAACCAAATTCCAAATTCACAAATATTCAGTCTCTGTATCACTCAGGCCAATGTCTCCTCTCACTGAATGTGTGTCCATTCCTGACTGCACATTTTATAAGTGCCTGTCGTATATTGAGCTGTGATGTCTCACTCTCCATCTCAGCTTCTTGCTTCAGTCATCAAAAACTATTCAGGCAGTGCTGACTGACAGTTATAACTACCACTACGGCTGCTCGTTCCATCTCAGAATCTATCACTCTAAATTTAACTTGAAACAGTGTTCAGTGTTTGGTAGGGTTTGGGGTTTCAGTGTTTGGGGGTTCAGTGTTAGTGGGGTTTGGGGTTCAGTGTTAGTGGAGTTTGGGGTTCAGTGTTAGTGGGGTTTGGGGTTCAGTGTTAGTGGGGTTTGGGGTTCAGTGTTAGTGGGGTTTGGGGTTCAGTGTTAGTGGGGTTTGGGGGTTCAGTGTTAGTGGAGTTTGGGGTTCAGTGTTAGTGGGGTTTGGGGTTCAGTGTTAGTGGGGTTTGGAGTTCAGTGTTAGTGGGGTTTGGGGTTCAGTGTTAGTGGAGTTTGGGGTTCAGTGTTAGTGGGGTTTGGGGTTCAGTTTTAGTGGAGTTTGGGGTTCAGTGTTAGTGGGGTTTGGGGTTCAGTGTTAGTGGGGTTTGGGGTTCAGTGTTAGTGGGGTTTGGGGTTCAGTGTTAGTGGGGTTTGGGGTTCAGTGTTAGTGGGGTTTGGAGTTCAGTGTTAGTGGGGTTTGGAGTTCAGTGTTAGTGGGGTTTGGGGTTCAGTGTTAGTGGAGTTTGGGGTTCAGTGTTAGTGGGGTTTGGGGTTCAGTGTAAGTGGGGTTTGGGGTTCAGTGTTAGTGGGGTTTGGGGTTCAGTGTTAGTGGGGTTTGGGGTTCAGTGTTAGTGGGGTTTGGGGTTCAGTGTAAGTGGGGTTTGGGGTTCAGTGTTAGTGGGGTTTGGGGTTCAGTGTTAGTGGGGTTTGGGGTTCAGTGTTAGTGGGGTTTGGGGTTCAGTGTTAGTGGGGTTTGGGGTTCAGTGTTAGTGGAGTTTGGGGTTCAGTGTTAGTGGGGTTTGGAGTTCAGTGTTAGTGGAGTTTGGGGTTCAGTGTTAGTGGGGTTTGGGGATCAGTGTTAGTGGGGTTTGGGGATCAGTGTTAGTGGAGTTTGGGGTTCAGTGTTAGTGGGGTTTGGGGTTCAGTGTTAGTGGGGTTTGGGGATCAGTGTTAGTGGGGTTTGGGGATCAGTGTTAGTGGAGTTTGGGGTTCAGTGTTAGTGGGGTTTGGGGTTCAGTGTTAGTGGGGTTTGGGGTTCAGTGTTAGTGGGGTTTGGGGTTCAGTGTTAGTGGGGTTTGGGGTTTCAGTGTTACTTAATGTCCTGCAGTCATTCTCGGGGAGCGGGCGTCACCAATTCAATAACCTGAGTTGATGTTATTTAGCCATTGCATCAACTGAGGGCTCATTGTTAGGGGGTTTGGGAGACAAGGGATCCAGGGAGCAATGTCGTCGTGAGTCCAGTCGGCATCCATCCTTTGTCACCGTCGGATCATCAGGCTCAGGTACCTGACTTGTCACACACTGGGTTGCTATCTCTCTCTAATTTAGTAATTACATTCCTCCTCTATTTTCACACTGGGTTACTCTCTCTCTCTAATTTACTAATTACATTCCTCCTCTATTTTCACACTGGGTTACTCTCTCTCTAATTTACTAATTACATTCCTCCTCTATTTTCACATTGGGTTACTCTCTCTCTAATTTACTAATTACATTCCTCCTCTATTTTCACACTGGGTTACTCTCTCTAATTTAGTAATTACAATCCTCCTCTATTTTCACAGTGGCTTACTCTCTCTCTCTAATTTATTAATTACATTCCTCCTCTATTTTCACATTGGGTTACTCTCTCTCTCTAATTTACTAATTACATTCCTCCTCTATTTTCACACTGGTTACTCTCTCTCTCTAATTAACTAATTACATTCCTCCTCTATTTTCACACTGGGTTACTCTCTTTCTCTCTAATTTACTAATTACATTCCTCCTCTATTTTCACACTGGGTCACTCTCTCTCTAATTTACTAATTACATTCCTCCTCTATTTTCACACTGGGTAACTCTCTCTCTCTAATTTACTAATTACATTCCTCCTCTATTTTCACACTGGGTTACTCTCTCTCTCAAATTTAGTAATTACATTCCTCCTCTATTTTCACACTGGGTTACTCTCTCTCTAATTTACTAATTACATTCCTCCTCTATTTTCACACTGGATTACTCTCTCTCTAATTTACTAATTACATCCCTCCTCTATTTTCACACTGGGTTACTCTCTCTCTCTAATTTACTAATTACATTCCTTCTCTATTTTCACACTGGGTTACTCTCTCTTTCTAATTTACTAAATACATTCCTCCTCTATTTTCACACTGGGTTACTGTCTCTAATTTACTAATTACATTCCTCCTCTACTTTCACACTGGGTTACTCTCTCTCTCTAATTTACTAATTACATCCCTCCTCTATTTTCACACTGCATTACACTCTCTCTCTAAATTAGTAATTACATTTCTCCTCTATTTTCACACTGGGTTACTCTCTCTCTCTAATTTAGTAATTACATTCCTCCTCTATTTTCACACTGGGTTACTCTCTCTCTCTAAATTAGTAATTACATTTCTCCTCTATTTTCACACTGGGTTCCTCTCTCTCTCTCTAATTTAGTAATTACATTCCTGCTCTATTTTCACACTGGGTTACTCTCTCTCTCTAATTCAGCAATTAATTTCCTCCTCTATTTTCACACTGCGTTACTCTCTCTCTCTAATTTACTAATTACATTCCTCCTCTATTTTCACACTGGGTTACTCTCTCTCTCTAATTTACTAATTACATTCCTCCTCTATTTTCACACTGGGTTACTCTCTCTCTCTAATTTACTAATTACATTCCTCCTCTATTTTCACACTGGGTTACTCTCTCTCTCTAATTTACTAATTACATTCCTCCTCTATTTTCACACAGGGTTACTCTCTCTCTCTCTAATTTAGTAATTACATTCCTCCTCTATTTTCACACTGGGTAACTCTCTCTCTCTAATTTACTAATTACATTCCTCCTCTATTTTCACACTGGGTTACTCTCTCACTCTAATTTACTAATTACATTCCTCCTCTATTTTCACACTGGGTTACTCTCTCTCGAACTTACCTATTACATTCCTCCTCTATTTTCACACTGGGTTATTCTCTCTCTCGAATTTACTAATTACATTCCTCCTCTATTTTCACACTGGGTTACTCTCTCTCTCTAATTTACTAATTACATTCCTCCTCTATTTTCACACTGGGTCACTCTCTCTCTCTAATTTACTAATTACATCCCTCCTCTATTTTCACACTGGGTTACTCTCTCTCTCTAATTTATTAATTACATTCCTCCTCTATTTTCACACTGGGTTACTCTCTCTCTCTAATTTACTAATTACAATCCTCCTCTATTTTCACACTGGGTTACTCTCTCTCTCTAATTTACTAATTACATTCCTCCTCTATTTTCACACTGGGTTACTCTCTCTCTCTAATTTACTAATTACATTCCTCCTCTATTTTCACACTGGGTTACTCTCTCTCTCGAATTTACTAATTACATTCCTCCTCTATTTTCACACTGGGTCACTCTCTCTCTCTAATTTACTAATTACATACCTCCTCTATTTTCACATTGGGTTACGCTCTCTCTCTAATTTATTAATTACATTCCTCCTCTATTTTCACACTGGGTTACTCTCTCTCTCTAATTTACTAATTACATTCCTCCTCTATTTTCACACTGGGTTACTCTCACTCTTTAATTTACTAATTACATTCCTCCTCTATTTTCACACTGGGTTACTCTCTCTCTCTAATTTACTAATTACATTCCTCCTCTATTTTCACACTGGGTTACTCTCTCTCTCTAATTTACTAATTACATTCCTCCTCCATTTTCACACTGGGTTACTCTCTCTCTCTAATTTACTAATTACATTCCTCCTCTATTTTCACACTGGATTACTCTCTTTCTCTAATTTACTAATTACATCCCTCCTCTATTTTCACACTGGGTTACTCTCTCTCTAATTTACTAATTACATCCCTCCTCTATTTTCACACTGGGTTACTCTCTCTCTAATTTACTAATTACATTCCTCCTCTATTTTCACACTGGGTTACTCTCTTTCTCTAATTTATTAATTAATTTCCTCCTCTATTTTCACACTGGGTTACTCTCTCTCTCTAATTTAGTAATTACATTCCTCCTCTATTTTCACACTGGGTTATTCTTTCTCTCTAATTTAGTAATTACATTCCTCCTCTATTTTCACACTGGGTTACTCTCTCTCTCTCTAATTTACTAATTACATTCCTCCTCTATTTTCACACTGTTACTCTCACTAATTTACTAATTACATTCCTCCTCTATTTTCACACTGGGTTACTCTCTCTCTCTAATTTACTAATTACATTCCTCCTCTATTTTCACACTGGGTTACTCTCTCTCTCTAATTTACTAATTACATTCCTCCTCTATTTTCACACTGGGTTATTCTCTCTCTCTAATTTAGTAGTTACATCCCTCCTCTATTTTCACACTGGGTTACTCTCTCTCTCTAATTTACAAATTACATTCCTCCTCTATTTTCACACTGGGTTACTCTCTCTCTCTAATTTACTAATTACATTCCTCCTCTATTTTCTCACCGGGTTACTCACTCTCTCTAATTTACTAATTACATTCCTCCTCTATTTTCACACTGGGTTACTCACTCTCTCTAATTCAGTAATTAATTTCCTCCTCTATTTTCACACTGGGTTACTCTCTCTCTCTAATTTAGTAATTACATTCCTCCTCTATTTTCACACTGGGTTACTCTCTCTCTCTAATTTACTAATTACATTCCTCCTCTATATTCACACTGGGTTACTCTCTCTCTCTAATTTAGTAATTACTTTCCTCCTCTATTTTCTCACCGGGTTACTCTCTCTCTCTAATTTAGTAATTACTTTCCTCCTCTATTTTCACACTGGGTTACTCTCTCTCTCTAATTTAGTAATTACATTCCTCCTCTATTTTCACACTGGGTTACTCTCTCTTTCTCTAATTTACTAATTACATCCCTCCTCTATTTTCTCACCGGGTTACTCTCTCTTTCTCTAATTTACTAATTACATCCCTCATCTATTTTCACACTGGGTGACTCTCTCTCTCTAATTCAGTAATTAATTTCCTCCTCTATTTTCACACTGGGTTACTCTCTCTCTCTAATTTACTAATTACATTCCTCCTCTATTTTCACACTGGGTTACTTTCTCTCTCTAATTTACTAATTACATTCCTCCTCTATTTTCACACTGGGTTACTCTCTCTCTCTAATTTACTAATTACATCCCTCCTCTATTTTCACACTGGGTTACTCTCTCTTTCTCTAATTTACTAATTACATCCCTCCTCTATTTTCACACTGGGTTACTCTCTTTCTCTAATTTATTAATTACATTCCTCCTCTATTTTCACACTGGGTTACTCTCTCTCTAATTTATTAATTACATTCCTCCTCTATTTTCACACTGGGTTACTCTCTCTCTCTTATTTACTAATTACATTCCTCCTCTATTTTCACACTGGGTTACTCTCTCTCTCTTATTTACTAATTACATTCCTCCTCTATTTTCACACTGGGTTACTCTCTCTCTCTTATTTACTAATTACATTCCTCCTCAATTTTCACACTGGGTTACTCTCTCTCTCTCTTATTTACTAATTACATTCCTCCTCTATTTTCACACTGGGTTACTCTCTCTCTCTTATTTACTAATTACATTCCTCCTCTATTTTCACACTGGGTTACTCTTTCTCTCTCTAATTTACTAATTACATTCCTCCTCTATTTTCACACTGTTACTCTCTCTCTCTAATTTAGTAATTACATACCTCCTCTATTTTCACACTGTTAATCTCACTAATTTAGTAATTACATTCCTCCTCTATTTTCACACTGGGTTACTCTCTCTCTCTAATTTACTAATTACATTCCTCCTCTATTTTCTCACCGGGTTACTCTCTCTCTCTAATTTACTAATTACATCCCTCCTCTATTTTCACACTGGGTTACTCTCTCTCTCTAATTTACTAATTACATCCCTCCTCTATTTTCACACGGGGTTACTCTCTTTCTCTCTAATTTAGTAATTACATTCCTCCTCTATTTTCACACTGGGTTACTCTCTCTCTCTAATTTATTAATTAATTTCCTCCTCTATTTTCACACTGGATTACTCTTTCTCTAATTTACTAATTACATCCCTCCTCTATTTTCACACTGGGTTACTCTCTTTCTCTAATTTACTAATTACATCCCTCCTCTATTTTCACACTGGGTTACTCACTCTCTCTAATTCAGTAATTAATTTCCTCCTCTATTTTCACACTGGGTTACTCTCTCTCTCTAATTTAGTAATTACATTCCTCCTCTATTTTCACACTGGGTTACTCTCTCTCTCTAATTTAGTAATTACTTTCCTCCTCTATTTTCACACTGGGTCTCTCTCTCTCTAATTTACTAATTACATTCCTCCTCTATTTTCACACTGGGTTACTCTCTCTCTCTAATTTAGTAATTACATTCCTCCTCTATTTTCACACTGGGTTACTCTCTCTCTCTAATTTAGTAATTACATCCCTCCTCTATTTTCACACTGTTACTCTCTCTCTCTAATTTAGTAATTGCATCCCTCCTCTATTTTCACACTGGATTACTCTTTCTCTAATTTACTAATTACATCCCTCCTCTATTTTCTCACCGGGTTACTCTCTTTCTCTAATTTACTAATTACATCCCTCCTCTATTTTCACACTGGGTGACTCTCTCTCTCTAATTCAGTAATTAATTTCCTCCTCTATTTTCACACTGGGTTACTCTCTCTCTCTAATTTAGTAATTACATTCCTCCTCTATTTTCACACTGGGTTACTCTCTCTCTCTAATTTAGTAATTACATCCCTCCTCTATTTTCACACTGTTACTCTCTCTCTCTAATTTAGTAATTACATTCCTCCTCTATTTTCACACTGGGTTACTCTCTCTCTAATTTAGTAATTACATCCCTCCTCTATTTTCACACTGGGTTACTCTCTTTCTCTAATTTACTAATTACATCCCTCCTCTATTTTCACACTGGATTACTCTTTCTCTAATTTACTAATTACATCCCTCCTCTATTTTCTCACCGGGTTACTCTCTTTCTCTAATTTACTAATTACATCCCTCCTCTATTTTCACACTGGGTGACTCTCTCTCTCTAATTCAGTAATTAATTTCCTCCTCTATTTTCACACTGGGTTACTCTCTCTCTCTAATTTAGTAATTACATTCCTCCTCTATTTTCACACTGGGTTACTCTCTCTCTCTAATTTACTAATTACATTTCTCTATTTTGACACTGTTACTCTCTCTCTCTAATTTAGTAATTACAATCCTCCTCTATTTTCACACTGGGTTACTCTCTCTCTCTAAATTAGTAATTACATTTCTCCTCTATTTTCACACTGGGTTACTCTCTCTCTCTAATTTACTAATTACATTCCTGCTCTATTTTCACACTGGGTTACTCTCTCTCTCTAATTTATTAATTACATTACTCCTCTATTTTCACACTGGGTTACTCTCTCTCTCCAATTCAGCAATTAATTTCCTCCTCTATTTTCACACTGCGTTACTCTCTCTCTCTAATTTACAAATTACATTCCTCCTCTATTTTCACACTGGGTTACTCTCTCTCTCTAATTTACTAATTACATTCCTCCTCTATTTTCACACTGGGTTACTCTCTCTCTCTAATTTACTAATTACATTCCTCCTCTATTTTCACACTGGGTTACTCTCTCTCTCTAAATTACTAATTACAATCCTCCTCTATTTTCACATTGGTTACTCTCTCTCTAATTTACTAATTACATTCCTCCTCTATTTTCATACTGGGTTACTCTCTCTCTCTAATTTACTAATTACATTCCTCCTCTATTTTCACACTGGGTTACTCTCTCTCCCTAATTTACTAATTACATTCCTCCTCTATTTTCACACTGGGTTACTCTCTCACTCTAATTTACTAATTACAATCCTCCTCTATTTTCACACTGGGTTACTCTCTCTCTTTAATTTACTAATTACATTCCTCCTCTATTTTCACACTGGGTTACTCTCTCTCTCTAATTTACTAATTACATTCCTCCTCTATTTTCACACTGGGTTACTCTCTCTCTCTAATTTACTAATTACATTCCTCCTCTATTTTCACACTGGGTTACTCTCTCTCTCTAATTTACTAATTACATTCCTCCTCTATTTTCACACTGGGTTACTCTCTCTCTCTAATTTACTAATTACATTCCTCCTCTATTTTCACACTGGATTACTCTCTTTCTCTAATTTACTAATTACATTCCTCCTCTATTTTCACACTGGATTACTCTCTCTCTCTAATTTACTAATTACATTCCTCCTCTATTTTCACACTCGGTTACTCTCTTTCTCTAATTTACTAATTACATTCCTCCTCTATTTTCACACTGGGTTACTCTCTCTCTCTAATTTACTAATTACATCCCTCCTCTATTTTCACACTGGGTTACTCTCTCTCTCTAATTTACTAATTACATTCCTCCTCTATTTTCACACTGGGTTACTCTCTTTCTCTAATTTACTAATTACATTCCTCCTCTACTTTCACACCGGGTTACTCTCTTTCTCTAATTTACTAATTAAATCCCTCCTCTATTTTCTCACTGGGTTACTCTCTCTCTCTAATTTACTAATTACATCCCTCCTCTATTTTCACACTGTTACTCTCTCTAATTTAGTAATTACATTCCTCCTCTATTTTCACACTGGGTTACTCTCTCTCTCTCTAATTTACTAATTACATTCCTCCTCTATTTTCACACTGTTACTCTCTCTCTCTAATTTAGTAATTACATTCCTCCTCTATTTTCACACTGGGTTACTCTCTCTCTAATTTAGTAATTACATTCCTCCTCTATTTTCACACTGGGTTATTCTCTCTCTTTAATTTAGTAATTACATCCCTCCTCTATTTTCACACTGTTACTCTCTCTAATTTAGTAATTACATCCCTCCTCTATTTTCACACTGGGTTACTCTTTCTCCAATTTACTAATTACATTCCTCCTCTATTTTCACACTGGGTTACTCTCTCTCTCTAATTTACTAATTACATTCCTCCTCTATTTTCACACTGGGTTACTCTCTCTCTCTAATTTACTAATTACATTCCTCCTCTATTTTCTCACCGGGTTACTCTCTCTCTCTAATTTACTAATTACATCCCTCCTCTATTTTCACACTGGGTTACTCTCTCTCTCTAATTTACTAATTACATCCCTCCTCCATTTTCACACGGGGTTACTCTCTTTCTCTCTAATTTAGTAATTACATTCCTCCTCTATTTTCACACTGGGTTACTCTCTCTCTCTAATTTATTAATTAATTTCCTCCTCTATTTTCACACTGGATTACTCTTTCTCTAATTTACTAATTACATCCCTCCTCTATTTTCACACTGGGTTACTCTCTTTCTCTAATTTACTAATTACATCCCTCCTCTATTTTCACACTGGGTTACTCACTCTCTCTAATTCAGTAATTAATTTCCTCCTCTATTTTCACACTGGGTTACTCTCTCTCTCTAATTTAGTAATTACATTCCTCCTCTATTTTCACACTGGGTTACTCTCTCTCTCTAATTTAGTAATTACTTTCCTCCTCTATTTTCACACTGGGTCTCTCTCTCTCTAATTTACTAATTACATTCCTCCTCTATTTTCACACTGGGTTACTCTCTCTCTCTAATTTAGTAATTACATTCCTCCTCTATTTTCACACTGGGTTACTCTCTCTCTCTAATTTAGTAATTACATCCCTCCTCTATTTTCACATTGTTACTCTCTCTCTCTAATTTAGTAATTACATCCCTCCTCTATTTTCACACTGGATTACTCTTTCTCTAATTTACTAATTACATCCCTCCTCTATTTTCTCACCGGGTTACTCTCTTTCTCTAATTTACTAATTACATCCCTCCTCTATTTTCACACTGGGTGACTCTCTCTCTCTAATTCAGTAATTAATTTCCTCCTCTATTTTCACACTGGGTTACTCTCTCTCTCTAATTTAGTAATTACATTCCTCCTCTATTTTCACACTGGGTTACTCTCTCTCTCTAATTTAGTAATTACATCCCTCCTCTATTTTCACACTGTTACTCTCTCTCTCTAATTTAGTAATTACATTCCTCCTCTATTTTCACACTGGGTTACTCTCTCTCTCTAATTTAGTAATTACATCCCTCCTCTATTTTCACACTGGGTTACTCTCTTTCTCTAATTTACTAATTACATCCCTCCTCTATTTTCACACTGGATTACTCTTTCTCTAATTTACTAATTACATCCCTCCTCTATTTTCTCACCGGGTTACTCTCTTTCTCTAATTTACTAATTACATCCCTCCTCTATTTTCACACTGGGTGACTCTCTCTCTCTAATTCAGTAATTAATTTCCTCCTCTATTTTCACACTGGGTTACTCTCTCTCTCTAATTTAGTAATTACATTCCTCCTCTATTTTCACACTGGGTTACTCTCTCTCTCTAATTTACTAATTACATTTCTCTATTTTGACACTGTTACTCTCTCTCTCTAATTTAGTAATTACAATCCTCCTCTATTTTCACACTGGGTTACTCTCTCTCTCTAAATTAGTAATTACATTTCTCCTCTATTTTCACACTGGGTTACTCTCTCTCTCTAATTTACTAATTACATTCCTGCTCTATTTTCACACTGGGTTACTCTCTCTCTCTAATTTATTAATTACATTACTCCTCTATTTTCACACTGGGTTACTCTCTCTCTCCAATTCAGCAATTAATTTCCTCCTCTATTTTCACACTGCGTTACTCTCTCTCTCTAATTTACTAATTACATTTCTCCTCTATTTTCACACTGGGTTACTCTCTCTCTCTAATTTACTAATTACATTCCTCCTCTATTTTCACACTGGGTTACTCTCTCTCTCTAATTTACTAATTACATTCCTCCTCTATTTTCACACTGGGTTACTCTCTCTCTCTAAATTACTAATTACAATCCTCCTCTATTTTCACATTGTTTACTCTCTCTCTAATTTACTAATTACATTCCTCCTCTATTTTCATACTGGGTTACTCTCTCTCTCTAATTTACTAATTACATTCCTCCTCTATTTTCACACTGGGTTACTCTCTCTCTCTAATTTACTAATTACATTCCTCCTCTATTTTCACACTGGGTTACTCTCTCACTCTAATTTACTAATTACAATCCTCCTCTATTTTCACACTGGGTTACTCTCTCTCTCTAATTTACTAATTACATTCCTCCTCTATTTTCACACTGGGTTACTCTCTCTCTCTAATTTACTAATTACATTCCTCCTCTATTTTCACACTGGGTTACTCTCTCTCTCTAATTTACTAATTACATCCCTCCTCTATTTTCACACTGGGTTACTCTCTCTCTAATTTACTAATTACATTCCTCCTCTATTTTCACACTGGGTTACTCTCACTCTTTAATTTACTAATTACATTCCTCCTCTATTTTCACACTGGGTTACTCTCTCTCTCTAATTCACTAATTACATTCCTCCTCTATTTTCACACTGGGTTACTCTCTCTCTCTAATTTACTAATTACATTCCTCCTCTATTTTCACACTGGGTTACTCTCTCTCTCTAATTTACTAATTACATTCCTCCTCTATTTTCACACTGGATTACTCTCTTTCTCTAATTTACTAATTACATTCCTCCTCTATTTTCACACTGGATTACTCTCTCTCTCTAATTTACTAATTACATTCCTCCTCTATTTTCACACTCGGTTACTCTCTTTCTCTAATTTACTAATTACATTCCTCCTCTATTTTCACACTGGGTTACTCTCTCTCTCTAATTTACTAATTACATCCCTCCTCTATTTTCACACTGGGTTACTCTCTCTCTCTAATTTACTAATTACATTCCTCCTCTATTTTCACACTGGGTTACTCTCTTTCTCTAATTTACTAATTACATTCCTCCTCTACTTTCACACCGGGTTACTCTCTTTCTCTAATTTACTAATTAAATCCCTCCTCTATTTTCTCACTGGGTTACTCTCTCTCTCTAATTTACTAATTACATCCCTCCTCTATTTTCACACTGTTACTCTCTCTAATTTAGTAATTACATTCCTCCTCTATTTTCACACTGGGTTACTCTCTCTCTCTCTAATTTACTAATTACATTCCTCCTCTATTTTCACACTGTTACTCTCTCTCTCTAATTTAGTAATTACATTCCTCCTCTATTTTCACACTGGGTTACTCTCTCTCTAATTTAGTAATTACATTCCTCCTCTATTTTCACACTGGGTTATTCTCTCTCATTAATTTAGTAATTACATCCCTCCTCTATTTTCACACTGTTACTCTCTCTAATTTAGTAATTACATCCCTCCTCTATTTTCACACTGGGTTACTCTTTCTCCAATTTACTAATTACATTCCTCCTCTATTTTCACACTGGGTTACTCTCTCTCTCTAATTTACTAATTACATTCCTCCTCTATTTTCACACTGCGTTACTCTCTCTCTCTAATTTACTAATTACATTCCTCCTCTATTTTCACACTGGGTTACTCTCTCTCTCTAATTTACTAATTACATTCCTCCTCTATTTTCACACTGGGTTACTCTCTCTCTCTAATTTACTAATTACATTCCTCCTCTATTTTCACGCTGGGTTACTCTCTCTAATTTACTAATTACATTCCTCCTCTATTTTCACACTGCGTTACTCTCTCTCTCTAATTTACTAATTACATTCCTCCTCTATTTTCACACTGGGTTACTCTCTCTCTCTAATTTACTAATTACATCCCTCCTCTATTTTCACACTGGGTTACTCTCTTTCTCTAATTTACTAATTACATCCCTCCTCTATTTTCTCACCGGGTTACTCTCTTTCTCTAATTTACTAATTACATCCCTCCTCTATTTTCACACTGGGTTACTCTCTCTAATTTACTAATTACAATCCTCTATTTTCACACTGGGTTACTCTCTCTCTCTAATTTACTAATTACATTCCTCCTCTATTTTCACACTGGGTTACTCTTTCTCTAATTTACTAATTACATTCCTCCTCTATTTTCTCACCCCAGGTTACTCTCTTTCTCTAATTTACTAATTACATCCCTCCTCTATTTTCTCACCGGGTTACTCTCTTTCTCTAATTTACTAATTACATCCCTCCTCTATTTTCACACTGGGTTACTCTCTCTCTCTAATTTACTAATTACATTCCTCCTCTATTTTCACACTGGGTTACTCTCTCTCTCTAATTTATTAATTACATTACTCCTGTATTTTCACACTGGGTTACTCTCTCTCTCTAAATCAGCAATTAATTTCCTCCTCTATTTTCACACTGCGTTACTCTCTCTTTCTCTAATTTACTAATTACATCCCTCCTCTATTTTCACACTGGATTACTCTTGCTCTAATTTACTAATTACATCCCTCCTCTATTTTCTCACCGGGTTACTCTCTTTCTCTAATTTACTAATTACATCCCTCCTCTATTTTCACACTGGGTGACTCTCTCTCCCTAATTCAGTAAGTAATTTCCTCCTCTATTTTCACACTGGGTTACTCTCTCTCTCTAATTTAGTAATTACATTCCTCCTCTATTTTCACACTGGGTCACTCTCTCTCTCTAATTTACTAATTACATTTCCCTATTTTGACACTGTTACTCTCTCTCTCTAATTTAGTAATTACAATCCTCCTCTATTTTCACACTGGGTTACTCTCTCTCTCTAAATTAGTAATTACATTTCTCCTCTATTTTCATACTGGGTTACTCTCTCTCTCTAATTTAGTAATTACATTCCTGCTCTACTTTCACACTGGGTTACTCTCTCTCTCTAATTTATTAATTACATTACTCCTCTATTTTCACACTGGGTTACTCTCTCTCTCCAATTCAGCAATTAATTTCCTCCTCTATTTTCACACTGCGTTAGTCTCTCTCTCTAATTTACTAATTACATTCCTCTTCTATTTTCACACTGGGTTACTCTCTCTCTCTAATTTACTAATTACATTCCTCCTCTATTTTCACACTAGGTTACTCTCTCTCTCTAATTTACTAATTACATTCCTCCTCTATTTTCACACTGGGTTACTCTCTCTCTCTAATTTACTAATTACAATCCTCCTCTATTTTCACACTGGGTTACTCTCTCTCTTTAATTTACTAATTACATTCCTCCTCTATCTTCACACTGTTTCTCTCTCCAATTTATTAATTACATTCCTCCTCTATTTTCACACTGGGTTACTCTCTCTCTCTCTCTAATTTAGTAATTACATTTCTCCTCTATTTTCACACTGGGTTACTCTCTCTCTCTAATTTACTAATTACATTCCTCCTCTATTTTCACACTGGGTTACTCTCTCTCTCTCTAATTTAGTAATTACATTCCTCCTCTATTTTCACACTGGGTAACTCTCTCTCTCTAATTTACTAATTACATTCCTCCTCTATTTTCACACTGGGTTACTCTCTCACTCTAATTTACTAATTACATTCCTCCTCTATTTTCACACTGGGTTACTCTCTCTCGAACTTACCTATTACATTCCTCCTCTATTTTCACACTGGGTTATTCTCTCTCTCGAATTTACTAATTACATTCCTCCTCTATTTTCACACTGGGTTACTCTCTCTCTCTAATTTACTAATTACATTCCTCCTCTATTTTCACACTGGGTCACTCTCTCTCTCTAATTTACTAATTACATCCCTCCTCTATTTTCACACTGGGTTACTCTCTCTCTCTAATTTATTAATTACATTCCTCCTCTATTTTCACACTGGGTTACTCTCTCTCTCTAATTTACTAATTACAATCCTCCTCTATTTTCACACTGGGTTACTCTCTCTCTCTAATTTACTAATTACATTCCTCCTCTATTTTCACACTGGGTTACTCTCTCTCTCTAATTTACTAATTACATTCCTCCTCTATTTTCACACTGGGTTACTCTCTCTCTCGAATTTACTAATTACATTCCTCCTCTATTTTCACACTGGGTCACTCTCTCTCTCTAATTTACTAATTACATACCTCCTCTATTTTCACATTGGGTTACGCTCTCTCTCTAATTTATTAATTACATTCCTCCTCTATTTTCACACTGGGTTACTCTCTCTCTCTAATTTACTAATTACATTCCTCCTCTATTTTCACACTGGGTTACTCTCACTCTTTAATTTACTAATTACATTCCTCCTCTATTTTCACACTGGGTTACTCTCTCTCTCTAATTTACTAATTACATTCCTCCTCTATTTTCACACTGGGTTACTCTCTCTCTCTAATTTACTAATTACATTCCTCCTCCATTTTCACACTGGGTTACTCTCTCTCTCTAATTTACTAATTACATTCCTCCTCTATTTTCACACTGGATTACTCTCTTTCTCTAATTTACTAATTACATCCCTCCTCTATTTTCACACTGGGTTACTCTCTCTCTAATTTACTAATTACATCCCTCCTCTATTTTCACACTGGGTTACTCTCTCTCTAATTTACTAATTACATTCCTCCTCTATTTTCACACTGGGTTACTCTCTTTCTCTAATTTATTAATTAATTTCCTCCTCTATTTTCACACTGGGTTACTCTCTCTCTCTAATTTAGTAATTACATTCCTCCTCTATTTTCACACTGGGTTATTCTTTCTCTCTAATTTAGTAATTACATTCCTCCTCTATTTTCACACTGGGTTACTCTCTCTCTCTCTAATTTACTAATTACATTCCTCCTCTATTTTCACACTGTTACTCTCACTAATTTACTAATTACATTCCTCCTCTATTTTCACACTGGGTTACTCTCTCTCTCTAATTTACTAATTACATTCCTCCTCTATTTTCACACTGGGTTACTCTCTCTCTCTAATTTACTAATTACATTCCTCCTCTATTTTCACACTGGGTTATTCTCTCTCTCTAATTTAGTAGTTACATCCCTCCTCTATTTTCACACTGGGTTACTCTCTCTCTCTAATTTACAAATTACATTCCTCCTCTATTTTCACACTGGGTTACTCTCTCTCTCTAATTTACTAATTACATTCCTCCTCTATTTTCTCACCGGGTTACTCACTCTCTCTAATTTACTAATTACATTCCTCCTCTATTTTCACACTGGGTTACTCACTCTCTCTAATTCAGTAATTAATTTCCTCCTCTATTTTCACACTGGGTTACTCTCTCTCTCTAATTTAGTAATTACATTCCTCCTCTATTTTCACACTGGGTTACTCTCTCTCTCTAATTTACTAATTACATTCCTCCTCTATATTCACACTGGGTTACTCTCTCTCTCTAATTTAGTAATTACTTTCCTCCTCTATTTTCTCACCGGGTTACTCTCTCTCTCTAATTTAGTAATTACTTTCCTCCTCTATTTTCACACTGGGTTACTCTCTCTCTCTAATTTAGTAATTACATTCCTCCTCTATTTTCACACTGGGTTACTCTCTCTTTCTCTAATTTACTAATTACATCCCTCCTCTATTTTCTCACCGGGTTACTCTCTCTTTCTCTAATTTACTAATTACATCCCTCATCTATTTTCACACTGGGTGACTCTCTCTCTCTAATTCAGTAATTAATTTCCTCCTCTATTTTCACACTGGGTTACTCTCTCTCTCTAATTTACTAATTACATTCCTCCTCTATTTTCACACTGGGTTACTTTCTCTCTCTAATTTACTAATTACATTCCTCCTCTATTTTCACACTGGGTTACTCTCTCTCTCTAATTTACTAATTACATCCCTCCTCTATTTTCACACTGGGTTACTCTCTCTTTCTCTAATTTACTAATTACATCCCTCCTCTATTTTCACACTGGGTTACTCTCTTTCTCTAATTTATTAATTACATTCCTCCTCTATTTTCACACTGGGTTACTCTCTCTCTAATTTATTAATTACATTCCTCCTCTATTTTCACACTGGGTTACTCTCTCTCTCTTATTTACTAATTACATTCCTCCTCTATTTTCACACTGGGTTACTCTCTCTCTCTTATTTACTAATTACATTCCTCCTCTATTTTCACACTGGGTTACTCTCTCTCTCTTATTTACTAATTACATTCCTCCTCAATTTTCACACTGGGTTACTCTCTCTCTCTCTTATTTACTAATTACATTCCTCCTCTATTTTCACACTGGGTTACTCTCTCTCTCTTATTTACTAATTACATTCCTCCTCTATTTTCACACTGGGTTACTCTTTCTCTCTCTAATTTACTAATTACATTCCTCCTCTATTTTCACACTGTTACTCTCTCTCTCTAATTTAGTAATTACATACCTCCTCTATTTTCACACTGTTAATCTCACTAATTTAGTAATTACATTCCTCCTCTATTTTCACACTGGGTTACTCTCTCTCTCTAATTTACTAATTACATTCCTCCTCTATTTTCTCACCGGGTTACTCTCTCTCTCTAATTTACTAATTACATCCCTCCTCTATTTTCACACTGGGTTACTCTCTCTCTCTAATTTACTAATTACATCCCTCCTCTATTTTCACACGGGGTTACTCTCTTTCTCTCTAATTTAGTAATTACATTCCTCCTCTATTTTCACACTGGGTTACTCTCTCTCTCTAATTTATTAATTAATTTCCTCCTCTATTTTCACACTGGATTACTCTTTCTCTAATTTACTAATTACATCCCTCCTCTATTTTCACACTGGGTTACTCTCTTTCTCTAATTTACTAATTACATCCCTCCTCTATTTTCACACTGGGTTACTCACTCTCTCTAATTCAGTAATTAATTTCCTCCTCTATTTTCACACTGGGTTACTCTCTCTCTCTAATTTAGTAATTACATTCCTCCTCTATTTTCACACTGGGTTACTCTCTCTCTCTAATTTAGTAATTACTTTCCTCCTCTATTTTCACACTGGGTCTCTCTCTCTCTAATTTACTAATTACATTCCTCCTCTATTTTCACACTGGGTTACTCTCTCTCTCTAATTTAGTAATTACATTCCTCCTCTATTTTCACACTGGGTTACTCTCTCTCTCTAATTTAGTAATTACATCCCTCCTCTATTTTCACACTGTTACTCTCTCTCTCTAATTTAGTAATTGCATCCCTCCTCTATTTTCACACTGGATTACTCTTTCTCTAATTTACTAATTACATCCCTCCTCTATTTTCTCACCGGGTTACTCTCTTTCTCTAATTTACTAATTACATCCCTCCTCTATTTTCACACTGGGTGACTCTCTCTCTCTAATTCAGTAATTAATTTCCTCCTCTATTTTCACACTGGGTTACTCTCTCTCTCTAATTTAGTAATTACATTCCTCCTCTATTTTCACACTGGGTTACTCTCTCTCTCTAATTTAGTAATTACATCCCTCCTCTATTTTCACACTGTTACTCTCTCTCTCTAATTTAGTAATTACATTCCTCCTCTATTTTCACACTGGGTTACTCTCTCTCTAATTTAGTAATTACATCCCTCCTCTATTTTCACACTGGGTTACTCTCTTTCTCTAATTTACTAATTACATCCCTCCTCTATTTTCACACTGGATTACTCTTTCTCTAATTTACTAATTACATCCCTCCTCTATTTTCTCACCGGGTTACTCTCTTTCTCTAATTTACTAATTACATCCCTCCTCTATTTTCACACTGGGTGACTCTCTCTCTCTAATTCAGTAATTAATTTCCTCCTCTATTTTCACACTGGGTTACTCTCTCTCTCTAATTTAGTAATTACATTCCTCCTCTATTTTCACACTGGGTTACTCTCTCTCTCTAATTTACTAATTACATTTCTCTATTTTGACACTGTTACTCTCTCTCTCTAATTTAGTAATTACAATCCTCCTCTATTTTCACACTGGGTTACTCTCTCTCTCTAAATTAGTAATTACATTTCTCCTCTATTTTCACACTGGGTTACTCTCTCTCTCTAATTTACTAATTACATTCCTGCTCTATTTTCACACTGGGTTACTCTCTCTCTCTAATTTATTAATTACATTACTCCTCTATTTTCACACTGGGTTACTCTCTCTCTCCAATTCAGCAATTAATTTCCTCCTCTATTTTCACACTGCGTTACTCTCTCTCTCTAATTTACAAATTACATTCCTCCTCTATTTTCACACTGGGTTACTCTCTCTCTCTAATTTACTAATTACATTCCTCCTCTATTTTCACACTGGGTTACTCTCTCTCTCTAATTTACTAATTACATTCCTCCTCTATTTTCACACTGGGTTACTCTCTCTCTCTAAATTACTAATTACAATCCTCCTCTATTTTCACATTGGTTACTCTCTCTCTAATTTACTAATTACATTCCTCCTCTATTTTCATACTGGGTTACTCTCTCTCTCTAATTTACTAATTACATTCCTCCTCTATTTTCACACTGGGTTACTCTCTCTCCCTAATTTACTAATTACATTCCTCCTCTATTTTCACACTGGGTTACTCTCTCACTCTAATTTACTAATTACAATCCTCCTCTATTTTCACACTGGGTTACTCTCTCTCTTTAATTTACTAATTACATTCCTCCTCTATTTTCACACTGGGTTACTCTCTCTCTCTAATTTACTAATTACATTCCTCCTCTATTTTCACACTGGGTTACTCTCTCTCTCTAATTTACTAATTACATTCCTCCTCTATTTTCACACTGGGTTACTCTCTCTCTCTAATTTACTAATTACATTCCTCCTCTATTTTCACACTGGGTTACTCTCTCTCTCTAATTTACTAATTACATTCCTCCTCTATTTTCACACTGGATTACTCTCTTTCTCTAATTTACTAATTACATTCCTCCTCTATTTTCACACTGGATTACTCTCTCTCTCTAATTTACTAATTACATTCCTCCTCTATTTTCACACTCGGTTACTCTCTTTCTCTAATTTACTAATTACATTCCTCCTCTATTTTCACACTGGGTTACTCTCTCTCTCTAATTTACTAATTACATCCCTCCTCTATTTTCACACTGGGTTACTCTCTCTCTCTAATTTACTAATTACATTCCTCCTCTATTTTCACACTGGGTTACTCTCTTTCTCTAATTTACTAATTACATTCCTCCTCTACTTTCACACCGGGTTACTCTCTTTCTCTAATTTACTAATTAAATCCCTCCTCTATTTTCTCACTGGGTTACTCTCTCTCTCTAATTTACTAATTACATCCCTCCTCTATTTTCACACTGTTACTCTCTCTAATTTAGTAATTACATTCCTCCTCTATTTTCACACTGGGTTACTCTCTCTCTCTCTAATTTACTAATTACATTCCTCCTCTATTTTCACACTGTTACTCTCTCTCTCTAATTTAGTAATTACATTCCTCCTCTATTTTCACACTGGGTTACTCTCTCTCTAATTTAGTAATTACATTCCTCCTCTATTTTCACACTGGGTTATTCTCTCTCTTTAATTTAGTAATTACATCCCTCCTCTATTTTCACACTGTTACTCTCTCTAATTTAGTAATTACATCCCTCCTCTATTTTCACACTGGGTTACTCTTTCTCCAATTTACTAATTACATTCCTCCTCTATTTTCACACTGGGTTACTCTCTCTCTCTAATTTACTAATTACATTCCTCCTCTATTTTCACACTGGGTTACTCTCTCTCTCTAATTTACTAATTACATTCCTCCTCTATTTTCTCACCGGGTTACTCTCTCTCTCTAATTTACTAATTACATCCCTCCTCTATTTTCACACTGGGTTACTCTCTCTCTCTAATTTACTAATTACATCCCTCCTCCATTTTCACACGGGGTTACTCTCTTTCTCTCTAATTTAGTAATTACATTCCTCCTCTATTTTCACACTGGGTTACTCTCTCTCTCTAATTTATTAATTAATTTCCTCCTCTATTTTCACACTGGATTACTCTTTCTCTAATTTACTAATTACATCCCTCCTCTATTTTCACACTGGGTTACTCTCTTTCTCTAATTTACTAATTACATCCCTCCTCTATTTTCACACTGGGTTACTCACTCTCTCTAATTCAGTAATTAATTTCCTCCTCTATTTTCACACTGGGTTACTCTCTCTCTCTAATTTAGTAATTACATTCCTCCTCTATTTTCACACTGGGTTACTCTCTCTCTCTAATTTAGTAATTACTTTCCTCCTCTATTTTCACACTGGGTCTCTCTCTCTCTAATTTACTAATTACATTCCTCCTCTATTTTCACACTGGGTTACTCTCTCTCTCTAATTTAGTAATTACATTCCTCCTCTATTTTCACACTGGGTTACTCTCTCTCTCTAATTTAGTAATTACATCCCTCCTCTATTTTCACATTGTTACTCTCTCTCTCTAATTTAGTAATTACATCCCTCCTCTATTTTCACACTGGATTACTCTTTCTCTAATTTACTAATTACATCCCTCCTCTATTTTCTCACCGGGTTACTCTCTTTCTCTAATTTACTAATTACATCCCTCCTCTATTTTCACACTGGGTGACTCTCTCTCTCTAATTCAGTAATTAATTTCCTCCTCTATTTTCACACTGGGTTACTCTCTCTCTCTAATTTAGTAATTACATTCCTCCTCTATTTTCACACTGGGTTACTCTCTCTCTCTAATTTAGTAATTACATCCCTCCTCTATTTTCACACTGTTACTCTCTCTCTCTAATTTAGTAATTACATTCCTCCTCTATTTTCACACTGGGTTACTCTCTCTCTCTAATTTAGTAATTACATCCCTCCTCTATTTTCACACTGGGTTACTCTCTTTCTCTAATTTACTAATTACATCCCTCCTCTATTTTCACACTGGATTACTCTTTCTCTAATTTACTAATTACATCCCTCCTCTATTTTCTCACCGGGTTACTCTCTTTCTCTAATTTACTAATTACATCCCTCCTCTATTTTCACACTGGGTGACTCTCTCTCTCTAATTCAGTAATTAATTTCCTCCTCTATTTTCACACTGGGTTACTCTCTCTCTCTAATTTAGTAATTACATTCCTCCTCTATTTTCACACTGGGTTACTCTCTCTCTCTAATTTACTAATTACATTTCTCTATTTTGACACTGTTACTCTCTCTCTCTAATTTAGTAATTACAATCCTCCTCTATTTTCACACTGGGTTACTCTCTCTCTCTAAATTAGTAATTACATTTCTCCTCTATTTTCACACTGGGTTACTCTCTCTCTCTAATTTACTAATTACATTCCTGCTCTATTTTCACACTGGGTTACTCTCTCTCTCTAATTTATTAATTACATTACTCCTCTATTTTCACACTGGGTTACTCTCTCTCTCCAATTCAGCAATTAATTTCCTCCTCTATTTTCACACTGCGTTACTCTCTCTCTCTAATTTACTAATTACATTTCTCCTCTATTTTCACACTGGGTTACTCTCTCTCTCTAATTTACTAATTACATTCCTCCTCTATTTTCACACTGGGTTACTCTCTCTCTCTAATTTACTAATTACATTCCTCCTCTATTTTCACACTGGGTTACTCTCTCTCTCTAAATTACTAATTACAATCCTCCTCTATTTTCACATTGTTTACTCTCTCTCTAATTTACTAATTACATTCCTCCTCTATTTTCATACTGGGTTACTCTCTCTCTCTAATTTACTAATTACATTCCTCCTCTATTTTCACACTGGGTTACTCTCTCTCCCTAATTTACTAATTACATTCCTCCTCTATTTTCACACTGGGTTACTCTCTCACTCTAATTTACTAATTACAATCCTCCTCTATTTTCACACTGGGTTACTCTCTCTCTCTAATTTACTAATTACATTCCTCCTCTATTTTCACACTGGGTTACTCTCTCTCTCTAATTTACTAATTACATTCCTCCTCTATTTTCACACTGGGTTACTCTCTCTCTCTAATTTACTAATTACATCCCTCCTCTATTTTCACACTGGGTTACTCTCTCTCTAATTTACTAATTACATTCCTCCTCTATTTTCACACTGGGTTACTCTCACTCTTTAATTTACTAATTACATTCCTCCTCTATTTTCACACTGGGTTACTCTCTCTCTCTAATTCACTAATTACATTCCTCCTCTATTTTCACACTGGGTTACTCTCTCTCTCTAATTTACTAATTACATTCCTCCTCTATTTTCACACTGGGTTACTCTCTCTCTCTAATTTACTAATTACATTCCTCCTCTATTTTCACACTGGATTACTCTCTTTCTCTAATTTACTAATTACATTCCTCCTCTATTTTCACACTGGATTACTCTCTCTCTCTAATTTACTAATTACATTCCTCCTCTATTTTCACACTCGGTTACTCTCTTTCTCTAATTTACTAATTACATTCCTCCTCTATTTTCACACTGGGTTACTCTCTCTCTCTAATTTACTAATTACATCCCTCCTCTATTTTCACACTGGGTTACTCTCTCTCTCTAATTTACTAATTACATTCCTCCGCTATTTTCACACTGGGTTACTCTCTTTCTCTAATTTACTAATTACATTCCTCCTCTACTTTCACACCGGGTTACTCTCTTTCTCTAATTTACTAATTAAATCCCTCCTCTATTTTCTCACTGGGTTACTCTCTCTCTCTAATTTACTAATTACATCCCTCCTCTATTTTCACACTGTTACTCTCTCTAATTTAGTAATTACATTCCTCCTCTATTTTCACACTGGGTTACTCTCTCTCTCTCTAATTTACTAATTACATTCCTCCTCTATTTTCACACTGTTACTCTCTCTCTCTAATTTAGTAATTACATTCCTCCTCTATTTTCACACTGGGTTACTCTCTCTCTAATTTAGTAATTACATTCCTCCTCTATTTTCACACTGGGTTATTCTCTCTCATTAATTTAGTAATTACATCCCTCCTCTATTTTCACACTGTTACTCTCTCTAATTTAGTAATTACATCCCTCCTCTATTTTCACACTGGGTTACTCTTTCTCCAATTTACTAATTACATTCCTCCTCTATTTTCACACTGGGTTACTCTCTCTCTCTAATTTACTAATTACATTCCTCCTCTATTTTCACACTGCGTTACTCTCTCTCTCTAATTTACTAATTACATTCCTCCTCTATTTTCACACTGGGTTACTCTCTCTCTCTAATTTACTAATTACATTCCTCCTCTATTTTCACACTGGGTTACTCTCTCTCTCTAATTTACTAATTACATTCCTCCTCTATTTTCACGCTGGGTTACTCTCTCTAATTTACTAATTACATTCCTCCTCTATTTTCACACTGCGTTACTCTCTCTCTCTAATTTACTAATTACATTCCTCCTCTATTTTCACACTGGGTTACTCTCTCTCTCTAATTTACTAATTACATCCCTCCTCTATTTTCACACTGGGTTACTCTCTTTCTCTAATTTACTAATTACATCCCTCCTCTATTTTCTCACCGGGTTACTCTCTTTCTCTAATTTACTAATTACATCCCTCCTCTATTTTCACACTGGGTTACTCTCTCTAATTTACTAATTACAATCCTCTATTTTCACACTGGGTTACTCTCTCTCTCTAATTTACTAATTACATTCCTCCTCTATTTTCACACTGGGTTACTCTTTCTCTAATTTACTAATTACATTCCTCCTCTATTTTCTCACCCCAGGTTACTCTCTTTCTCTAATTTACTAATTACATCCCTCCTCTATTTTCTCACCGGGTTACTCTCTTTCTCTAATTTACTAATTACATCCCTCCTCTATTTTCACACTGGGTTACTCTCTCTCTCTAATTTACTAATTACATTCCTCCTCTATTTTCACACTGGGTTACTCTCTCTCTCTAATTTATTAATTACATTACTCCTGTATTTTCACACTGGGTTACTCTCTCTCTCTAAATCAGCAATTAATTTCCTCCTCTATTTTCACACTGCGTTACTCTCTCTTTCTCTAATTTACTAATTACATCCCTCCTCTATTTTCACACTGGATTACTCTTGCTCTAATTTACTAATTACATCCCTCCTCTATTTTCTCACCGGGTTACTCTCTTTCTCTAATTTACTAATTACATCCCTCCTCTATTTTCACACTGGGTGACTCTCTCTCCCTAATTCAGTAAGTAATTTCCTCCTCTATTTTCACACTGGGTTACTCTCTCTCTCTAATTTAGTAATTACATTCCTCCTCTATTTTCACACTGGGTCACTCTCTCTCTCTAATTTACTAATTACATTTCCCTATTTTGACACTGTTACTCTCTCTCTCTAATTTAGTAATTACAATCCTCCTCTATTTTCACACTGGGTTACTCTCTCTCTCTAAATTAGTAATTACATTTCTCCTCTATTTTCATACTGGGTTACTCTCTCTCTCTAATTTAGTAATTACATTCCTGCTCTACTTTCACACTGGGTTACTCTCTCTCTCTAATTTATTAATTACATTACTCCTCTATTTTCACACTGGGTTACTCTCTCTCTCCAATTCAGCAATTAATTTCCTCCTCTATTTTCACACTGCGTTAGTCTCTCTCTCTAATTTACTAATTACATTCCTCTTCTATTTTCACACTGGGTTACTCTCTCTCTCTAATTTACTAATTACATTCCTCCTCTATTTTCACACTAGGTTACTCTCTCTCTCTAATTTACTAATTACATTCCTCCTCTATTTTCACACTGGGTTACTCTCTCTCTCTAATTTACTAATTACAATCCTCCTCTATTTTCACACTGGGTTACTCTCTCTCTTTAATTTACTAATTACATTCCTCCTCTATCTTCACACTGTTTCTCTCTCCAATTTATTAATTACATTCCTCCTCTATTTTCACACTGGGTTACTCTCTCTCTCTCTCTAATTTAGTAATTACAATCCTCCTCTATTTTCACACTGGGTTACTCTCTCTCTCTAATTTATTAATTAATTTCCTCCTCTATTTTCACACTGGATTACTCTCTCTCTCTCTAATTTACTAATTACATTCCTCCTCTATTTTCACACTGGGTAACTCTCTCTCTCTCTAATTTACTAATTACATTCCTCCTCTATTTTCACACTGTTACTCTCTCTCTCTAATTTACTAATTACATTCCTCCTCTATTTTCACACTGGGTTACTCTCTCTCTCTAATTTACTAATTACATTCCTCCTCTATTTTCACACTGGGTTACTCTCTTTCTCTAATTTACTAATTACATCCCTCCTCTATTTTCACACTGGGTTACTCTCTCTTTCTCTAATTTACTAATTACATCCCTCCTATTTTCTCACCAGGTTACTCTCTTTCTCTAATTTATTAATTAATTTCCTCCTCTATTTTCACACTGGGTTACTCTCTCTCTCTAATTTACTAATTACATTCCTCCTCTATTTTCACACTGGGTTACTCTCTCTCTCTCTAATTTACTAATTACATTCCTCCTCTATTTTCACACTGTTACTCTCTCTCTCTAATTTAGTAATTACATTCCTCCTCTATTTTCACACTGGGTTATTCTCTCTCTCTCATTTAGTAATTACATCCCTCTTCTATTTTCACACTGTTACTCTCTCTAATTTAGTAATTACAATCCTCCTCTATTTTCACACTGCGTTACTCTCTCTCTCTAATTTAGTAGTTACATCCCTCCTCTATTTTCACACTGGGTTACTCCCTCTCTCTAATTTACTAATTACATTCCTCCTCTATTTTCACACTGGGTTACTCTCTCTCTCTCTAATTTACTAATTACATTCCTCCTCTATTTTCACACTGGGTTACTCTCTCTCTCTAATTTATTAATTAATTTCCTCCTCTATTTTCACACTGGATTGCTCTCTCTCTCTCTAATTTACTAATTACATGCCTCCTCTATTTTCACACTGGGATACTCTCTCTAATTTACTAATTACATCCCTCCTCTATTTTCACACTGGGTTACTCTCTTTCTCTAATTTACTAATTACATCCCTCCTCTATTCTCACACTGGATTACTCTTTCTCTAATTTACTAATTACATTCCTCCTCTATTTTCTCACCGGGTTACTCTCTTTCTCTAATTTACTAATTACATCCCTCCTCTATTTTCACACTGGGTTACTCTCTCTCTCTAATTTAGTAATTACATTCCTCCTCTTTTTTCACACTGGGTTACTCTCTCTCTCTAATTTACTAATTACATTCCTCCTCTATTTTCACACTGGGTTACTCTCTCTCTCTAATTTAGTAATTACATTCCTCCTCTTTTTTCACACTGGGTTACTCTCTCTCTCTAATTTACTAATTACATTCCTCTATTTTGACACTGTTACTCTCTCTCTCTAATTTAGTAATTACATTCCTCCTCTATTTTCACACTGGGTTACTCTCTCTCTCAAAATTAGTAATTACATTTCTCCTCTATTTTCACACTGGGTTACTCTCTTTCTCTAATTTACTAATTACATTCCTCCTCTATTTTCACACTGGATTACTCTCTTTCTCTAATTTACTAATTACATCCCTCCTCTATTTTCACACTGGGTTACTCTCTCTCTAATTTACTAATTACATCCCTCCTCTATTTTCACACTGGGTTACTCTCTCTCTAATTTACTAATTACATTCCTCCTCTATTTTCACACTGGGTTACTCTCTTTCTCTAATTTATTAATTAATTTCCTCCTCTATTTTCACACTGGGTTACTCTCTCTCTCTAATTTAGTAATTACATTCCTCCTCTATTTTCACACTGGGTTATTCTTTCTCTCTAATTTAGTAATTACATTCCTCCTCTATTTTCACACTGGGTTACTCTCTCTCTCTCTAATTTACTAATTACATTCCTCCTCTATTTTCACACTGTTACTCTCACTAATTTACTAATTACATTCCTCCTCTATTTTCACACTGGGTTACTCTCTCTCTCTAATTTACTAATTACATTCCTCCTCTATTTTCACACTGGGTTACTCTCTCTCTCTAATTTACTAATTACATTCCTCCTCTATTTTCACACTGGGTTATTCTCTCTCTCTAATTTAGTAGTTACATCCCTCCTCTATTTTCACACTGGGTTACTCTCTCTCTCTAATTTACAAATTACATTCCTCCTCTATTTTCACACTGGGTTACTCTCTCTCTCTAATTTACTAATTACATTCCTCCTCTATTTTCTCACCGGGTTACTCACTCTCTCTAATTTACTAATTACATTCCTCCTCTATTTTCACACTGGGTTACTCACTCTCTCTAATTCAGTAATTAATTTCCTCCTCTATTTTCACACTGGGTTACTCTCTCTCTCTAATTTAGTAATTACATTCCTCCTCTATTTTCACACTGGGTTACTCTCTCTCTCTAATTTACTAATTACATTCCTCCTCTATATTCACACTGGGTTACTCTCTCTCTCTAATTTAGTAATTACTTTCCTCCTCTATTTTCTCACCGGGTTACTCTCTCTCTCTAATTTAGTAATTACTTTCCTCCTCTATTTTCACACTGGGTTACTCTCTCTCTCTAATTTAGTAATTACATTCCTCCTCTATTTTCACACTGGGTTACTCTCTCTTTCTCTAATTTACTAATTACATCCCTCCTCTATTTTCTCACCGGGTTACTCTCTCTTTCTCTAATTTACTAATTACATCCCTCATCTATTTTCACACTGGGTGACTCTCTCTCTCTAATTCAGTAATTAATTTCCTCCTCTATTTTCACACTGGGTTACTCTCTCTCTCTAATTTACTAATTACATTCCTCCTCTATTTTCACACTGGGTTACTTTCTCTCTCTAATTTACTAATTACATTCCTCCTCTATTTTCACACTGGGTTACTCTCTCTCTCTAATTTACTAATTACATCCCTCCTCTATTTTCACACTGGGTTACTCTCTCTTTCTCTAATTTACTAATTACATCCCTCCTCTATTTTCACACTGGGTTACTCTCTTTCTCTAATTTATTAATTACATTCCTCCTCTATTTTCACACTGGGTTACTCTCTCTCTAATTTATTAATTACATTCCTCCTCTATTTTCACACTGGGTTACTCTCTCTCTCTTATTTACTAATTACATTCCTCCTCTATTTTCACACTGGGTTACTCTCTCTCTCTTATTTACTAATTACATTCCTCCTCTATTTTCACACTGGGTTACTCTCTCTCTCTTATTTACTAATTACATTCCTCCTCAATTTTCACACTGGGTTACTCTCTCTCTCTCTTATTTACTAATTACATTCCTCCTCTATTTTCACACTGGGTTACTCTCTCTCTCTTATTTACTAATTACATTCCTCCTCTATTTTCACACTGGGTTACTCTTTCTCTCTCTAATTTACTAATTACATTCCTCCTCTATTTTCACACTGTTACTCTCTCTCTCTAATTTAGTAATTACATACCTCCTCTATTTTCACACTGTTAATCTCACTAATTTAGTAATTACATTCCTCCTCTATTTTCACACTGGGTTACTCTCTCTCTCTAATTTACTAATTACATTCCTCCTCTATTTTCTCACCGGGTTACTCTCTCTCTCTAATTTACTAATTACATCCCTCCTCTATTTTCACACTGGGTTACTCTCTCTCTCTAATTTACTAATTACATCCCTCCTCTATTTTCACACGGGGTTACTCTCTTTCTCTCTAATTTAGTAATTACATTCCTCCTCTATTTTCACACTGGGTTACTCTCTCTCTCTAATTTATTAATTAATTTCCTCCTCTATTTTCACACTGGATTACTCTTTCTCTAATTTACTAATTACATCCCTCCTCTATTTTCACACTGGGTTACTCTCTTTCTCTAATTTACTAATTACATCCCTCCTCTATTTTCACACTGGGTTACTCACTCTCTCTAATTCAGTAATTAATTTCCTCCTCTATTTTCACACTGGGTTACTCTCTCTCTCTAATTTAGTAATTACATTCCTCCTCTATTTTCACACTGGGTTACTCTCTCTCTCTAATTTAGTAATTACTTTCCTCCTCTATTTTCACACTGGGTCTCTCTCTCTCTAATTTACTAATTACATTCCTCCTCTATTTTCACACTGGGTTACTCTCTCTCTCTAATTTAGTAATTACATTCCTCCTCTATTTTCACACTGGGTTACTCTCTCTCTCTAATTTAGTAATTACATCCCTCCTCTATTTTCACACTGTTACTCTCTCTCTCTAATTTAGTAATTGCATCCCTCCTCTATTTTCACACTGGATTACTCTTTCTCTAATTTACTAATTACATCCCTCCTCTATTTTCTCACCGGGTTACTCTCTTTCTCTAATTTACTAATTACATCCCTCCTCTATTTTCACACTGGGTGACTCTCTCTCTCTAATTCAGTAATTAATTTCCTCCTCTATTTTCACACTGGGTTACTCTCTCTCTCTAATTTAGTAATTACATTCCTCCTCTATTTTCACACTGGGTTACTCTCTCTCTCTAATTTAGTAATTACATCCCTCCTCTATTTTCACACTGTTACTCTCTCTCTCTAATTTAGTAATTACATTCCTCCTCTATTTTCACACTGGGTTACTCTCTCTCTAATTTAGTAATTACATCCCTCCTCTATTTTCACACTGGGTTACTCTCTTTCTCTAATTTACTAATTACATCCCTCCTCTATTTTCACACTGGATTACTCTTTCTCTAATTTACTAATTACATCCCTCCTCTATTTTCTCACCGGGTTACTCTCTTTCTCTAATTTACTAATTACATCCCTCCTCTATTTTCACACTGGGTGACTCTCTCTCTCTAATTCAGTAATTAATTTCCTCCTCTATTTTCACACTGGGTTACTCTCTCTCTCTAATTTAGTAATTACATTCCTCCTCTATTTTCACACTGGGTTACTCTCTCTCTCTAATTTACTAATTACATTTCTCTATTTTGACACTGTTACTCTCTCTCTCTAATTTAGTAATTACAATCCTCCTCTATTTTCACACTGGGTTACTCTCTCTCTCTAAATTAGTAATTACATTTCTCCTCTATTTTCACACTGGGTTACTCTCTCTCTCTAATTTACTAATTACATTCCTGCTCTATTTTCACACTGGGTTACTCTCTCTCTCTAATTTATTAATTACATTACTCCTCTATTTTCACACTGGGTTACTCTCTCTCTCCAATTCAGCAATTAATTTCCTCCTCTATTTTCACACTGCGTTACTCTCTCTCTCTAATTTACAAATTACATTCCTCCTCTATTTTCACACTGGGTTACTCTCTCTCTCTAATTTACTAATTACATTCCTCCTCTATTTTCACACTGGGTTACTCTCTCTCTCTAATTTACTAATTACATTCCTCCTCTATTTTCACACTGGGTTACTCTCTCTCTCTAAATTACTAATTACAATCCTCCTCTATTTTCACATTGGTTACTCTCTCTCTAATTTACTAATTACATTCCTCCTCTATTTTCATACTGGGTTACTCTCTCTCTCTAATTTACTAATTACATTCCTCCTCTATTTTCACACTGGGTTACTCTCTCTCCCTAATTTACTAATTACATTCCTCCTCTATTTTCACACTGGGTTACTCTCTCACTCTAATTTACTAATTACAATCCTCCTCTATTTTCACACTGGGTTACTCTCTCTCTTTAATTTACTAATTACATTCCTCCTCTATTTTCACACTGGGTTACTCTCTCTCTCTAATTTACTAATTACATTCCTCCTCTATTTTCACACTGGGTTACTCTCTCTCTCTAATTTACTAATTACATTCCTCCTCTATTTTCACACTGGGTTACTCTCTCTCTCTAATTTACTAATTACATTCCTCCTCTATTTTCACACTGGGTTACTCTCTCTCTCTAATTTACTAATTACATTCCTCCTCTATTTTCACACTGGATTACTCTCTTTCTCTAATTTACTAATTACATTCCTCCTCTATTTTCACACTGGATTACTCTCTCTCTCTAATTTACTAATTACATTCCTCCTCTATTTTCACACTCGGTTACTCTCTTTCTCTAATTTACTAATTACATTCCTCCTCTATTTTCACACTGGGTTACTCTCTCTCTCTAATTTACTAATTACATCCCTCCTCTATTTTCACACTGGGTTACTCTCTCTCTCTAATTTACTAATTACATTCCTCCTCTATTTTCACACTGGGTTACTCTCTTTCTCTAATTTACTAATTACATTCCTCCTCTACTTTCACACCGGGTTACTCTCTTTCTCTAATTTACTAATTAAATCCCTCCTCTATTTTCTCACTGGGTTACTCTCTCTCTCTAATTTACTAATTACATCCCTCCTCTATTTTCACACTGTTACTCTCTCTAATTTAGTAATTACATTCCTCCTCTATTTTCACACTGGGTTACTCTCTCTCTCTCTAATTTACTAATTACATTCCTCCTCTATTTTCACACTGTTACTCTCTCTCTCTAATTTAGTAATTACATTCCTCCTCTATTTTCACACTGGGTTACTCTCTCTCTAATTTAGTAATTACATTCCTCCTCTATTTTCACACTGGGTTATTCTCTCTCTTTAATTTAGTAATTACATCCCTCCTCTATTTTCACACTGTTACTCTCTCTAATTTAGTAATTACATCCCTCCTCTATTTTCACACTGGGTTACTCTTTCTCCAATTTACTAATTACATTCCTCCTCTATTTTCACACTGGGTTACTCTCTCTCTCTAATTTACTAATTACATTCCTCCTCTATTTTCACACTGGGTTACTCTCTCTCTCTAATTTACTAATTACATTCCTCCTCTATTTTCTCACCGGGTTACTCTCTCTCTCTAATTTACTAATTACATCCCTCCTCTATTTTCACACTGGGTTACTCTCTCTCTCTAATTTACTAATTACATCCCTCCTCCATTTTCACACGGGGTTACTCTCTTTCTCTCTAATTTAGTAATTACATTCCTCCTCTATTTTCACACTGGGTTACTCTCTCTCTCTAATTTATTAATTAATTTCCTCCTCTATTTTCACACTGGATTACTCTTTCTCTAATTTACTAATTACATCCCTCCTCTATTTTCACACTGGGTTACTCTCTTTCTCTAATTTACTAATTACATCCCTCCTCTATTTTCACACTGGGTTACTCACTCTCTCTAATTCAGTAATTAATTTCCTCCTCTATTTTCACACTGGGTTACTCTCTCTCTCTAATTTAGTAATTACATTCCTCCTCTATTTTCACACTGGGTTACTCTCTCTCTCTAATTTAGTAATTACTTTCCTCCTCTATTTTCACACTGGGTCTCTCTCTCTCTAATTTACTAATTACATTCCTCCTCTATTTTCACACTGGGTTACTCTCTCTCTCTAATTTAGTAATTACATTCCTCCTCTATTTTCACACTGGGTTACTCTCTCTCTCTAATTTAGTAATTACATCCCTCCTCTATTTTCACATTGTTACTCTCTCTCTCTAATTTAGTAATTACATCCCTCCTCTATTTTCACACTGGATTACTCTTTCTCTAATTTACTAATTACATCCCTCCTCTATTTTCTCACCGGGTTACTCTCTTTCTCTAATTTACTAATTACATCCCTCCTCTATTTTCACACTGGGTGACTCTCTCTCTCTAATTCAGTAATTAATTTCCTCCTCTATTTTCACACTGGGTTACTCTCTCTCTCTAATTTAGTAATTACATTCCTCCTCTATTTTCACACTGGGTTACTCTCTCTCTCTAATTTAGTAATTACATCCCTCCTCTATTTTCACACTGTTACTCTCTCTCTCTAATTTAGTAATTACATTCCTCCTCTATTTTCACACTGGGTTACTCTCTCTCTCTAATTTAGTAATTACATCCCTCCTCTATTTTCACACTGGGTTACTCTCTTTCTCTAATTTACTAATTACATCCCTCCTCTATTTTCACACTGGATTACTCTTTCTCTAATTTACTAATTACATCCCTCCTCTATTTTCTCACCGGGTTACTCTCTTTCTCTAATTTACTAATTACATCCCTCCTCTATTTTCACACTGGGTGACTCTCTCTCTCTAATTCAGTAATTAATTTCCTCCTCTATTTTCACACTGGGTTACTCTCTCTCTCTAATTTAGTAATTACATTCCTCCTCTATTTTCACACTGGGTTACTCTCTCTCTCTAATTTACTAATTACATTTCTCTATTTTGACACTGTTACTCTCTCTCTCTAATTTAGTAATTACAATCCTCCTCTATTTTCACACTGGGTTACTCTCTCTCTCTAAATTAGTAATTACATTTCTCCTCTATTTTCACACTGGGTTACTCTCTCTCTCTAATTTACTAATTACATTCCTGCTCTATTTTCACACTGGGTTACTCTCTCTCTCTAATTTATTAATTACATTACTCCTCTATTTTCACACTGGGTTACTCTCTCTCTCCAATTCAGCAATTAATTTCCTCCTCTATTTTCACACTGCGTTACTCTCTCTCTCTAATTTACTAATTACATTTCTCCTCTATTTTCACACTGGGTTACTCTCTCTCTCTAATTTACTAATTACATTCCTCCTCTATTTTCACACTGGGTTACTCTCTCTCTCTAATTTACTAATTACATTCCTCCTCTATTTTCACACTGGGTTACTCTCTCTCTCTAAATTACTAATTACAATCCTCCTCTATTTTCACATTGTTTACTCTCTCTCTAATTTACTAATTACATTCCTCCTCTATTTTCATACTGGGTTACTCTCTCTCTCTAATTTACTAATTACATTCCTCCTCTATTTTCACACTGGGTTACTCTCTCTCCCTAATTTACTAATTACATTCCTCCTCTATTTTCACACTGGGTTACTCTCTCACTCTAATTTACTAATTACAATCCTCCTCTATTTTCACACTGGGTTACTCTCTCTCTCTAATTTACTAATTACATTCCTCCTCTATTTTCACACTGGGTTACTCTCTCTCTCTAATTTACTAATTACATTCCTCCTCTATTTTCACACTGGGTTACTCTCTCTCTCTAATTTACTAATTACATCCCTCCTCTATTTTCACACTGGGTTACTCTCTCTCTAATTTACTAATTACATTCCTCCTCTATTTTCACACTGGGTTACTCTCACTCTTTAATTTACTAATTACATTCCTCCTCTATTTTCACACTGGGTTACTCTCTCTCTCTAATTCACTAATTACATTCCTCCTCTATTTTCACACTGGGTTACTCTCTCTCTCTAATTTACTAATTACATTCCTCCTCTATTTTCACACTGGGTTACTCTCTCTCTCTAATTTACTAATTACATTCCTCCTCTATTTTCACACTGGATTACTCTCTTTCTCTAATTTACTAATTACATTCCTCCTCTATTTTCACACTGGATTACTCTCTCTCTCTAATTTACTAATTACATTCCTCCTCTATTTTCACACTCGGTTACTCTCTTTCTCTAATTTACTAATTACATTCCTCCTCTATTTTCACACTGGGTTACTCTCTCTCTCTAATTTACTAATTACATCCCTCCTCTATTTTCACACTGGGTTACTCTCTCTCTCTAATTTACTAATTACATTCCTCCTCTATTTTCACACTGGGTTACTCTCTTTCTCTAATTTACTAATTACATTCCTCCTCTACTTTCACACCGGGTTACTCTCTTTCTCTAATTTACTAATTAAATCCCTCCTCTATTTTCTCACTGGGTTACTCTCTCTCTCTAATTTACTAATTACATCCCTCCTCTATTTTCACACTGTTACTCTCTCTAATTTAGTAATTACATTCCTCCTCTATTTTCACACTGGGTTACTCTCTCTCTCTCTAATTTACTAATTACATTCCTCCTCTATTTTCACACTGTTACTCTCTCTCTCTAATTTAGTAATTACATTCCTCCTCTATTTTCACACTGGGTTACTCTCTCTCTAATTTAGTAATTACATTCCTCCTCTATTTTCACACTGGGTTATTCTCTCTCATTAATTTAGTAATTACATCCCTCCTCTATTTTCACACTGTTACTCTCTCTAATTTAGTAATTACATCCCTCCTCTATTTTCACACTGGGTTACTCTTTCTCCAATTTACTAATTACATTCCTCCTCTATTTTCACACTGGGTTACTCTCTCTCTCTAATTTACTAATTACATTCCTCCTCTATTTTCACACTGCGTTACTCTCTCTCTCTAATTTACTAATTACATTCCTCCTCTATTTTCACACTGGGTTACTCTCTCTCTCTAATTTACTAATTACATTCCTCCTCTATTTTCACACTGGGTTACTCTCTCTCTCTAATTTACTAATTACATTCCTCCTCTATTTTCACGCTGGGTTACTCTCTCTAATTTACTAATTACATTCCTCCTCTATTTTCACACTGCGTTACTCTCTCTCTCTAATTTACTAATTACATTCCTCCTCTATTTTCACACTGGGTTACTCTCTCTCTCTAATTTACTAATTACATCCCTCCTCTATTTTCACACTGGGTTACTCTCTTTCTCTAATTTACTAATTACATCCCTCCTCTATTTTCTCACCGGGTTACTCTCTTTCTCTAATTTACTAATTACATCCCTCCTCTATTTTCACACTGGGTTACTCTCTCTAATTTACTAATTACAATCCTCTATTTTCACACTGGGTTACTCTCTCTCTCTAATTTACTAATTACATTCCTCCTCTATTTTCACACTGGGTTACTCTTTCTCTAATTTACTAATTACATTCCTCCTCTATTTTCTCACCCCAGGTTACTCTCTTTCTCTAATTTACTAATTACATCCCTCCTCTATTTTCTCACCGGGTTACTCTCTTTCTCTAATTTACTAATTACATCCCTCCTCTATTTTCACACTGGGTTACTCTCTCTCTCTAATTTACTAATTACATTCCTCCTCTATTTTCACACTGGGTTACTCTCTCTCTCTAATTTATTAATTACATTACTCCTGTATTTTCACACTGGGTTACTCTCTCTCTCTAAATCAGCAATTAATTTCCTCCTCTATTTTCACACTGCGTTACTCTCTCTTTCTCTAATTTACTAATTACATCCCTCCTCTATTTTCACACTGGATTACTCTTGCTCTAATTTACTAATTACATCCCTCCTCTATTTTCTCACCGGGTTACTCTCTTTCTCTAATTTACTAATTACATCCCTCCTCTATTTTCACACTGGGTGACTCTCTCTCCCTAATTCAGTAAGTAATTTCCTCCTCTATTTTCACACTGGGTTACTCTCTCTCTCTAATTTAGTAATTACATTCCTCCTCTATTTTCACACTGGGTCACTCTCTCTCTCTAATTTACTAATTACATTTCCCTATTTTGACACTGTTACTCTCTCTCTCTAATTTAGTAATTACAATCCTCCTCTATTTTCACACTGGGTTACTCTCTCTCTCTAAATTAGTAATTACATTTCTCCTCTATTTTCATACTGGGTTACTCTCTCTCTCTAATTTAGTAATTACATTCCTGCTCTACTTTCACACTGGGTTACTCTCTCTCTCTAATTTATTAATTACATTACTCCTCTATTTTCACACTGGGTTACTCTCTCTCTCCAATTCAGCAATTAATTTCCTCCTCTATTTTCACACTGCGTTAGTCTCTCTCTCTAATTTACTAATTACATTCCTCTTCTATTTTCACACTGGGTTACTCTCTCTCTCTAATTTACTAATTACATTCCTCCTCTATTTTCACACTAGGTTACTCTCTCTCTCTAATTTACTAATTACATTCCTCCTCTATTTTCACACTGGGTTACTCTCTCTCTCTAATTTACTAATTACAATCCTCCTCTATTTTCACACTGGGTTACTCTCTCTCTTTAATTTACTAATTACATTCCTCCTCTATCTTCACACTGTTTCTCTCTCCAATTTATTAATTACATTCCTCCTCTATTTTCACACTGGGTTACTCTCTCTCTCTCTCTAATTTAGTAATTACAATCCTCCTCTATTTTCACACTGGGTTACTCTCTCTCTCTAATTTATTAATTAATTTCCTCCTCTATTTTCACACTGGATTACTCTCTCTCTCTCTAATTTACTAATTACATTCCTCCTCTATTTTCACACTGGGTAACTCTCTCTCTCTCTAATTTACTAATTACATTCCTCCTCTATTTTCACACTGTTACTCTCTCTCTCTAATTTACTAATTACATTCCTCCTCTATTTTCACACTGGGTTACTCTCTCTCTCTAATTTACTAATTACATTCCTCCTCTATTTTCACACTGGGTTACTCTCTTTCTCTAATTTACTAATTACATCCCTCCTCTATTTTCACACTGGGTTACTCTCTCTTTCTCTAATTTACTAATTACATCCCTCCTATTTTCTCACCAGGTTACTCTCTTTCTCTAATTTATTAATTAATTTCCTCCTCTATTTTCACACTGGGTTACTCTCTCTCTCTAATTTACTAATTACATTCCTCCTCTATTTTCACACTGGGTTACTCTCTCTCTCTCTAATTTACTAATTACATTCCTCCTCTATTTTCACACTGTTACTCTCTCTCTCTAATTTAGTAATTACATTCCTCCTCTATTTTCACACTGGGTTATTCTCTCTCTCTCATTTAGTAATTACATCCCTCTTCTATTTTCACACTGTTACTCTCTCTAATTTAGTAATTACAATCCTCCTCTATTTTCACACTGCGTTACTCTCTCTCTCTAATTTAGTAGTTACATCCCTCCTCTATTTTCACACTGGGTTACTCCCTCTCTCTAATTTACTAATTACATTCCTCCTCTATTTTCACACTGGGTTACTCTCTCTCTCTCTAATTTACTAATTACATTCCTCCTCTATTTTCACACTGGGTTACTCTCTCTCTCTAATTTATTAATTAATTTCCTCCTCTATTTTCACACTGGATTGCTCTCTCTCTCTCTAATTTACTAATTACATGCCTCCTCTATTTTCACACTGGGATAGTCTCTCTAATTTACTAATTACATCCCTCCTCTATTTTCACACTGGGTTACTCTCTTTCTCTAATTTACTAATTACATCCCTCCTCTATTCTCACACTGGATTACTCTTTCTCTAATTTACTAATTACATTCCTCCTCTATTTTCTCACCGGGTTACTCTCTTTCTCTAATTTACTAATTACATCCCTCCTCTATTTTCACACTGGGTTACTCTCTCTCCCTAATTCAGTAATTAATTTCCTCCTCTATTTTCACACTGGGTTACTCTCTCTCTCTAATTTAGTAATTACATTCCTCCTCTTTTTTCACACTGGGTTACTCTCTCTCTCTAATTTACTAATTACATTCCTCCTCTATTTTCACACTGGGTTACTCTCTCTCTCTAATTTAGTAATTACATTCCTCCTCTTTTTTCACACTGGGTTACTCTCTCTCTCTAATTTACTAATTACATTCCTCTATTTTGACACTGTTACTCTCTCTCTCTAATTTAGTAATTACATTCCTCCTCTATTTTCACACTGGGTTACTCTCTCTCTCAAAATTAGTAATTACATTTCTCCTCTATTTTCACACTGGGTTACTCTCTCTCTCTAATTTACTAATTACATTCCTCCTCTATTTTCACAATGGATTACTCTCTCTCTCTAATTTAGTAATTACATTCCTCCTCTATTTTCACACTGGGTTACTCTCTCTCTCTAATTTACTAATTACATTCCTCTATTTTGACACTGTTACTCTCTCTCTCTAATTTAGTAATTACATTCCTCCTCTATTTTCACACTGGGTTACTCTCTCTCTCTAATTTACTAATTACATTCCTGCTCTATTTTCACACTGGGTTACTCTCTCTCTCTAATTTATTAATTACATCCCTCCTCTATTTTCACACTGGGTTACTCTCTCTCTCTAATACAGTAATTAATTTCCTCCTCTATTTTCACACTGGGTTACTCTCTCTCTCTAATTTAGTAATTACATTCCTCCTCTATTTTCACACTGGGTTATTCGCTCTCTCTAATTTACTAATTACATTCCTCTATTTTGACACTGTTACTCACTCTCTCTCATTTAGTAATTACATTCCTCCTCTATTTTCACACTGGGCTACTCTCTCTCTCTAATTTATTAATTACATTACTCCTCTATTTTCACACTGGGTTACTCTCTCTCTCTAATTCAGCAATTAATTTCCTCCTCTATTTTCACACTGCGTTCCTCTCTCTCTCTAATTTACTAATTACATTCCTCCTCTATTTTCACACTGGGTTACTCTCTCTCTCTCTAATTTACTAATAACATTCCTCCTCTATTTTCACACTGGGTTACTCTCCCTCTCTAATTTACTAATTACATTCCTCCTCTATTTTCACACTGGGTTACTCTCTCTCTCTAATTTACTAATTACATTCCTCCTCTATTTTCACACTGTTTCTCTCTCTAATTTACTAATTACATTCCTCCTCTATTTTCACACTGGGTGACTCTCTCTCTCTAATTCAGTAATTACATTCCTCCTCTATTTTCACACAGGGTTACTCTCTCTCTAATTTAGTAATTACAATCCTCCTCTATTTTCACACTGGGTTACTCTCTCTCTCTAATTTACTAATTACATTCCTCCTCTATTTTCACACTGGGTTACTCTCTTTCTCTAATTTACTAATTACATCCCTCCTATATTTTCTCACCGGGTTAATCTCTTTCTCTAATTTACTAATTACATCCCTCCTCTATTTTCACACTGGGTTACTCTCTCTTTCTCTAATTTACTAATTACATCCCTCCTCTATTTTCTCACCGGGTTACTCTCTTTCTCTAATTTATTAATTAATTTCCTCCTCTATTTTCACACTGGGTTACTCTCTCTCTCTTATTTGCTAATTACATTCCTCCTCTATTTTCACACTGGGTTACTCTCTCTCTCTCTAATTTACTAATTACATCCCTCCTCTATTTTCACACTGGGTTACTCTCTCTCCCTAATTTACTAATTACATTCCTCCTCTATTTTCACACTGGGTTACTCTCTCTCTCTAATTTATTAATTAATTTCCTCCTCTATTTTCACACTGGATTGCTCTCTCTCTCTCTAATTTACTAATTACATGCCTCCTCTATTTTCACACTGGGATACTCTCTCTAATTTACTAATTACATCCCTCCTCTATTTTCACACTGGGTTACTCTCTTTCTCTAATTTACTAATTACATCCCTCCTCTATTCTCACACTGGATTACTCTTTCTCTAATTTACTAATTACATTCCTCCTCTATTTTCTCACCGGGTTACTCTCTTTCTCTAATTTACTAATTACATCCCTCCTCTATTTTCACACTGGGTTACTCTCTCTCCCTAATTCAGTAATTAATTTCCTCCTCTATTTTCACACTGGGTTACTCTCTCTCTCTAATTTAGTAATTACATTCCTCCTCTTTTTTCACACTGGGTTACTCTCTCTCTCTAATTTACTAATTACATTCCTCCTCTATTTTCACACTGGGTTACTCTCTCTCTCTAATTTAGTAATTACATTCCTCCTCTTTTTTCACACTGGGTTACTCTCTCTCTCTAATTTACTAATTACATTCCTCTATTTTGACACTGTTACTCTCTCTCTCTAATTTAGTAATTACATTCCTCCTCTATTTTCACACTGGGTTACTCTCTCTCTCAAAATTAGTAATTACATTTCTCCTCTATTTTCACACTGGGTTACTCTCTCTCTCTAATTTACTAATTACATTCCTCCTCTATTTTCACAATGGATTACTCTCTCTCTCTAATTTAGTAATTACATTCCTCCTCTATTTTCACACTGGGTTACTCTCTCTCTCTAATTTACTAATTACATTCCTCTATTTTGACACTGTTACTCTCTCTCTCTAATTTAGTAATTACATTCCTCCTCTATTTTCACACTGGGTTACTCTCTCTCTCTAATTTACTAATTACATTCCTGCTCTATTTTCACACTGGGTTACTCTCTCTCTCTAATTTATTAATTACATCCCTCCTCTATTTTCACACTGGGTTACTCTCTCTCTCTAATACAGTAATTAATTTCCTCCTCTATTTTCACACTGGGTTACTCTCTCTCTCTAATTTAGTAATTACATTCCTCCTCTATTTTCACACTGGGTTATTCGCTCTCTCTAATTTACTAATTACATTCCTCTATTTTGACACTGTTACTCACTCTCTCTCATTTAGTAATTACATTCCTCCTCTATTTTCACACTGGGCTACTCTCTCTCTCTAATTTATTAATTACATTACTCCTCTATTTTCACACTGGGTTACTCTCTCTCTCTAATTCAGCAATTAATTTCCTCCTCTATTTTCACACTGCGTTCCTCTCTCTCTCTAATTTACTAATTACATTCCTCCTCTATTTTCACACTGGGTTACTCTCTCTCTCTCTAATTTACTAATAACATTCCTCCTCTATTTTCACACTGGGTTACTCTCCCTCTCTAATTTACTAATTACATTCCTCCTCTATTTTCACACTGGGTTACTCTCTCTCTCTAATTTACTAATTACATTCCTCCTCTATTTTCACACTGTTTCTCTCTCTAATTTACTAATTACATTCCTCCTCTATTTTCACACTGGGTGACTCTCTCTCTCTAATTCAGTAATTACATTCCTCCTCTATTTTCACACAGGGTTACTCTCTCTCTAATTTAGTAATTACAATCCTCCTCTATTTTCACACTGGGTTACTCTCTCTCTCTAATTTACTAATTACATTCCTCCTCTATTTTCACACTGGGTTACTCTCTTTCTCTAATTTACTAATTACATCCCTCCTATATTTTCTCACCGGGTTAATCTCTTTCTCTAATTTACTAATTACATCCCTCCTCTATTTTCACACTGGGTTACTCTCTCTTTCTCTAATTTACTAATTACATCCCTCCTCTATTTTCTCACCGGGTTACTCTCTTTCTCTAATTTATTAATTAATTTCCTCCTCTATTTTCACACTGGGTTACTCTCTCTCTCTTATTTGCTAATTACATTCCTCCTCTATTTTCACACTGGGTTACTCTCTCTCTCTCTAATTTACTAATTACATCCCTCCTCTATTTTCACACTGTTACTCTCTCTCTCTAATTTAGTAATTACATTCCTCCTCTATTTTCACACTGGGTTATTCTCTCTCTCTAATTTAGTAATTACATCCCTCCTCTATTTTCACACTGTTACTCTCTCTAATTTAGTAATTACATTCCTCCTCTATTTTCACACTGGGTTACTCTCTCTCTCTAATTTAGTAGTTACATCCCTCCTCTATTTTCACACTGGGTTACTCTCTCTCTCTAATTTAGTAGTTACATCCCTCCTCTATTTTCACACTGGGTTACTCTCTCTCTCTAATTTAGTAATTAATTTCCTCCTCTATTTTCACACTGGTTTACTCTCTCTCTCTCTAATTTAGTAATTACATTCCTCCTCTATTTTCACACTGGGTCACTCTCTCTCTCTAATTTATTAATTAATTTCCTCCTCTATTTTCACACTGGATTACTCTCTCTTTCTCTAATTTACTAATTACATCCCTCCTCTATTTTCACACTGGATTACTCTTTCTCTAATTTACTAATTACATCCCTCCTCTATTTTCTCACTGGGTTACTCTCTTTCTCTAATTTACTAATTACATCCCTCCTCTATTTTCACATTGGGTTACTCTCTCTCTCTAATTCAGTAATTAATTTCCTCCTCTATTTTCACACTGGGTTACTCTCTCTCTCTAATTTAGTAATTACATTCCTCCTCTATTTTCACACTGGGTTACTCTCTCTCTCTAAATTAGTAATTACATTTCTCCTCTATTTTCACACTGGGTTACTCTCTCTCTCTAATTTACTAATTACATTCCTCTATTTTGACACTGTTACTCTCTCTCTCTAATTTTGTAATTACATTCCTCCTCTATTTTCACACTCGGTTACTCTCTCTCTCTAAATTAGTAATTACATTTCTCCTCTATTTTCATACTGGGTTACTCTCTCTCTCTAAATTACTAATTACATTCCTGCTCTATTTTCACACTGGGTTACTCTCTCTCTCTAATTTATTAATTACATTACTCCTCTATTTTCACACTGGGTTACTCTCTCTCTCTAAATTAGTAATTACATTTCTCCTCTATTTTCATACTGGGTTACTCTCTCTCTCTAATTTACTAATTACATTCCTCCTCTATTTTCACACTGGGTTACTCTCTCTCTCTAATTTACTAATTACATTCCTCCTCTATTTTCACAATGGGTTACTCTCTCTCCCTAATTTACTAATTACAATCCTCCTCTATTTTCACATTGGTTACTCTCTCTCTAATTTACTAATTACATTCCTCCTCTATTTTCACACTGGGTTACTCTCTCTCTCTAATTTACTAATTACATTCCCCCTCTATTTTCACACTGGGTTACTCTCTCTCTCTAATTTACTAATTACATTCCTCCTCTATTTTCACACTGGGTTACTCTCTCTCTCTAATTCAGCAATTAATTTCCTCCTCTATTTTCACACTGCGTTACTCTCTCTTTCTCTAATTTACTAATTACTTTCCTCCTCTATTTTCACACCGGGTTACTCTCTTTCTCTAATTTACTGATTACATCCCTCCTCTATTTTCACACTGGATTACTCTCTCTCTCTAATTTAGTAATTAATATCCTCCTCTATTTTCACACTGGGTTACTCTCTCTCTCTAATACAGTAATTAATTTCCTCCTCTATTTTCACACTGGGTTACTCTCTCTCTCTAATTTAGTAATTACATTCCTCCTCTATTTTCACACTGGGTTACTCGCTCTCTCTAATTTACTAATTACATTCCTCTATTTTAACACTGTTACTCACTCTCTCTCATTTAGTAATTACATTCCTCCTCTATTTTCACCTGGGCTACTCTCTCTCTCTAATTTATTAATAACATTACTCCTCTATTTTCACACTGGGTTACTCTCTCTCTCTAATTCAGCAATTAATTTCCTCCTCTATTTTCACACTGCGTTCCTCTCTCTCTCTAATTTACTAATTACATTCCTCCTCTATTTTCACACTGTTACTCTCTCTCTCTAATTTACTAATTACATTCCTCCTCTATTTTCACATTGGGTTACTCTCTTTCTCTAATTTACTAATTACATCCCTCCTATATTTTCTCACCGGGTTAATCTCTTTCTCTAATTTACTAATTACATCCCTCCTCTATTTTCACACTGGGTTACTCTCTCTTTCTCTAATTTACTAATTACATCCCTCCTCTATTTTCTCACCGGGTTACTCTCTTTCTCTAATTTATTAATTAATTTCCTCCTCTATTTTCACACTGGGTTACTCTCTCTCTCTTATTTACTAATTACATTCCTCCTCTATTTTCACACTGGGTTACTCTCTCTCTCTCTAATTTACTAATTACATCCCTCCTCTATTTTCACACTGTTACTCTCTCTCTCTAATTTAGTAATTACATTCCTCCTCTATTTTCACACTGGGTTATTCTCTCTCTCTAATTTAGTAATTACATCCCTCCTCTATTTTCACACTGTTACTCTCTCTAATTTAGTAATTACATTCCTCCTCTATTTTCACACTGGGTTACTCTCTCTCTCTAATTTAGTAGTTACATCCCTCCTCTATTTTCACACTGGGTTACTCTCTCTCTCTAATTCAGTAATTAATTTCCTCCTCTATTTTCACACTGGGTTACTCTCTCTCTCTAATTTAGTAATTACATTCCGCCTCTATTTTCACACTGGGTTACTCTCTCTCTCTAAATTAGTAATTACATTTCTCCTCTATTTTCCCACTGGGTTACTCTCTCTCTCTAATTTAGTAATTACTTTCCTCCTCTATTTTCACACTGGGTTACTCTCTCTCTCTAATTTATTAATTACATTACTCCTCTATTTTCACACTGGGTTACTCTCTCTCTCTAATTCAGCAATTAATTTCCTCCTCTATTTTCACACTGCGTTACTCTCTCTTTCTCTAATTTACTAATTACATCCCTCCTCTATTTTCACACTGGATTACTCTTTCTCTAATTTACTAATTACACCCCTCCTCTATTTTCTCACCGGGTTACTCTCTTTCTCTAATTTACTAATTACATCCCTCCTCTATTTTCACACTGGGTGACTCTCTCTCTCTAATTCAGTAATTAATTTCCTCCTCTATTTTCACACTGGGTTACTCTCTCTCTCTAATTTAGTAATTACATTCCTCCTCTATTTTCACACTGGGTTACTTTCTCTCTCTAATTTACTAATTACATTTCTCTATTTTGACACTGTTACTCTCTCTCTCTAATTTAGTAATTACAATCCTCCTCTATTTTCACACTGGGTTACTCTCTCTCTCTAAATTAGTAATTACATTTCTCCTCTATTTTCACACTGGGTTACTCTCTCTCTCTAATTTACTAATTACATTCCTGCTCTATTTTCACACTGGTTTACTCTCTCTCTAATTTATTAATTACATTACTCCTGTATTTTCACACTGGGTTACTCTCTCTCTCCAATTCAGCAATTAATTTCCTCCTCTATTTTCACACTGCTTTACTCTCTCTCTCTAATTTACTAATTACATTCCTCCTCTATTTTCACACTCGGTTACTCTCTCTCTCTAATTTACTAATTACATTCCTCCTCTATTTTCACACTGGGTTACTCTCTCTCTCTAATTTACTAATTACATTCCTCCTCTATTTTCACACTGGGTTACTCTCTCTCTCTAATTTACTAATTACAATCCTATTCTATTTTCACATTGGTTACTCTCTCTCTAATTTACTAATTACATTCCTCCTCTATTTTCATACTGGGTTACTCTCTCTCTCTAATTTACTAATTACATTCCTCCTCTATTTTCACACTGGGTTACTCTCTCTCTCTAATTTACTAATTACATTCCTCCTCTATTTTCACACTGGGTTACTCTCTCACTCAAATTTACTAATTACAATCCTCCTCTATTTTCACACTGGGTTACTCTCTCTCTTTAATTTACTAATTACATTCCTCCTCTATTTTCACACTGGGTTACTCTCTCTGTCTAATTTACTAATTACATTCCTCCTCTATTTTCACACTGGGTTACTCTCTCTAATTTACTAATTACATTCCTCCTCTATTTTCACACTGGGTTACTCTCTCTCTCTAATTAACTAATTACATCCCTCCTCTATTTTCACACTGGGTTACTCTCTCTCTCTGTAAATTATTAATTACATTCCTGCTCTATTTTGACACTGGGTTACTCTCTCTCTCTAATTTACTAATTACATCCCTCCTCTATTTTCACACTGTTTCTCTCTCCAATTTATTAATTACATTCCTCCTCTATTTTCACACTGGGTTACTCTCTCTCTCTCTCTAATTTAGTAATTACATTCCTCCTCTATTTTCACACTGGGTTACTCTCTCTCTCTAATTTATTAATTACATTACTCCTGTATTTTCACACTGGGTTACTCTCTCTCTCCAATTCAGCAATTAATTTCCTCCTCTATTTTCACATTGCTTTACTCTCTCTCTCTAATTTACTAATTACATTCCTCCTCTATTTTCACACTCGGTTACTCTCTCTCTCTAATTTACTAATTACATTCCTCCTCTATTTTCACACTGGGTTACTCTCTCTCTCTAATTTACTAATTACATTCCTCCTCTATTTTCACACTGGGTTACTCTCTCTCTCTAATTTACTAATTACAATCCTATTCTATTTTCACATTGGTTACTCTCTCTCTAATTTACTAATTACATTCCTCCTCTATTTTCATACTGGGTTACTCTCTCTCTCTAATTTACTAATTACATTCCTCCTCTATTTTCACACTGGGTTACTCTCTCTCTCTAATTTACTAATTACATTCCTCCTCTATTTTCACACTGGGTTACTCTCTCACTCAAATTTACTAATTACAATCCTCCTCTATTTTCACACTGGGTTACTCTCTCTCTTTAATTTACTAATTACATTCCTCCTCTATTTTCACACTGGGTTACTCTCTCTCTCTAATTTACTAATTACATTCCTCCTCTATTTTCACACTGGGTTACTCTCTCTCTCTAATTTACTAATTACATTCCTCCTCTATTTTCACACTGGGTTACTCTCTCTCTCTAATTAACTAATTACATCCCTCCTCTATTTTCACACTGGGTTACTCTCTCTCTCTGTAATTTATTAATTACATTCCTGCTCTATTTTGACACTGGGTTACTCTCTCTCTCTAATTTACAAATTACATCCCTCCTCTATTTTCACACTGTTTCTCTCTCCAATTTATTAATTACATTCCTCCTCTATTTTCACACTGGGTTACTCTCTCTCTCTCTCTAATTTAGTAATTACATTCCTCCTCTATTTTCACACTGGGTTACTCTCTCTCTCTAATTTATTAATTAATTTCCTCCTCCATTTTCACACTGGATTACTCTCTCTCTCTCTAATTTACTAATTACATTCCTCCTCTATTTTCACACTGGGTAACTCTCTCTCTCTCTAATTTACTAATTACATTCCTCCTCTATTTTCACACTGGGTTACTCTCTCTCTCTAATTTACTAATTACATTCCTCCTCTATTTTCACACTGGGTCACTCTCTCTCTCTAATTTACTAATTACATCCCTCCTCTATTTTCACACTGGGTTACTCTCTCTCTCTAATTTATTAATTACATTCCTCCTCTATTTTCACACTGGGTTACTCTCTCTCTCTAATTTACTAATTACAATCCTCCTCTATTTTCACACTGGGTTACTCTCTCTCTCTAATTTACTAATTACATTCCTTCTCTATTTTCACACTGGGTTACTCTGTCTCTCTAATTTACTAATTACATTCCTCCTCTATTTTCACACTGGGTTACACTCTCTCTCGAATTTACTAAATACATTCCTCCTCTATTTTCACACTGGGTCACTCTCTCTCTCTAATTTACTAATTACATACCTCCTCTATTTTCACACTGGGTTACTCTCTCTCTCTCTCTCTAATTTATTAATTACATTCCTCCTCTATTTTCACCCTGGGTTACTCTCTCTCTCTAATTTACTAATTACATTCCTCCTCTATTTTCACACTGGGTTACTCTCTCTCTTTAATTTACTAATTACATTCCTCCTCTATTTTCACACTGGGTTACTCTCTCTCTCTAATTTACTAATTACATTCCTCCTCTATTTTCACACTGGGTTACTCTCACTCTTTAATTTACTAATTACATTCCTCCTCTATTTTCACACTGGGTTACTCTCTCTCTCTAATTCACTAATTACATTCCTCCTCTATTTTCACACTGGGTTACTCTCTCTCTCTAATTTACTAATTACATTCCTCCTCTATTTTCACACTGGGTTTCTCTCTCTAATTTACTAATTACATTCCTCCTCTATTTTCACACTGGGTTACTCTCTTTCTCTAATTTACTAATTACATTCCTCCTCTATTTTCACACTTGGTTACTCTCTCTCTCTAATTTACTAATTACATCCCTCCTCTATTTTCACACTGGGTTACTCTCTTTCTCTAATTTACTAATTACATCCCTCCTATATTTTCTCACCGGGTTAATCTCTTTCTCTAATTTACTAATTACATTCCTCCTCTATTTTCACACTTGGTTACTCTCTCTCTCTAATTTACTAATTACATCCCTCCTCTATTTTCACACTGGGTTGGTCTCTCTCTAATTTATTAATTACATTCCTCCTCTATTTTCTCACCGGGTTACTCTCTTTCTCTAATTTATTAATTAATTTCCTCCTCTATTTTCACACTGGGTTACTCTCTCTCTCTAATTTACTAATTACATTCCTCCTCTATTTTCACACTGGTTTACTCTCTCTCTTTAATTTACTAATTACATTCCTCCTCTATTTTCACACTGGGTTACTCTCTCTCTCTAATTTACTAATTACATTCCTCCTCTATTTTCACACTGGGTTACTCTCACTCTTTAATTTACTAATTACATTCCTCCTCTATTTTCACACTGGGTTACTCTCTCTCTCTAATTCACTAATTACATTCCTCCTCTATTTTCACACTGGGTTACTCTCTCTCTCTAATTTACTAATTACATTCCTCCTCTATTTTCACACTGGGTTACTCTCTCTCTCTAATTTACTAATTACATTCCTCCTCTATTTTCACACTGGATTACTCTCTTTCTCTAATTTACTAATTACATTCCTCCTCTATTTTCACACTGGATTACTCTCTCTCTCTAATTTACTAATTACATTCCTCCTCTATTTTCACACTCGGTTACTCTCTTTCTCTAATTTACTAATTACATTCCTCCTCTATTTTCACACTGGGTTACTCTCTCTCTCTAATTTACTAATTACATCCCTCCTCTATTTTCACACTGGGTTACTCTCTCTCTCTAATTTACTAATTACATTCCTCCTCTATTTTCACACTGGGTTACTCTCTTTCTCTAATTTACTAATTACATTCCTCCTCTACTTTCACACCGGGTTACTCTCTTTCTCTAATTTACTAATTAAATCCCTCCTCTATTTTCTCACTGGGTTACTCTCTCTCTCTAATTTACTAATTACATCCCTCCTCTATTTTCACACTGTTACTCTCTCTAATTTAGTAATTACATTCCTCCTCTATTTTCACACTGGGTTACTCTCTCTCTCTCTAATTTACTAATTACATTCCTCCTCTATTTTCACACTGTTACTCTCTCTCTCTAATTTAGTAATTACATTCCTCCTCTATTTTCACACGGGGTTACTCTCTCTCTAATTTAGTAATTACATTCCTCCTCTATTTTCACACTGGGTTATTCTCTCTCTTTAATTTAGTAATTACATCCCTCCTCTATTTTCACACTGTTACTCTCTCTAATTTAGTAATTACATCCCTCCTCTATTTTCACACTGGGTTACTCTTTCTCCAATTTACTAATTACATTCCTCCTCTATTTTCACACTGGGTTACTCTCTCTCTCTAATTTACTAATTACATTCCTCCTCTATTTTCACACTGCGTTACTCTCTCTCTCTAATTTACTAATTACATTCCTCCTCTATTTTCACACTGGGTTACTCTCTCTCTCTAATTTACTAATTACATTCCTCCTCTATTTTCACACTGGGTTACTCTCTCTCTCTAATTTACTAATTACATCCCTCCTCTATTTTCACACTGGGTTACTCTCTTTCTCAAATTTACTAATTACATCCCTCCTCTATTATCTCACCGGGTTACTCTCTTTCTCTAATTTACTAATTACATCCCTCCTCTATTTTCACACTGGGTTACTCTCTCTAATTTACTAATTACAATCCTCTATTTTCACACTGGGTTACTCTCTCTCTCTAATTTACTAATTACATTCCTCCTCTATTTTCACACTGGGTTACTCTTTCTCTAATTTACTAATTACATTCCTCCTCTATTTTCACACCCCAGGTTACTCTCTTTCTCTAATTTACTAATTACATCCCTCCTCTATTTTCTCACCGGGCTACTCTCTTTCTCTAATTTACTAATTACATCCCTCCTCTATTTTCACACTGGGTTACTCTCTCTCTCTAATTTACTAATTACATTCCTCCTCTATTTTCACACTGGGTTACTCTCTCTCTCTAAATTAGTAATTACATTTCTCCTCTATTTTCACACTGGGTTACTCTCTCTCTCTAATTTAGTAATTACTTTCCTCCTCTATTTTCACACTGGGTTACTCTCTCTCTCTAATTTATTAATTACATTACTCCTCTATTTTCACACTGGGTTACTCTCTCTCTCTCTAATTCAGCAATTAATTTCCTCCTCTATTTTCACACTGCGTTACTCTCTCTTTCTCTAATTTACTAATTACATCCCTCCTCTATTTTCACACTGGATTACTCTTGCTCTAATTTACTAATTACATCCCTCCTCTATTTTCTCACCGGGTTACTCTCTTTCTCTAATTTACTAATTACATCCCTCCTCTATTTTCACACTGGGTGACTCTCTCTCCCTAATTCAGTAATTAATTTCCTCCTCTATTTTCACACTGGGTTACTCTCTCTCTCTAATTTAGTAATTACATTCCTCCTCTATTTTCACACTGGGTCACTCTCTCTCTCTAATTTACTAATTACATTTCCCTATTTTGACACTGTTACTCTCTCTCTCTAATTTAGTAATTACAATCCTCCTCTATTTTCACACTGGGTTACTCTCTCTCTCTAAATTAGTAATTACATTTCTCCTCTATTTTCACACTGGGTTACTCTCTCTCTCTAATTTAGTAATTACATTCCTGCTCTATTTTCACACTGGGTTACTCTCTCTCTCTAATTTATTAATTACATTACTCCTCTATTTTCACACTGGGTTACTCTCTCTCTCCAATTCAGCAATTAATTTCCTCCTCTATTTTCACACTGCGTTACTCTCTCTCTCTAATTTACTAATTACATTCCTCCTCTATTTTCACACTGGGTTACTCTCTCTCTCTAATTTACTAATTACATTCCTCCTCTATTTTCACACTAGGTTACTCTCTCTCTCTAATTTACTAATTACATTCCTCCTCTATTTTCACACTGGGTTACTCTCTCTCTCTAATTTACTAATTACAATCCTCCTCTATTTTCACATTGGTTACTCTCTCTCTAATTTACTAATTACATTCCTCCTCTATTTTCATACTGGGTTACTCTCTCTCTCTAATTTACTAATTACATTCCTCCTCTATTTTCACACTGGGTTACTCTCTCTACTTAATTTACTAATTACATTCCTCCTCTATTTTCACACTGGGTTACTCTCTCACTCTAATTTACTAATTACAATCCTCCTCTATTTTCACACTGGGTTACTCTCTCTCTTTAATTTACTAATTACATTCCTCCTCTATCTTCACACTGTTTCTCTCTCCAATTTATTAATTACATTCCTCCTCTATTTTCACACTGGGTTACTCTCTCTCTCTAATTTATTAATTAATTTCCTCCTCTATTTTCACACTGGATTACTCTCTCTCTCTCTAATTTACTAATTACATTCCTCCTCTATTTTCACACTGGGTAACTCTCTCTCTCTCTAATTTACTAATTACATTCCTCCTCTATTTTCACACTGTTACTCTCTCTCTCTAATTTACTAATTACATTCCTCCTCTATTTTCACACTGGGTTACTCTCTCTCTCTAATTTACTAATTACATTCCTCCTCTATTTTCACACTGGGTTACTCTCTTTCTCTAATTTACTAATTACATCCCTCCTCTATTTTCACACTGGGTTACTCTCTCTTTCTCTAATTTACTAATTACATCCCTCCTATTTTCTCACCAGGTTACTCTCTTTCTCTAATTTATTAATTAATTTCCTCCTCTATTTTCACACTGGGTTACTCTCTCTCTCTAATTTACTAATTACATTCCTCCTCTATTTTCACACTGGGTTACTCTCTCTCTCTCTAATTTACTAATTACATTCCTCCTCTATTTTCACACTGTTACTCTCTCTCTCTAATTTAGTAATTACATTCCTCCTCTATTTTCACACTGGGTTATTCTCTCTCTCTCATTTAGTAATTACATCCCTCTTCTATTTTCACACTGTTACTCTCTCTAATTTAGTAATTACAATCCTCCTCTATTTTCACACTGCGTTACTCTCTCTCTCTAATTTAGTAGTTACATCCCTCCTCTATTTTCACACTGGGTTACTCTCTCTCTCTAATTTACTAATTACATTCCTCCTCTATTTTCACACTGGGTTACTCTCTCTCTCTCTCTAATTTACTAATTACATTCCTCCTCTATTTTCACACTGGGTTACTCTCTCTCTCTAATTTATTAATTAATTTCCTCCTCTATTTTCACACTGGATTGCTCTCTCTCTAATTTACTAATTACATGCCTCCTCTATTTTCACACTGGGATACTCTCTCTAATTTACTAATTACATCCCTCCTCTATTTTCACACTGGGTTACTCTCTTTCTCTAATTTACTAATTACATCCCTCCTCTATTCTCACACTGGATTACTCTTTCTCTAATTTACTAATTACATTCCTCCTCTATTTTCTCACCGGGTTACTCTCTTTCTCTAATTTACTAATTACATCCCTCCTCTATTTTCACACTGGGTTACTCTCTCTCCCTAATTCAGTAATTAATTTCCTCCTCTATTTTCACACTGGGTTACTCTCTCTCTCTAATTTAGTAATTACATTTCTCCTCTTTTTTCACACTGGGTTACTCTCTCTCTCTAATTTACTAATTACATTCCTCCTCTATTTTCACACTGGGTTACTCTCTCTCTCTAATTTAGTAATTACATTCCTCCTCTTTTTTCACACTGGGTTACTCTCTCTCTCTAATTTACTAATTACATTCCTCTATTTTGACACTGTTACTCTCTCTCTCTAATTTAGTAATTACATTCCTCCTCTATTTTCACACTGGGTTACTCTCTCTCTCAAAATTAGTAATTACATTTCTCCTCTATTTTCACACTGGGTTACTCTCTCTCTCTAATTTACTAATTACATTCCTCCTCTATTTTCACAATGGATTACTCTCTCTCTCTAATTTAGTAATTACATTCCTCCTCTATTTTCACACTGGGTTACTCTCTCTCTCTAATTTACTAATTACATTCCTCTATTTTGACACTGTTACTCTCTCTCTCTAATTTAGTAATTACATTCCTCCTCTATTTTCACACTGGGTTACTCTCTCTCTCTAATTTACTAATTACATTCCTGCTCTATTTTCACACTGGGTTACTCTCTCTCTCTAATTTATTAATTACATCCCTCCTCTATTTTCACACTGGGTTACTCTCTCTCTCTAATACAGTAATTAATTTCCTCCTCTATTTTCACACTGGGTTACTCTCTCTCTCTAATTTAGTAATTACATTCCTCCTCTATTTTCACACTGGGTTATTCGCTCTCTCTAATTTACTAATTACATTCCTCTATTTTGACACTGTTACTCACTCTCTCTCATTTAGTAATTACATTCCTCCTCTATTTTCACACTGGGCTACTCTCTCTCTCTAATTTATTAATTACATTACTCCTCTATTTTCACACTGGGTTACTCTCTCTCTCTAATTCAGCAATTAATTTCCTCCTCTATTTTCACACTGCGTTCCTCTCTCTCTCTAATTTACTAATTACATTCCTCCTCTATTTTCACACTGGGTTACTCTCTCTCTCTCTAATTTACTAATTACATTCCTCCTCTATTTTCACACTGGGTTACTCTCTCTCTCTAATTTACTAATTACATTCCTCCTCTATTTTCACACTGGGTTACTCTCTCTCTAATTTACTAATTACATTCCTCCTCTATTTTCACACTGTTTCTCTCTCTAATTTACTAATTACATTCCTCCTCTATTTTCACACTGGGTTACTCTCTCTCTCTAATTCAGTAATTACATTCCTCCTCTATTTTCACACTGGGTTACTCTCTCTCTAATTTAGTAATTACAATCCTCCTCTATTTTCACACTGGGTTACTCTCTCTCTCTAATTTACTAATTACATTCCTCCTCTATTTTCACACTGGGTTACTCTCTTTCTCTAATTTACTAATTACATCCCTCCTATATTTTCTCACCGGGTTAATCTCTTTCTCCAATTTACTAATTACATCCCTCCTCTATTTTCACACTGGGTTACTCTCTCTTTCTCTAATTTACTAATTACATCCCTCCTCTATTTTCTCACCGGGTTACTCTCTTTCTCTAATTTATTAATTAATTTCCTCCTCTATTTTCACACTGGGTTACTCTCTCTCTCTTATTTGCTAATTACATTCCTCCTCTATTTTCACACTGGGTTACTCTCTCTCTCTCTAATTTACTAATTACATCCCTCCTCTATTTTCACACTGTTACTCTCTCTCTCTAATTTAGTAATTACATTCCTCCTCTATTTTCACACTGGGTTATTCTCTCTCTCTAATTTAGTAATTACATCCCTCCTCTATTTTCACACTGTTACTCTCTCTAATTTAGTAATTACATTCCTCCTCTATTTTCACACTGGGTTACTCTCTCTCTCTAATTTAGTAGTTACATCCCTCCTCTATTTTCACACTGGGTTACTCTCTCTCTCTAATTTAGTAGTTACATCCCTCCTCTATTTTCACACTGGGTTACTCTCTCTCTCTAATTTAGTAATTAATTTCCTCCTCTATTTTCACACTGGTTTACTCTCTCTCTCTCTAATTTAGTAATTACATTCCTCCTCTATTTTCACACTGGGTTACTCTCTCTCTCTAATTTATTAATTAATTTCCTCCTCTATTTTCACACTGGATTACTCTCTCTTTCTCTAATTTACTAATTACATCCCTCCTCTATTTTCACACTGGATTGCTCTTTCTCTAATTTACTAATTACATCCCTCCTCCATTTTCTCACCGGGTTACTCTCTTTCTCTAATTTACTAATTACAACCCTCCTCTATTTTCACACTGGGTGACTCTCTCTCTCTAATTCAGTAATTAATTTCCTCCTCTATTTTCACACTGTGTTACTCTCTCTCTCTAATTTAGTAATTACATTCCTGCTCTATTTTCACACTGGGTTACTCTCTCTCTCTAATTTATTAATTACATTACTGCTCTATTTTCACACTGGGTTGCTCTCTCTCTCTAATTCAGCAATTAATTTCCTCCTCTATTTTCACACTGCGTTACTCTCTCTTTCTCTAATTTGCTAATTACATCCCTCCTCTATTTTCACACTGGATTACTCTTTCTCTAATTTACTAATTACATCCCTCCTCTATTTTCTCACTGGGTTACTCTCTTTCTCTAATTTACTAATTACATCCCTCCTCTATTTTCACACTGGGTTACTCTCTCTCTCTAATTCAGTAATTAATTTCCTCCTCTATTTTCACACTGGGTTACTCTCTCTCTCTAATTTAGTAATTACATTCCTCCTCTATTTTCACACTGGGTTACTCTCTCTCTCTAAATTAGTAATTACATTTCTCCTCTATTTTCACACTGGGTTACTCTCTCTCTCTAATTTACTAATTACATTCCTCTATTTTGACACTGTTACTCTCTCTCTCTAATTTTGTAATTACATTCCTCCTCTATTTTCACACTGGGTTACTCTCTCTCTCTAAATTAGTAATTACATTTCTCCTCTATTTTCATACTGGGTTACTCTCTCTCTCTAAATTACTAATTACATTCCTGCTCTATTTTCACACTGGGTTACTCTCTCTCTCTAATTTATTAATTACATTACTCCTCTATTTTCACACTGGGTTACTCTCTCTCTCTAATTCAGCAATTAATTTCCTCCTCTATTTTCACACTGCGTTACTCTCGCTCTCTAATTTACTAATTACATTCCTCCTCTATTTTCACACTGGGTTACTCTCTCTCTCTAATTTACTAATTACATTCCTCCTCTATTTTCACACTGGGTTACTCTCTCTCTCTAATTTACTAATTACATTCCTCCTCTATTTTCACAATGGGTTACTCTCTCTCCCTAATTTACTAATTACAATCCTCCTCTATTTTCACATTGGTTACTCTCTCTCTAATTTACTAATTACATTCCTCCTCTATTTTCACACTGGGTTACTCTCTCTCTCTAATTTACTAATTACATTCCTCCTCTATTTTCACACTGGGTTACTCTCTCTCTCTAATTTACTAATTACATTCCTCCTCTATTTTCACACTGGGTTACTCTCTTACTCCAATTTACTAATTACAATCCTCCTCTATTTTCACACTGGGTTACTCTCTCTCTCTAATTTACTAATTACATTCCTCCTCTATTTTCACACTGGGTTACTCTCTCTCTAATTTACTAATTACATTCCTCCTCTATTTTCACACTGGATTACTCTCTCTAATTTAGTAATTACATTCCTCCTCTATTTTCACACTGGGTTACTCTCTCTCTCTAATTTACTAATTACATTCCTCTATTTTGACACTGTTACTCTCTCTAATTTAGTAATTACATTCCTCCTCTATTTTCACACTGGGTTACTCTCTCTCTCTAATTTACTAATTACATTCCTGCTCTATTTTCACACTGGGTTACTCTCTCTCTCTAATTTACTAATTACATTCCTCCTCTATTTTCACACTGGGTTACTCTCTTACTCCAATTTACTAATTACATTACTCCTCTATTTTCACACTGGGCTACTCTCTCTCTCTAATTCAGCAATTAATTTCCTCCTCTATTTTCACACTGCGTTACTCTCTCTTTCTCTAATTTACTAATTACATCCCTCCTCTATTTTCACACTGGATTACTCTTTCTCTAATTTACTAATTACATCCCTCCTCTATTTTCACACCGGGTTACTCTCTTTCTCTAATTTACTAATTACATCCCTCCTCTATTTTCACACTGGGTTACTCTCTCTGTCTAATTTACTAATTACATTCCTCCTCTATTTTCACACTGGGTTACTCTCTCTAATTTACTAATTACATTCCTCCTCTATTTTCACACTGGGTTACTCTCTCTCTCTAATTAACTAATTACATCCCTCCTCTATTTTCACACTGGGTTACTCTCTCTCTCTGTAAATTATTAATTACATTCCTGCTCTATTTTGACACTGGGTTACTCTCTCTCTCTAATTTACTAATTACATCCCTCCTCTATTTTCACACTGTTTCTCTCTCCAATTTATTAATTACATTCCTCCTCTATTTTCACACTGGGTTACTCTCTCTCTCTCTCTAATTTAGTAATTACATTCCTCCTCTATTTTCACACTGGGTTACTCTCTCTCTCTAATTTATTAGTTACATTACTCCTGTATTTTCACACTGGGTTACTCTCTCTCTCCAATTCAGCAATTAATTTCCTCCTCTATTTTCACATTGCTTTACTCTCTCTCTCTAATTTACTAATTACATTCCTCCTCTATTTTCACACTCGGTTACTCTCTCTCTCTAATTTACTAATTACATTCCTCCTCTATTTTCACACTGGGTTACTCTCTCTCTCTAATTTACTAATTACATTCCTCCTCTATTTTCACACTGGGTTACTCTCTCTCTCTAATTTACTAATTACAATCCTATTCTATTTTCACATTGGTTACTCTCTCTCTAATTTACTAATTACATTCCTCCTCTATTTTCATACTGGGTTACTCTCTCTCTCTAATTTACTAATTACATTCCTCCTCTATTTTCACACTGGGTTACTCTCTCTCTCTAATTTACTAATTACATTCCTCCTCTATTTTCACACTGGGTTACTCTCTCACTCAAATTTACTAATTACAATCCTCCTCTATTTTCACACTGGGTTACTCTCTCTCTTTAATTTACTAATTACATTCCTCCTCTATTTTCACACTGGGTTACTCTCTCTCTCTAATTTACTAATTACATTCCTCCTCTATTTTCACACTGGGTTACTCTCTCTCTCTAATTTACTAATTACATTCCTCCTCTATTTTCACACTGGGTTACTCTCTCTCTCTAATTAACTAATTACATCCCTCCTCTATTTTCACACTGGGTTACTCTCTCTCTCTGTAATTTATTAATTACATTCCTGCTCTATTTTGACACTGGGTTACTCTCTCTCTCTAATTTACTAATTACATCCCTCCTCTATTTTCACACTGTTTCTCTCTCCAATTTATTAATTACATTCCTCCTCTATTTTCACACTGGGTTACTCTCTCTCTCTCTCTAATTTAGTAATTACATTCCTCCTCTATTTTCACACTGGGTTACTCTCTCTCTCTAATTTATTAATTAATTTCCTCCTCCATTTTCACACTGGATTACTCTCTCTCTCTCTAATTTACTAATTACATTCCTCCTCTATTTTCACACTGGGTAACTCTCTCTCTCTCTAATTTACTAATTACATTCCTCCTCTATTTTCACACTGGGTTACTCTCTCTCTCTAATTTACTAATTACATTCCTCCTCTATTTTCACACTGGGTCACTCTCTCTCTCTAATTTACTAATTACATCCCTCCTCTATTTTCACACTGGGTTACTCTCTCTCTCTAATTTATTAATTACATTCCTCCTCTATTTTCACACTGGGTTACTCTCTCTCTCTAATTTACTAATTACAATCCTCCTCTATTTTCACACTGGGTTACTCTCTCTCTCTAATTTACTAATTACATTCCTTCTCTATTTTCACACTGGGTTACTCTGTCTCTCTAATTTACTAATTACATTCCTCCTCTATTTTCACACTGGGTTACACTCTCTCTCGAATTTACTAAATACATTCCTCCTCTATTTTCACACTGGGTCACTCTCTCTCTCTAATTTACTAATTACATACCTCCTCTATTTTCACACTGGGTTACTCTCTCTCTCTCTCTCTAATTTATTAATTACATTCCTCCTCTATTTTCACCCTGGGTTACTCTCTCTCTCTAATTTACTAATTACATTCCTCCTCTATTTTCACACTGGGTTACTCTCTCTCTTTAATTTACTAATTACATTCCTCCTCTATTTTCACACTGGGTTACTCTCTCTCTCTAATTTACTAATTACATTCCTCCTCTATTTTCACACTGGGTTACTCTCACTCTTTAATTTACTAATTACATTCCTCCTCTATTTTCACACTGGGTTACTCTCTCTCTCTAATTCACTAATTACATTCCTCCTCTATTTTCACACTGGGTTACTCTCTCTCTCTAATTTACTAATTACATTCCTCCTCTATTTTCACACTGGGTTTCTCTCTCTAATTTACTAATTACATTCCTCCTCTATTTTCACACTGGGTTACTCTCTTTCTCTAATTTACTAATTACATTCCTCCTCTATTTTCACACTTGGTTACTCTCTCTCTCTAATTTACTAATTACATCCCTCCTCTATTTTCACACTGGGTTACTCTCTTTCTCTAATTTACTAATTACATCCCTCCTATATTTTCTCACCGGGTTAATCTCTTTCTCTAATTTACTAATTACATTCCTCCTCTATTTTCACACTTGGTTACTCTCTCTCTCTAATTTACTAATTACATCCCTCCTCTATTTTCACACTGGGTTGGTCTCTCTCTAATTTATTAATTACATTCCTCCTCTATTTTCTCACCGGGTTACTCTCTTTCTCTAATTTATTAATTAATTTCCTCCTCTATTTTCACACTGGGTTACTCTCTCTCTCTAATTTACTAATTACATTCCTCCTCTATTTTCACACTGGGTTACTCTCTCTCTTTAATTTACTAATTACATTCCTCCTCTATTTTCACACTGGGTTACTCTCTCTCTCTAATTTACTAATTACATTCCTCCTCTATTTTCACACTGGGTTACTCTCACTCTTTAATTTACTAATTACATTCCTCCTCTATTTTCACACTGGGTTACTCTCTCTCTCTAATTCACTAATTACATTCCTCCTCTATTTTCACACTGGGTTACTCTCTCTCTCTAATTTACTAATTACATTCCTCCTCTATTTTCACACTGGGTTACTCTCTCTCTCTAATTTACTAATTACATTCCTCCTCTATTTTCACACTGGATTACTCTCTTTCTCTAATTTACTAATTACATTCCTCCTCTATTTTCACACTGGATTACTCTCTCTCTCTAATTTACTAATTACATTCCTCCTCTATTTTCACACTCGGTTACTCTCTTTCTCTAATTTACTAATTACATTCCTCCTCTATTTTCACACTGGGTTACTCTCTCTCTCTAATTTACTAATTACATCCCTCCTCTATTTTCACACTGGGTTACTCTCTCTCTCTAATTTACTAATTACATTCCTCCTCTATTTTCACACTGGGTTACTCTCTTTCTCTAATTTACTAATTACATTCCTCCTCTACTTTCACACCGGGTTACTCTCTTTCTCTAATTTACTAATTAAATCCCTCCTCTATTTTCTCACTGGGTTACTCTCTCTCTCTAATTTACTAATTACATCCCTCCTCTATTTTCACACTGTTACTCTCTCTAATTTAGTAATTACATTCCTCCTCTATTTTCACACTGGGTTACTCTCTCTCTCTCTAATTTACTAATTACATTCCTCCTCTATTTTCACACTGTTACTCTCTCTCTCTAATTTAGTAATTACATTCCTCCTCTATTTTCACACGGGGTTACTCTCTCTCTAATTTAGTAATTACATTCCTCCTCTATTTTCACACTGGGTTATTCTCTCTCTTTAATTTAGTAATTACATCCCTCCTCTATTTTCACACTGTTACTCTCTCTAATTTAGTAATTACATCCCTCCTCTATTTTCACACTGGGTTACTCTTTCTCCAATTTACTAATTACATTCCTCCTCTATTTTCACACTGGGTTACTCTCTCTCTCTAATTTACTAATTACATTCCTCCTCTATTTTCACACTGCGTTACTCTCTCTCTCTAATTTACTAATTACATTCCTCCTCTATTTTCACACTGGGTTACTCTCTCTCTCTAATTTACTAATTACATTCCTCCTCTATTTTCACACTGGGTTACTCTCTCTCTCTAATTTACTAATTACATCCCTCCTCTATTTTCACACTGGGTTACTCTCTTTCTCAAATTTACTAATTACATCCCTCCTCTATTTTCTCACCGGGTTACTCTCTTTCTCTAATTTACTAATTACATCCCTCCTCTATTTTCACACTGGGTTACTCTCTCTAATTTACTAATTACAATCCTCTATTTTCACACTGGGTTACTCTCTCTCTCTAATTTACTAATTACATTCCTCCTCTATTTTCACACTGGGTTACTCTTTCTCTAATTTACTAATTACATTCCTCCTCTATTTTCTCACCCCAGGTTACTCTCTTTCTCTAATTTACTAATTACATCCCTCCTCTATTTTCTCACCGGGCTACTCTCTTTCTCTAATTTACTAATTACATCCCTCCTCTATTTTCACACTGGGTTACTCTCTCTCTCTAATTTACTAATTACATTCCTCCTCTATTTTCACACTGGGTTACTCTCTCTCTCTAAATTAGTAATTACATTTCTCCTCTATTTTCACACTGGGTTACTCTCTCTCTCTAATTTAGTAATTACTTTCCTCCTCTATTTTCACACTGGGTTACTCTCTCTCTCTAATTTATTAATTACATTACTCCTCTATTTTCACACTGGGTTACTCTCTCTCTCTCTAATTCAGCAATTAATTTCCTCCTCTATTTTCACACTGCGTTACTCTCTCTTTCTCTAATTTACTAATTACATCCCTCCTCTATTTTCACACTGGATTACTCTTGCTCTAATTTACTAATTACATCCCTCCTCTATTTTCTCACCGGGTTACTCTCTTTCTCTAATTTACTAATTACATCCCTCCTCTATTTTCACACTGGGTGACTCTCTCTCCCTAATTCAGTAATTAATTTCCTCCTCTATTTTCACACTGGGTTACTCTCTCTCTCTAATTTAGTAATTACATTCCTCCTCTATTTTCACACTGGGTCACTCTCTCTCTCTAATTTACTAATTACATTTCCCTATTTTGACACTGTTACTCTCTCTCTCTAATTTAGTAATTACAATCCTCCTCTATTTTCACACTGGGTTACTCTCTCTCTCTAAATTAGTAATTACATTTCTCCTCTATTTTCACACTGGGTTACTCTCTCTCTCTAATTTAGTAATTACATTCCTGCTCTATTTTCACACTGCGTTACTCTCTCTCTCTAATTTACTAATTACATTCCTCCTCTATTTTCACACTGGGTTACTCTCTCTCTCTAATTTACTAATTACATTCCTCCTCTATTTTCACACTAGGTTACTCTCTCTCTCTAATTTACTAATTACATTCCTCCTCTATTTTCACACTGGGTTACTCTCTCTCTCTAATTTACTAATTACAATCCTCCTCTATTTTCACATTGGTTACTCTCTCTCTAATTTACTAATTACATTCCTCCTCTATTTTCATACTGGGTTACTCTCTCTCTCTAATTTACTAATTACATTCCTCCTCTATTTTCACACTGGGTTACTCTCTCTACTTAATTTACTAATTACATTCCTCCTCTATTTTCACACTGGGTTACTCTCTCACTCTAATTTACTAATTACAATCCTCCTCTATTTTCACACTGGGTTACTCTCTCTCTTTAATTTACTAATTACATTCCTCCTCTATCTTCACACTGTTTCTCTCTCCAATTTATTAATTACATTCCTCCTCTATTTTCACACTGGGTTACTCTCTCTCTCTAATTTATTAATTAATTTCCTCCTCTATTTTCACACTGGATTACTCTCTCTCTCTCTAATTTACTAATTACATTCCTCCTCTATTTTCACACTGGGTAACTCTCTCTCTCTCTAATTTACTAATTACATTCCTCCTCTATTTTCACACTGTTACTCTCTCTCTCTAATTTACTAATTACATTCCTCCTCTATTTTCACACTGGGTTACTCTCTCTCTCTAATTTACTAATTACATTCCTCCTCTATTTTCACACTGGGTTACTCTCTTTCTCTAATTTACTAATTACATCCCTCCTCTATTTTCACACTGGGTTACTCTCTCTTTCTCTAATTTACTAATTACATCCCTCCTATTTTCTCACCAGGTTACTCTCTTTCTCTAATTTATTAATTAATTTCCTCCTCTATTTTCACACTGGGTTACTCTCTCTCTCTAATTTACTAATTACATTCCTCCTCTATTTTCACACTGGGTTACTCTCTCTCTCTCTAATTTACTAATTACATTCCTCCTCTATTTTCACACTGTTACTCTCTCTCTCTAATTTAGTAATTACATTCCTCCTCTATTTTCACACTGGGTTATTCTCTCTCTCTCATTTAGTAATTACATCCCTCTTCTATTTTCACACTGTTACTCTCTCTAATTTAGTAATTACAATCCTCCTCTATTTTCACACTGCGTTACTCTCTCTCTCTAATTTAGTAGTTACATCCCTCCTCTATTTTCACACTGGGTTACTCTCTCTCTCTAATTTACTAATTACATTCCTCCTCTATTTTCACACTGGGTTACTCTCTCTCTCTCTCTAATTTACTAATTACATTCCTCCTCTATTTTCACACTGGGTTACTCTCTCTCTCTAATTTATTAATTAATTTCCTCCTCTATTTTCACACTGGATTGCTCTCTCTCTAATTTACTAATTACATGCCTCCTCTATTTTCACACTGGGATACTCTCTCTAATTTACTAATTACATCCCTCCTCTATTTTCACACTGGGTTACTCTCTTTCTCTAATTTACTAATTACATCCCTCCTCTATTCTCACACTGGATTACTCTTTCTCTAATTTACTAATTACATTCCTCCTCTATTTTCTCACCGGGTTACTCTCTTTCTCTAATTTACTAATTACATCCCTCCTCTATTTTCACACTGGGTTACTCTCTCTCCCTAATTCAGTAATTAATTTCCTCCTCTATTTTCACACTGGGTTACTCTCTCTCTCTAATTTAGTAATTACATTTCTCCTCTTTTTTCACACTGGGTTACTCTCTCTCTCTAATTTACTAATTACATTCCTCCTCTATTTTCACACTGGGTTACTCTCTCTCTCTAATTTAGTAATTACATTCCTCCTCTTTTTTCACACTGGGTTACTCTCTCTCTCTAATTTACTAATTACATTCCTCTATTTTGACACTGTTACTCTCTCTCTCTAATTTAGTAATTACATTCCTCCTCTATTTTCACACTGGGTTACTCTCTCTCTCAAAATTAGTAATTACATTTCTCCTCTATTTTCACACTGGGTTACTCTCTCTCTCTAATTTACTAATTACATTCCTCCTCTATTTTCACAATGGATTACTCTCTCTCTCTAATTTAGTAATTACATTCCTCCTCTATTTTCACACTGGGTTACTCTCTCTCTCTAATTTACTAATTACATTCCTCTATTTTGACACTGTTACTCTCTCTCTCTAATTTAGTAATTACATTCCTCCTCTATTTTCACACTGGGTTACTCTCTCTCTCTAATTTACTAATTACATTCCTGCTCTATTTTCACACTGGGTTACTCTCTCTCTCTAATTTATTAATTACATCCCTCCTCTATTTTCACACTGGGTTACTCTCTCTCTCTAATACAGTAATTAATTTCCTCCTCTATTTTCACACTGGGTTACTCTCTCTCTCTAATTTAGTAATTACATTCCTCCTCTATTTTCACACTGGGTTATTCGCTCTCTCTAATTTACTAATTACATTCCTCTATTTTGACACTGTTACTCACTCTCTCTCATTTAGTAATTACATTCCTCCTCTATTTTCACACTGGGCTACTCTCTCTCTCTAATTTATTAATTACATTACTCCTCTATTTTCACACTGGGTTACTCTCTCTCTCTAATTCAGCAATTAATTTCCTCCTCTATTTTCACACTGCGTTCCTCTCTCTCTCTAATTTACTAATTACATTCCTCCTCTATTTTCACACTGGGTTACTCTCTCTCTCTCTAATTTACTAATTACATTCCTCCTCTATTTTCACACTGGGTTACTCTCTCTCTCTAATTTACTAATTACATTCCTCCTCTATTTTCACACTGGGTTACTCTCTCTCTAATTTACTAATTACATTCCTCCTCTATTTTCACACTGTTTCTCTCTCTAATTTACTAATTACATTCCTCCTCTATTTTCACACTGGGTTACTCTCTCTCTCTAATTCAGTAATTACATTCCTCCTCTATTTTCACACTGGGTTACTCTCTCTCTAATTTAGTAATTACAATCCTCCTCTATTTTCACACTGGGTTACTCTCTCTCTCTAATTTACTAATTACATTCCTCCTCTATTTTCACACTGGGTTACTCTCTTTCTCTAATTTACTAATTACATCCCTCCTATATTTTCTCACCGGGTTAATCTCTTTCTCCAATTTACTAATTACATCCCTCCTCTATTTTCACACTGGGTTACTCTCTCTTTCTCTAATTTACTAATTACATCCCTCCTCTATTTTCTCACCGGGTTACTCTCTTTCTCTAATTTATTAATTAATTTCCTCCTCTATTTTCACACTGGGTTACTCTCTCTCTCTTATTTGCTAATTACATTCCTCCTCTATTTTCACACTGGGTTACTCTCTCTCTCTCTAATTTACTAATTACATCCCTCCTCTATTTTCACACTGTTACTCTCTCTCTCTAATTTAGTAATTACATTCCTCCTCTATTTTCACACTGGGTTATTCTCTCTCTCTAATTTAGTAATTACATCCCTCCTCTATTTTCACACTGTTACTCTCTCTAATTTAGTAATTACATTCCTCCTCTATTTTCACACTGGGTTACTCTCTCTCTCTAATTTAGTAGTTACATCCCTCCTCTATTTTCACACTGGGTTACTCTCTCTCTCTAATTTAGTAGTTACATCCCTCCTCTATTTTCACACTGGGTTACTCTCTCTCTCTAATTTAGTAATTAATTTCCTCCTCTATTTTCACACTGGTTTACTCTCTCTCTCTCTAATTTAGTAATTACATTCCTCCTCTATTTTCACACTGGGTTACTCTCTCTCTCTAATTTATTAATTAATTTCCTCCTCTATTTTCACACTGGATTACTCTCTCTTTCTCTAATTTACTAATTACATCCCTCCTCTATTTTCACACTGGATTACTCTTTCTCTAATTTACTAATTACATCCCTCCTCCATTTTCTCACCGGGTTACTCTCTTTCTCTAATTTACTAATTACAACCCTCCTCTATTTTCACACTGGGTGACTCTCTCTCTCTAATTCAGTAATTAATTTCCTCCTCTATTTTCACACTGTGTTACTCTCTCTCTCTAATTTAGTAATTACATTCCTGCTCTATTTTCACACTGGGTTACTCTCTCTCTCTAATTTATTAATTACATTACTGCTCTATTTTCACACTGGGTTGCTCTCTCTCTCTAATTCAGCAATTAATTTCCTCCTCTATTTTCACACTGCGTTACTCTCTCTTTCTCTAATTTGCTAATTACATCCCTCCTCTATTTTCACACTGGATTACTCTTTCTCTAATTTACTAATTACATCCCTCCTCTATTTTCTCACTGGGTTACTCTCTTTCTCTAATTTACTAATTACATCCCTCCTCTATTTTCACACTGGGTTACTCTCTCTCTCTAATTCAGTAATTAATTTCCTCCTCTATTTTCACACTGGGTTACTCTCTCTCTCTAATTTAGTAATTACATTCCTCCTCTATTTTCACACTGGGTTACTCTCTCTCTCTAAATTAGTAATTACATTTCTCCTCTATTTTCACACTGGGTTACTCTCTCTCTCTAATTTACTAATTACATTCCTCTATTTTGACACTGTTACTCTCTCTCTCTAATTTTGTAATTACATTCCTCCTCTATTTTCACACTGGGTTACTCTCTCTCTCTAAATTAGTAATTACATTTCTCCTCTATTTTCATACTGGGTTACTCTCTCTCTCTAAATTACTAATTACATTCCTGCTCTATTTTCACACTGGGTTACTCTCTCTCTCTAATTTATTAATTACATTACTCCTCTATTTTCACACTGGGTTACTCTCTCTCTCTAATTCAGCAATTAATTTCCTCCTCTATTTTCACACTGCGTTACTCTCGCTCTCTAATTTACTAATTACATTCCTCCTCTATTTTCACACTGGGTTACTCTCTCTCTCTAATTTACTAATTACATTCCTCCTCTATTTTCACACTGGGTTACTCTCTCTCTCTAATTTACTAATTACATTCCTCCTCTATTTTCACAATGGGTTACTCTCTCTCCCTAATTTACTAATTACAATCCTCCTCTATTTTCACATTGGTTACTCTCTCTCTAATTTACTAATTACATTCCTCCTCTATTTTCACACTGGGTTACTCTCTCTCTCTAATTTACTAATTACATTCCTCCTCTATTTTCACACTGGGTTACTCTCTCTCTCTAATTTACTAATTACATTCCTCCTCTATTTTCACACTGGGTTACTCTCTTACTCCAATTTACTAATTACAATCCTCCTCTATTTTCACACTGGGTTACTCTCTCTCTCTAATTTACTAATTACATTCCTCCTCTATTTTCACACTGGGTTACTCTCTCTCTAATTTACTAATTACATTCCTCCTCTATTTTCACACTGGATTACTCTCTCTAATTTAGTAATTACATTCCTCCTCTATTTTCACACTGGGTTACTCTCTCTCTCTAATTTACTAATTACATTCCTCTATTTTGACACTGTTACTCTCTCTAATTTAGTAATTACATTCCTCCTCTATTTTCACACTGGGTTACTCTCTCTCTCTAATTTACTAATTACATTCCTGCTCTATTTTCACACTGGGTTACTCTCTCTCTCTAATTTATTAATTACATTACTCCTCTATTTTCACACTGGGCTACTCTCTCTCTCTAATTCAGCAATTAATTTCCTCCTCTATTTTCACACTGCGTTACTCTCTCTTTCTCTAATTTACTAATTACATCCCTCCTCTATTTTCACACTGGATTACTCTTTCTCTAATTTACTAATTACATCCCTCCTCTATTTTCACACCGGGTTACTCTCTTTCTCTAATTTACTAATTACATCCCTCCTCTATTTTCACACTGGGTTACTCTCTCTCTCTAATACAGTAATTAATTTCCTCCTCTATTTTCACACTGGGTTACTCTCTCTCTCTAATTTAGTAATTACATTCCTCCTCTATTTTCACACTGGGTTACTCGCTCTCTCTAATTTACTAATTACATTCCTCTATTTTGACACTGTTACTCACTCTCTCTCATTTAGTAATTACATTCCTCCTCTATTTTCACACTGGGCTACTCTCTCTCTCTAATTTATTAATTACATTACTCCTCTATTTTCACACTGGGTTACTCTCTCTCTCTAATTCAGCAATTAATTTCCTCCTCTATTTTCACACTGCGTTCCTCTCTCTCTCTAATTTACTAATTACATTCCTCCTCTATTTTCACACTGGGTTACTCTCTCTCTCTCTAATTTACTAATTACATTCCTCCTCTATTTTCACACTGTTACTCTCTCTCTCTAATTTACTAATTACATTCCTCCTCTATTTTCACACTGGGTTACTCTCTCTCTCTAATTTACTAATTACATCCCTCCTCTATTCTCACACTGGATTACTCTTTCTCTAATTTACTAATTACATTCCTCCTCTATTTTCTCACCGGGTTACTCTCTTTCTCTAATTTACTAATTACATCCCTCCTCTATTTTCACACTGGGTTACTCTCTCTCCCTAATTCAGTAATTAATTTCCTCCTCTATTTTCACACTGGGTTACTCTCTCTCTCTAATTTAGTAATTACATTCCTCCTCTTTTTTCACACTGGGTTACTCTCTCTCTCTAATTTACTAATTACATTCCTCCTCTATTTTCACACTGGGTTACTCTCTCTCTCTAATTTAGTAATTACATTCCTCCTCTTTTTTCACACTGGGTTACTCTCTCTCTCTAATTTACTAATTACATTCCTCTATTTTGACACTGTTACTCTCTCTCTCTAATTTAGTAATTACATTCCTCCTCTATTTTCACACTGGGTTACTCTCTCTCTCAAAATTAGTAATTACATTTCTCCTCTATTTTCACACTGGGTTACTCTCTCTCTCTAATTTACTAATTACATTCCTGCTCTATTTTCACAATGGATTACTCTCTCTCTCTAATTTAGTAATTACATTCCTCCTCTATTTTCACACTGGGTTACTCTCTCTCTCTAATTTACTAATTACATTCCTCTATTTTGACACTGTTACTCTCTCTCTCTAATTTAGTAATTACATTCCTCCTCTATTTTCACACTGGGTTACTCTCTCTCTCTAATTTACTAATGACATTCCTGCTCTATTTTCACACTGGGTTACTCTCTCTCTCTAATTTATTAATTACATCCCTCCTCTATTTTCACACTGGGTTACTCTCTCTCTCTAATACAGTAATTAATTTCCTCCTCTATTTTCACACTGGGTTACTCTCTCTCTCTAATTTAGTAATTACATTCCTCCTCTATTTTCACACTGGGTTATTCGCTCTCTCTAATTTACTAATTACATTCCTCTATTTTGACACTGTTACTCACTCTCTCTCATTTAGTAATTACATTCCTCCTCTATTTTCACACTGGGCTACTCTCTCTCTCTAATTTATTAATTACATTACTCCTCTATTTTCACACTGGGTTACTCTCTCTCTCTAATTCAGCAATTAATTTCCTCCTCTATTTTCACACTGCGTTCCTCTCTCTCTCTAATTTACTAATTACATTCCTCCTCTATTTTCACACTGGGTTACTCTCTCTCTCTCTAATTTACTAATTACATTCCTCCTCTATTTTCACACTGGGTTACTCTCTCTCTCTAATTTACTAATTACATTCCTCCTCTATTTTCACACTGGGTTACTCTCTCTCTCTAATTTACTAATTACATTCCTCCTCTATTTTCACACTGTTTCTCTCTCTAATTTACTAATTACATTCCTCCTCTATTTTCACACTGGGTTACTCTCTCTCTCTAATTCAGTAATTACATTCCTCCTCTATTTTCACACTGGGTTACTCTCTCTCTAATTTAGTAATTACAATCCTCCTCTATTTTCACACTGGGTTACTCTCTCTCTCTAATTTACTAATTACATTCCTCCTCTATTTTCACACTGGGTTACTCTCTTTCTCTAATTTACTAATTACATCCCTCCTATATTTTCTCACCGGGTTAATCTCTTTCTCTAATTTACTAATTACATCCCTCCTCTATTTTCACACTGGGTTACTCTCTCTTTCTCTAATTTACTAATTACATCCCTCCTCTATTTTCTCACCGGGTTACTCTCTTTCTCTAATTTATTAATTAATTTCCTCCTCTATTTTCACACTGGGTTACTCTCTCTCTCTTATTTGCTAATTACATTCCTCCTCTATTTTCACACTGGGTTACTCTCTCTCTCTCTAATTTACTAATTACATCCCTCCTCTATTTTCACACTGTTACTCTCTCTCTCTAATTTAGTAATTACATTCCTCCTCTATTTTCACACTGGGTTATTCTCTCTCTCTAATTTAGTAATTACATCCCTCCTCTATTTTCACACTGTTACTCTCTCTAATTTAGTAATTACATTCCTCCTCTATTTTCACACTGGGTTACTCTCTCTCTCTAATTTAGTAGTTACATCCCTCCTCTATTTTCACACTGGGTTACTCTCTCTCTCTAATTTAGTAGTTACATCCCTCCTCTATTTTCACACTGGGTTACTCTCTCTCTCTAATTTAGTAATTAATTTCCTCCTCTATTTTCACACTGGTTTACTCTCTCTCTCTCTAATTTAGTAATTACATTCCTCCTCTATTTTCACACTGGGTTACTCTCTCTCTCTAATTTATTAATTAATTTCCTCCTCTATTTTCACACTGGATTACTCTCTCTTTCTCTAATTTACTAATTACATCCCTCCTCTATTTTCACACTGGATTACTCTTTCTCTAATTTACTAATTACATCCCTCCTCCATTTTCTCACCGGGTTACTCTCTTTCTCTAATTTACTAATTACAACCCTCCTCTATTTTCACACTGGGTGACTCTCTCTCTCTAATTCAGTAATTAATTTCCTCCTCTATTTTCACACTGTGTTACTCTCTCTCTCTAATTTAGTAATTACATTCCTGCTCTATTTTCACACTGGGTTACTCTCTCTCTCTAATTTAGTAATTACATTCCCCGTCTATTTTCACACTGGGTTACTCTCTCTCTCTAATTTACTAATTACATTCCTCCATTTTCACACTGGGTTACTCTCTCTCTCTAATTTAGTAATTACATTCCTGCTCTATTTTCACACTGGGTTACTCTCTCTCTAATTTATTAATTACATTACTGCTCTATTTTCACACTGGGTTGCTCTCTCTCTCTAATTCAGCAATTAATTTCCTCCTCTATTTTCACACTGCGTTACTCTCTCTTTCTCTAATTTGCTAATTACATCCCTCCTCTATTTTCACACTGGATTACTCTTTCTCTAATTTACTAATTACATCCCTCCTCTATTTTCTCACTGGGTTACTCTCTTTCTCTAATTTACTAATTACATCCCTCCTCTATTTTCACACTGGGTTACTCTCTCTCTCTAATTCAGTAATTAATTTCCTCCTCTATTTTCACACTGGGTTACTCTCTCTCTCTAATTTAGTAATTACATTCCTCCTCTATTTTCACACTGGGTTACTCTCTCTCTCTAAATTAGTAATTACATTTCTCCTCTATTTTCACACTGGGTTACTCTCTCTCTCTAATTTACTAATTACATTCCTCTATTTTGACACTGTTACTCTCTCTCTCTAATTTAGTAATTACATTCCTCCTCTATTTTCACACTGGGTTACTCTCTCTCTCTAATTTACTAATGACATTCCTGCTCTATTTTCACACTGGGTTACTCTCTCTCTCTAATTTATTAATTACATCCCTCCTCTATTTTCACACTGGGTTACTCTCTCTCTCTAATACAGTAATTAATTTCCTCCTCTATTTTCACACTGGGTTACTCTCTCTCTCTAATTTAGTAATTACATTCCTCCTCTATTTTCACACTGGGTTATTCGCTCTCTCTAATTTACTAATTACATTCCTCTATTTTGACACTGTTACTCACTCTCTCTCATTTAGTAATTACATTCCTCCTCTATTTTCACACTGGGCTACTCTCTCTCTCTAATTTATTAATTACATTACTCCTCTATTTTCACACTGGGTTACTCTCTCTCTCTAATTCAGCAATTAATTTCCTCCTCTATTTTCACACTGCGTTCCTCTCTCTCTCTAATTTACTAATTACATTCCTCCTCTATTTTCACACTGGGTTACTCTCTCTCTCTCTAATTTACTAATTACATTCCTCCTCTATTTTCACACTGGGTTACTCTCTCTCTCTAATTTACTAATTACATTCCTCCTCTATTTTCACACTGGGTTACTCTCTCTCTCTAATTTACTAATTACATTCCTCCTCTATTTTCACACTGTTTCTCTCTCTAATTTACTAATTACATTCCTCCTCTATTTTCACACTGGGTTACTCTCTCTCTCTAATTCAGTAATTACATTCCTCCTCTATTTTCACACTGGGTTACTCTCTCTCTAATTTAGTAATTACAATCCTCCTCTATTTTCACACTGGGTTACTCTCTCTCTCTAATTTACTAATTACATTCCTCCTCTATTTTCACACTGGGTTACTCTCTTTCTCTAATTTACTAATTACATCCCTCCTATATTTTCTCACCGGGTTAATCTCTTTCTCTAATTTACTAATTACATCCCTCCTCTATTTTCACACTGGGTTACTCTCTCTTTCTCTAATTTACTAATTACATCCCTCCTCTATTTTCTCACCGGGTTACTCTCTTTCTCTAATTTATTAATTAATTTCCTCCTCTATTTTCACACTGGGTTACTCTCTCTCTCTTATTTGCTAATTACATTCCTCCTCTATTTTCACACTGGGTTACTCTCTCTCTCTCTAATTTACTAATTACATCCCTCCTCTATTTTCACACTGTTACTCTCTCTCTCTAATTTAGTAATTACATTCCTCCTCTATTTTCACACTGGGTTATTCTCTCTCTCTAATTTAGTAATTACATCCCTCCTCTATTTTCACACTGTTACTCTCTCTAATTTAGTAATTACATTCCTCCTCTATTTTCACACTGGGTTACTCTCTCTCTCTAATTTAGTAGTTACATCCCTCCTCTATTTTCACACTGGGTTACTCTCTCTCTCTAATTTAGTAGTTACATCCCTCCTCTATTTTCACACTGGGTTACTCTCTCTCTCTAATTTAGTAATTAATTTCCTCCTCTATTTTCACACTGGTTTACTCTCTCTCTCTCTAATTTAGTAATTACATTCCTCCTCTATTTTCACACTGGGTTACTCTCTCTCTCTAATTTATTAATTAATTTCCTCCTCTATTTTCACACTGGATTACTCTCTCTTTCTCTAATTTACTAATTACATCCCTCCTCTATTTTCACACTGGATTACTCTTTCTCTAATTTACTAATTACATCCCTCCTCCATTTTCTCACCGGGTTACTCTCTTTCTCTAATTTACTAATTACAACCCTCCTCTATTTTCACACTGGGTGACTCTCTCTCTCTAATTCAGTAATTAATTTCCTCCTCTATTTTCACACTGTGTTACTCTCTCTCTCTAATTTAGTAATTACATTCCTGCTCTATTTTCACACTGGGTTACTCTCTCTCTCTAATTTAGTAATTACATTCCCCGTCTATTTTCACACTGGGTTACTCTCTCTCTCTAATTTACTAATTACATTCCTCCATTTTCACACTGGGTTACTCTCTCTCTCTAATTTAGTAATTACATTCCTGCTCTATTTTCACACTGGGTTACTCTCTCTCTAATTTATTAATTACATTACTGCTCTATTTTCACACTGGGTTGCTCTCTCTCTCTAATTCAGCAATTAATTTCCTCCTCTATTTTCACACTGCGTTACTCTCTCTTTCTCTAATTTGCTAATTACATCCCTCCTCTATTTTCACACTGGATTACTCTTTCTCTAATTTACTAATTACATCCCTCCTCTATTTTCTCACTGGGTTACTCTCTTTCTCTAATTTACTAATTACATCCCTCCTCTATTTTCACACTGGGTTACTCTCTCTCTCTAATTCAGTAATTAATTTCCTCCTCTATTTTCACACTGGGTTACTCTCTCTCTCTAATTTAGTAATTACATTCCTCCTCTATTTTCACACTGGGTTACTCTCTCTCTCTAAATTAGTAATTACATTTCTCCTCTATTTTCACACTGGGTTACTCTCTCTCTCTAATTTACTAATTACATTCCTCTATTTTGACACTGTTACTCCCTCTCTCTAATTTTGTAATTACATTCCTCCTCTATTTTCACACTGGGTTACTCTCTCTCTCTAAATTAGTAATTACATTTCTCCTCTATTTTCACACTGGGTTACTCTCTCTCTCTAATTTACTAATTACATTCCTGCTCTATTTTCACACTGGGTTACTCTCTCTCTCTAATTTATTAATTACATTACTCCTCTATTTTCACACTGGGTTACTCTCTCTCTCTAATTCAGCAATTAATTTCCTCCTCTATTTTCACACTGCGTTACTCTCTCTCTCTAATTTACTAATTACGTTCCTCCTCTATTTTCACACTGGTTTACTCTCTCTCTCTAATTTACTAATTACATTCCTCCTCTATTTTCACACTGGGTTACTCTCTCTCTCTAATTTACGAATTACATTCCTCCTCTATTTTCACACTGGGTTACTCTCTCTCTCTAATTTATTAATTAATTTCCTCCTCTATTTTCACACTGGATTACTCTCTCTCTCTCTAATTTACTAATTACATTCCTCCTCAATTTTCACACTGGGTTACTCTCTCACTCTAATTTAGTAGTTACATCCCTCCTCTATTTTCACACTGGGTTACTCTCTCTCTAATTTACTAATTACATTCCTCCTCTATTTTCACACTGGGTTACTCTCTCTCTCTAATTTACTAATTACATTCCTCCTCTATTTTCACACTGGGTTACTCTCTCTCTCTAATTTACTAATTAATTTCCTCCTCTATTTTCACACTGGTTTACTCTCTCTCTCTCTAATTTAGTAATTACATTCCTCCTCTATTTTCACACTGGGTTACTCTCTCTCTCTAATTTATTAATTAATTTCCTCCTCTATTTTCACACTGGATTACTCTCTCTCTCTAATTTAGTAATTACATTCCTGCTCTATTTTCACACTGGGTTACTCTCTCTTTCTCTAATTTACTAATTACATCCCTCCTCTATTTTCACACTGGGTTACTCTCTCCAATTTAGTAATTACATTCCTCCTCTATTTTCACACAGGGTGACTCTCTCTCTCTAATTCAGTAATTAATTTCCTCCTCTATTTTCACACTGGGTTACTCTCTCTCTCTAATTTAGTAATTACATTCCCCGTCTATTTTCACACTGGGTTACTCTCTCTCTCTAATTTACTAATTACATTCCTCCATTTTCACACTGGGTTACTCTCTCTCTCTAATTTAGTAATTACATTCCTGCTCTATTTTCACACTGGGTTACTCTCTCTCTAATTTATTAATTACATTACTGCTCTATTTTCACACTGGGTTGCTCTCTCTCTCTAATTCAGCAATTAATTTCCTCCTCTATTTTCACACTGCGTTACTCTCTCTTTCTCTAATTTGCTAATTACATCCCTCCTCTATTTTCACACTGGATTACTCTTTGTCTAATTTACTAATTACATCCCTCCTCTATTTTCACACTGGGTTACTCTCTCTCTCTAATTCAGTAATTTATTTCCTCCTCTATTTTCACACTGGGTTACTCTCTCTCTCTAATTTAGTAATTACATTCCTCCTCTATTTTCACACTGGGTTACTCTCTCTCTCTAAATTAGTAATTACATTTCTCCTCTATTTTCACACTGGGTTACTCTCTCTCTCTAATTTACTAATTACATTCCTCTATTTTGACACTGTTACTCCCTCTCTCTAATTTTGTAATTACATTCCTCCTCTATTTTCACACTGGGTTACTCTCTCTCTCTAAATTAGTAATTACATTTCTCCTCTATTTTCACACTGGGTTACTCTCTCTCTCTAATTTACTAATTACATTCCTGCTCTATTTTCACACTGGGTTACTCTCTCTCTAATTTATTAATTACATTACTCCTCTATTTTCACACTGGGTTACTCTCTCTCTCTAATTCAGCAATTAATTTCCTCCTCTATTTTCACACTGCGTTACTCTCTCTCTCTAATTTACTAATTACATTCCTCCTCTATTTTCACACTGGGTTACTCTCTCTCTCTAATTTACTAATTACATTCCTCCTCTATTTTCACACTGGGTTACTCTCTCTCTCTAATTTACTAATTACATTCCTTCTCTATTTTCACAATGGGTTACTCTCTCTCCCTAATTTACTAATTACAATCCTCCTCTATTTTCACACTGGGTTACTCTCTCTCTCTAATTTACTAATTACATCCCTCCTCTATTTTCACACTGGGTTACTCTCTCTCTCTGATTTATTAATTACATTCCTCCTCTATTTTCACACTGGGTTACTCTCTCTCTCTAATTTACTAATTACATCCCTCCTCTATTTTCACACTGTTTCTCTCTCTAATTTATTAATTACATTCCTCCTCTATTTTCACAGTGGGTTACTCTCTCTCTCTAATTTACTAATTACATTCCTCCTCTATTTTCACACTGGGTTACTCTCTCTCTTTAATTTAGTAATTACAATCCTCCTCTATTTTCACACTGGGTTACTCTCTCTCTCTAATTTACTAATTACATTCCTCCTCTATTTTCACACTGGGTTACTGTCTCTCTCTAATTTACTAATTACATTCCTCCTCTATTTTCACACTGGGTTACTCTCTCTCTCTAATTTACTAATTACATTCCTCCTCTATTTTTACACTGTTACTCTCTCTCTCTAATTTAGTATTTACATTCCTCCTCTATTTTCACATTGGGTTACTCTCTCTCTCGAAATTAGTAATTACATTTCTCCACTATTTTCACACTGCGTTACTCTCTCTCTCTAATTTAGTAATTACATTCCTGCTCTATTTTCACACTGGGTTACTCTCTCTCTCTAATTTATTAATTACATTACTCCTCTATTTTCACGCTGGTTTACTCTCTCTCTCTAATTTACTAATTACATTCCTCCTCTATTTTCACACTGGGTTACTCTCTCTCTCTAATTTACGAATTACATTCCTCCTCTATTTTCACACTGGGTTACTCTCTCTCTCTAATTTATTAATTAATTTCCTCCTCTATTTTCACACTGGATTACTCTCTCTCTCTCTAATTTACTAATTACATTCCTCCTCAATTTTCACACTGGGTAACTCTCTCTCTCTCTAATTTACTAATTACATTCCTCCTCTATTTTCACACTGTTACTCTCTCTCTCTAATTTACTAGTTACATTCCTCCTCTATTTTCACACTGGGTTACTCTCTCTCTATAATTTACTAATTACATTCCTCCTCTATTTTCACACTGGGTTACTCTCTTTCTCTAATTTACTAATTACATCCCTCCTATATTTTCTCACCGGGTTAATCTCTTTCTCTAATTTACTAATTACATCCCTCCTCTATTTTCACACTGGGTTACTCTCTCTCTCTAATTTACTAATTACATTCCTCCTCTATTTTCACACTGGGTTACTCTCTCTCTCTCTAATTTACTAATTACATACCTCCTCTATTTTCACACTGTTACTCTCTCTCTCTAATTTAGTAATTACATTCCTCCTCTATTTTCACACTGGGTTACTCTCTCTCTCTAATATAGTAATTACATCCCTCCTCTATTTTCACACTGTTACTCTCTCTAATTTACTAATTACATCCCTCCTCCATTTTCACACTGGGTTACTCTTTCTCTTTAATTTACTAATTACATCCCTCCTCTATTTTCACACTGGGTTACTCTCTCTCTCTAATTTACTAATTACATTCCTCCTCTATTTTCACACTGGGTTACTCTCTCTCTCTAATTTATTAATTAATTTCCTCCTCTATTATCACACAGGGTTACTCTCTTTCTCTAATTTACTAATTACATCCCTCCTCTATTTTCACACCGGGTTACTCTCTCTCTCTAATTTAGTAATTACATTCCCCCTCTATTTTCACACTGGGTTACTCTCTCTCTCTAGTTTAGTAATTACATCCCTCCTCTATTTTCACACTGTTACTCTCTCTAATTTAGTAATTACATTCCTCCTCTATTTTCACACTGGGTTACTCTCTCTCTCTAATTTAGTAGTTACATCCCTCCTCCATTTTCACACTGGGTTACTCTCTCTCTTTAATTTACTAATTACATCCCTCCTCTATTTTCACACTGGGTTACTCTCTCTCTCTAATTTACTAATTACATTCCTCCTCTATTTTCACACTGGGTTACTCTCTCTCTCTCTAATTTACTAATTACATTCCTCCTCTATTTTCTCACCGGGTTACTCTCTTTCTCTAATTTACTAATTACATCCCTCCTCTATTTTCACACTGGGTTACTCGCTCTCTCTAATTTACTAATTACATTCCTCTATTTTGACACTGTTACTCTCTCTCTCTCATTTAGTAATTACATTCCTGTTCTATTTTCACACTGGGTTACTCTCTCTCTCTAATTTACTAATTACATCCCACCTCTATTTTCACACTGTTACTCTCTCTCTCTAATTTACTAATTACATTCCTCCTCTATTTTCACACTGGGTTGCTCTCTCTCTCTAATTTAGCAATTAATTTCCTCCTCTATTTTCACACTGCGTTACTCTCTCTCTCTAATTTACTAATTACATTCCTCCTCTATTTTCACACTGTTACTCTCTGTCTCTAATTTACTAATTACATTCCTCCTCTATTTTCACACTGGGTTACTCTCTCTCTCTAATTTACTAATTACATTCCTCCTCTATTTTCACACTGGGTTACTCGCTTTCTCTAATTTACTAATTACATCCCTCCTCTATTTTCTCACCGGGTTAATCTCTTTCTCTAATTTAGTAATTACAACCCTCCTCTATTTTCACACTGGGTTACTCTCTCTAATTTACTAATTACATTCCTCCTCTATTTTCACACTGGGTTACTCTCTCTCTCTAATTTACTAATTACATTCCTCCTCTATTTTCACACTGGGTTACTCTCTTTCTCTAATTTACTAATTACATCCCTCCTATATTTTCTCACCGGGTTAATCTCTTTCTCTAATTTATTAATTACTTTCCTCCTCTATTTTCACACTGGGTTACTCTCTCTTTCTCTAATTTACTAATTACATCCCTCCTCTATTTTCTCACCGGGTTACTCTCTTTCTCTAATTTATTAATTAATTTGCTCCTCTATTTTCACACTGGGTTACTCTCTCTCTCTTATTTACTAATTACATTCCTCCTCTATTTTCACACTGGGTTACTCGCTCTCTCTCTAATTTATTATTTACATTCCTCCTCTATTTTCACACTGGGTTACTCTCTCTCTCTAATTTAGTAATTACATTCCTCCTCTATTTTCACACTGGGTTATTCTCTCTGTCTAATTTAGTAATTACATCCCTCCTCTATTTTCACACTGTTACTCTCTCTAATTTAGTAGTTACATTCCTCCTCTATTTTCACACTGGGTTACTCTCTCTCTCTAATTTACTAATTGCATTCCTCCTCTATGTTCACACTGGTTTACTCTCTCTCTCTCTAATTTAGTAATTACATTCCTCCTCTATTTTCACACTGGGTTACTCTCTCTCTCTAATTTATTAATTAATTTCCTCCTCTATTTTCACACTGGATTACTCTTTCTCTAATTTACTATATACATCCCTCCTCTATTTTCTCACCGGGTTACTCTCTTTCTCTAATTTACTAATTACATCCCTCCTCTATTTTCACACTGGGTGACTCTCTCTCTCTAATTCAGTAATAAATTTCCTCCTCTATTTTCACACTGGGTTACTCTCTCTCTCTAATTTAGTAATTACATTCCTCCTCTTTTTTCACACTGGGTTACTCTCTCTCTCTAATTTACTAATTACATTCCTCTATTTTCACACTGGGTTACTCTCTCTCTCTAATTTAGTAATTACATTCCTGCTCTATTTTCACACTGGGTTACTCTCTCTCTCTAATTTATTAATTACATTACTCCTCTATTTTCACACTGGGTTACTCTCTCTCTCTAATTCAGCAATTAATTTCCTCCTCTATTTTCACACTGCGTTACTCTCTCTTTCTCTAATTTGCTAATTACATCCCTCCTCTATTTTCACACTGGATTACTCTTTCTCTAATTTACTAATTACATCCCTCCTCTATTTTCTCACCGGGTTACTCTCTTTCTCTAATTTACTAATTACATCCCTCCTCTATTTTCAAACTGGGTTACTCTCTCTCTCTAATTCAGTAATTAATTTCCTCCTCTATTTTCACACTGGGTTACTCTCTCTCTCTAATTTAGTAATTACATTCCTCCTCTATTTTCACACTGGGTTACTCTCTCTCTCTAAATTAGTAATTACATTTCTCCTCTATTTTCACACTGGGTTACTCTCTCTCTCTAATTTACTAATTACATTCCTCTATTTTGACACTGTTTCTCTCTCTAATTTTGTAATTACATTCCTCCTCTATTTTCACACTGGGTTACTCTCTCTCTCTAAATTAGTAATTACATTTCTCCTCTATTTTTACACTGGGTTACTCTCTCTCTCTAATTTATTAATTACATTACTCCTCTATTTTCACACTGGGTTACTCTCTCTCTCTATTTCAGCAATTAATTTCCTCCTCTATTTTCATACTGCGTTACTCTCTCTCTCTAATTTACTAATTACATTCCTCCTCTATTTTCACACTGGGTTACTCTCTCTCTCTAATTTACTAATTACATTCCTCCTCTATTTTCACACTGGGTTACTGTCTCTCTCTAATTTACTAATTACATTCCTCCTCTATTTTCACACTGGGTTACTCTCTCTCTCTAATTTACTAATTACCTTCCTCCTCTATTTTCACATTGGTTACTCTCTCTCTAATTTACTAATTACATTCCTCCTCTATTTTCACACTGGGTTACTCTCTCTCTCTAATTTACTAATTACATTCCTCCTCTATTTTCACACTGGGTTACTCTCTCTCTCTAATTTACAAATTACTTTCCTCCTCTATTTTCACACTGGGTTACTCTCTCTCTCTAATTTACTAATTACATTCCTCCTCTATTTTCACACTGGGTTACTCTCTCTCTCGAATTTACTAATTACATTCCTCCTCTATTTTCACACTGGGTTACTCTCTCTCTCTAATTTACTAATTACATCCCTCCTCTATTTTCACACTGGGTTACTCTCTCTCTCTGATTTATTAATTACATTCCTCCTCTATTTTCACACTGGGTTACTCTCTCTCTCTAATTTACTAATTACATCCCTCCTCTATTTTCACACTGTTTCTCTCTCTAATTTATTAATTACATTCCTCCTCTATTTTCACACTGGGTTACTCTCTCTCTCTAATTTACTAATTACATTCCTCCTCTATTTTCACACTGGGTTACTCTCTCTCTCTAATTTACAAATTACTTTCCTCCTCTATTTTCACACTGGGTTACTCTCTCTCTCTAATTTACTAATTACATTCCTCCTCTATTTTCACACTGGGTTACTCTCTCTCTCTAATTTACTAATTACATTCCTCCTCTATTTTCACACTGGGTTACTCTCTCTCTCGAATTTACTAATTAAATTGCTCCTCTATTTTCACACTGGGTTACTCTCTCTCTCTAATTTACTAATTACATCCCTCCTCTATTTTCACACTGGGTTACTCTCTCTCTCTGATTTATTAATTACATCCCTCCTCTATTTTCACACTGTTTCTCTCTCTAATTTATTAATTACATTCCTCCTCTATTTTCACACTGGGTTACTCTCTCTCTCTAATTTACTAATTACATTCCTCCTCTATTTTCACAGTGGGTTACTCTCTCTCTTTAATTTAGTAATTACAATCCTCCTCTATTTTCACACTGGGTTACTCTCTCTCTCTAAATTACTAATTACATTCCTCCTCTATTTTCACACTGGGTTACTCTCTCTCTCTAATTTACTAATTACATTCCTCCTCTATTTTCACACTGGGTTGCTCTCTCTCTCTAATTTACTAATTACATTCCTCCTCTATTTTCACACCGTTACTCTCTCTCTCTAATTTAGTATTTACATTCCTCCTCTATTTTCACACTGGGTTACTCTCTCTCTCTAAATTAGTAATTACATTTCTCCACTATTTTCACACTGCGTTACTCTCTCTCTCTAATTTAGTAATTACATTCCTGCTCTATTTTCACACTGGGTTACTCTCTCTCACTAATTTATTAATTACATTACTCCTCTATTTTCACACTGGGTTACTCTCTCTCTCTAATTTACTAATTACATTCCTCCTCTATTTTCACACTGGGTTACTCTCTCTCTCTAATTTACGAATTACATTCCTCCTCTATTTTCACACTGGGTTACTCTCTCTCTCTAATTTACTAATTACATTCCTCCTCTATTTTCACACTGGGTTACTCTCTCTCTCTAATTTACTAATTACAATCCTCCTCTATTTTCACATTGGTTACTCTCTCTCTAAATTACTAATTACATTCCTCCTCTATTTTCACACTGGGTTACTCTCTCTCTCTAATTTACTAATTACATTCCTCCTCTATTTTCACACTGGGTTACTCTCTCACTCTAATTTACTAATTGCATTCCTCCTCTATGTTCACACTGGTTTACTCTCTCTCTCTCTAATTTAGTAATTACATTCCTCCTCTATTTTCACACTGGGTTACTCTCTCTCTCTAATTTATTAATTAATTTCCTCCTCTATTTTCACACTGTTACTCTCTCTAATTTAGTAGTTACATTCCTCCTCTATTTTCACACTGGGTTACTCTCTCTCTCTAATTTACTAATTGCATTCCTCCTCTATGTTCACACTGGTTTACTCTCTCTCTCTCTAATTTAGTAATTACATTCCTCCTCTATTTTCACACTGGGTTACTCTCTCTCTCTAATTTATTAATTAATTTCCTCCTCTATTTTCACACTGGATTACTCTTTCTCTAATTTACTATATACATCCCTCCTCTATTTTCTCACCGGGTTACTCTCTTTCTCTAATTTACTAATTACATCCCTCCTCTATTTTCACACTGGGTGACTCTCTCTCTCTAATTCAGTAATAAATTTCCTCCTCTATTTTCACACTGGGTTACTCTCTCTCTCTAATTTAGTAATTACATTCCTCCTCTTTTTTCACACTGGGTTACTCTCTCTCTCTAATTTACTAATTACATTCCTCTATTTTCACACTGGGTTACTCTCTCTCTCTAATTTAGTAATTACATTCCTGCTCTATTTTCACACTGGGTTACTCTCTCTCTCTAACTTATTAATTACATTACTCCTCTATTTTCACACTGGGTTACTCTCTCTCTCTAATTCAGCAATTAATTTCCTCCTCTATTTTCACACTGCGTTACTCTCTCTTTCTCTAATTTGCTAATTACATCCCTCCTCTATTTTCACACTGGATTACTCTTTCTCTAATTTACTAATTACATCCCTCCTCTATTTTCTCACCGGGTTAGTCTCTTTCTCTAATTTACTAATTACATCCCTCCTCTATTTTCAAACTGGGTTACTCTCTCTCTCTAATTCAGTAATTAATTTCCTCCTCTATTTTCACACTGGGTTACTCTCTCTCTCTAATTTAGTAATTACATTCCTCCTCTATTTTCACACTGGGTTACTCTCTCTCTCTAAATTAGTAATTACATTTCTCCTCTATTTTCACACTGGGTTACTCTCTCTCTCTAATTTACTAATTACATTCCTCTATTTTGACACTGTTTCTCTCTCTAATTTTGTAATTACATTCCTCCTCTATTTTCACACTGGGTTACTCTCTCTCTCTAAATTAGTAATTACATTTCTCCTCTATTTTCACACTGGGTTACTCTCTCTCTCTAATTTATAAATTACATTACTCCTCTATTTTCACACTGGGTTACTCTCTCTCTCTATTTCAGCAATTAATTTCCTCCTCTATTTTCATACTGCGTTACTCTCTCTCTCTAATTTACTAATTACATTCCTCCTCTATTTTCACACTGGGTTACTCTCTCTCTCTAATTTACTAATTACATTCCTCCTTTATTTTGACACTGGGTTACTGTCTCTCTCTAATTTACTAATTACATTCCTCCTCTATTTTCACACTGGGTTACTCTCTCTCTCTAATTTACTAATTACCTTCCTCCTCTATTTTCACATTGGTTACTCTCTCTCTAATTTACTAATTACATTCCTCCTCTATTTTCACACTGGGTTACTCTCTCTCTCTAATTTACTAATTACATTCCTCCTCTATTTTCACACTGGGTTACTCTCTCTCTCTAATTTACAAATTACTTTCCTCCTCTATTTTCACACTGGGTTACTCTCTCTCTCTAATTTACTAATTACATTCCTCCTCTATTTTCACACTGGGTTACTCTCTCTCTCGAGTTTACTAATTACATTCCTCCTCTATTTTCACACTGGGTTACTCTCTCTCTCTAATTTACTAATTACATCCCTCCTCTATTTTCACACTGGGTTACTCTCTCTCTCTGATTTATTAATTACATTCCTCATCTATTTTCACACTGGGTTACTCTCTCTCTCTAATTTACTAATTACATCCCTCCTCTATTTTCACACTGTTTCTCTCTCTAATTTATTAATTACATTCCTCCTCTATTTTCACACTGGGTTAATCTCTCTCTCTAATTTACTAATTACATTCCTCCTCTATTTTCACACTGGGTTACTCTCTCTCTCTAATTTACTAATTACATTCCTCCTCTATTTTCACACTGGGTTACTCTCTCTCTCGAATTTACTAATTACATTGCTCCTCTATTTTCACACTGGGTTACTCTCTCTCTCTAATTTACTAATTACATTCCTCCTCTATTTTCACACTGGGTTACTCTCTCTCTCTGATTTATTAATTACATTCCTCCTCTATTTTCACACTGGGTTACTCTCTCTCTCTAATTTACTAATTACATCCCTCCTCTATTTTCACACTGTTTCTCTCTCTAATTTATTAATTACATTCCTCCTCTATTTTCACACTGGGTTACTCTCTCTCTCTAATTTACTAATTACATTCCTCCTCTATTTTCACACTGGGTTACTCTCTCTCTTTAATTTAGTAATTACAATCCTCCTCTATTTTCACACTGGGTTACTCTCTCTCTCTAAATTACTAATTACATTCCTCCTCTATTTTCACACTGGGTTACTCTCTCTCTCTAATTTACTAATTACATTCCTCCTCTATTTTCACACTGGGTTACTCTCTCTCTAATTTACTAATTACATTCCTCCTCTATTTTCACACTGGGTTACTCTCTCTCTCTAATTCAGTAATTTATTTCCTCCTCTATTTTCACACTGGGTTACTCTCTCTCTCTAATTTAGTAATTACATTCCTCCTCTATTTTCACACTGGGTTACTCTCTCTCTCTAAATTAGTAATTACATTTCTCCTCTATTTTCACACTGGGTTACTCTCTCTCTCTAATTTACTAATTACATTCCTCTATTTTGACACTGTTACTCCCTCTCTCTAATTTTGTAATTACATTCCTCCTCTATTTTCACACTGGGTTACTCTCTCTCTCTAATTCAGCAATTAATTTCCTCCTCTATTTTCACACTGCGTTACTCTCTCTCTCTAATTTACTAATTACATTCCTCCTCTATTTTCACACTGGGTTACTCTCTCTCTCTAATTTACTAATTACATTCCTCCTCTATTTTCACACTGGGTTACTCTCTCTCTCTAATTTAGTAATTACATTCCTCCTCTATTTTCACACTGGGTTACTCTCTCTCTCTAAATTAGTAATTACATTTCTCCTCTATTTTCACACTGGGTTACTCTCTCTCTCTAATTTACTAATTACATTCCTCTATTTTGACACTGTTACTCCCTCTCTCTAATTTTGTAATTACATTACTCCTCTATTTTCACACTGGGTTACTCTCTCTCTCTAATTCAGCAATTAATTTCCTCCTCTATTTTCACACTGCGTTACTCTCTCTCTCTAATTTACTAATTACATTCCTCCTCTATTTTCACACTGGGTTACTCTCTCTCTCTAATTTACTAATTACATTCCTCCTCTATTTTCACACTGGGTTACTCTCTCTCTCTAATTTACTAATTACATTCCTTCTCTATTTTCACAATGGGTTACTCTCTCTCCCTAATTTACTAATTACAATCCTCCTCTATTTTCACACTGGGTTACTCTCTCTCTCTAATTTACTAATTACATCCCTCCTCTATTTTCACACTGGGTTACTCTCTCTCTCTGATTTATTAATTACATTCCTCCTCTATTTTCACACTGGGTTACTCTCTCTCTCTAATTTACTAATTACATCCCTCCTCTATTTTCACACTGTTTCTCTCTCTAATTTATTAATTACATTCCTCCTCTATTTTCACAGTGGGTTACTCTCTCTCTCTAATTTACTAATTACATTCCTCCTCTATTTTCACACTGGGTTACTCTCTCTCTTTAATTTAGTAATTACAATCCTCCTCTATTTTCACACTGGGTTACTCTCTCTCTCTAATTTACTAATTACATTCCTCCTCTATTTTCACACTGGGTTACTGTCTCTCTCTAATTTACTAATTACATTCCTCCTCTATTTTCACACTGGGTTACTCTCTCTCTCTAATTTACTAATTACATTCCTCCTCTATTTTTACACTGTTACTCTCTCTCTCTAATTTAGTATTTACATTCCTCCTCTATTTTCACATTGGGTTACTCTCTCTCTCGAAATTAGTAATTACATTTCTCCACTATTTTCACACTGCGTTACTCTCTCTCTCTAATTTAGTAATTACATTCCTGCTCTATTTTCACACTGGGTTACTCTCTCTCTCTAATTTATTAATTACATTACTCCTCTATTTTCACGCTGGTTTACTCTCTCTCTCTAATTTACTAATTACATTCCTCCTCTATTTTCACACTGGGTTACTCTCTCTCTCTAATTTACGAATTACATTCCTCCTCTATTTTCACACTGGGTTACTCTCTCTCTCTAATTTATTAATTAATTTCCTCCTCTATTTTCACACTGGATTACTCTCTCTCTCTCTAATTTACTAATTACATTCCTCCTCAATTTTCACACTGGGTAACTCTCTCTCTCTCTAATTTACTAATTACATTCCTCCTCTATTTTCACACTGTTACTCTCTCTCTCTAATTTACTAGTTACATTCCTCCTCTATTTTCACACTGGGTTACTCTCTCTCTATAATTTACTAATTACATTCCTCCTCTATTTTCACACTGGGTTACTCTCTTTCTCTAATTTACTAATTACATCCCTCCTATCTTTTCTCACCGGGTTAATCTCTTTCTCTAATTTACTAATTACATCCCTCCTCTATTTTCACACTGGGTTACTCTCTCTCTCTAATTTACTAATTACATTCCTCCTCTATTTTCACACTGGGTTACTCTCTCTCTCTCTAATTTACTAATTACATACCTCCTCTATTTTCACACTGTTACTCTCTCTCTCTAATTTAGTAATTACATTCCTCCTCTATTTTCACACTGGGTTACTCTCTCTCTCTAATATAGTAATTACATCCCTCCTCTATTTTCACACTGTTACTCTCTCTAATTTACTAATTACATCCCTCCTCCATTTTCACACTGGGTTACTCTTTCTCTTTAATTTACTAATTACATCCCTCCTCTATTTTCACACTGGGTTACTCTCTCTCTCTAATTTACTAATTACATTCCTCCTCTATTTTCACACTGGGTTACTCTCTCTCTCTAATTTATTAATTAATTTCCTCCTCTATTATCACACAGGGTTACTCTCTTTCTCTAATTTACTAATTACATCCCTCCTCTATTTTCACACCGGGTTACTCTCTCTCTCTAATTTAGTAATTACATTCCCCCTCTATTTTCACACTGGGTTACTCTCTCTCTCTAGTTTAGTAATTACATCCCTCCTCTATTTTCACACTGTTACTCTCTCTAATTTAGTAATTACATTCCTCCTCTATTTTCACACTGGGTTACTCTCTCTCTCTAATTTAGTAGTTACATCCCTCCTCCATTTTCACACTGGGTTACTCTCTCTCTTTAATTTACTAATTACATCCCTCCTCTATTTTCACACTGGGTTACTCTCTCTCTCTAATTTACTAATTACATTCCTCCTCTATTTTCACACTGGGTTACTCTCTCTCTCTCTAATTTACTAATTACATTCCTCCTCTATTTTCTCACCGGGTTACTCTCTTTCTCTAATTTACTAATTACATCCCTCCTCTATTTTCACACTGGGTTACTCGCTCTCTCTAATTTACTAATTACATTCCTCTATTTTGACACTGTTACTCTCTCTCTCTCATTTAGTAATTACATTCCTGTTCTATTTTCACACTGGGTTACTCTCTCTCTCTAATTTACTAATTACATCCCACCTCTATTTTCACACTGTTACTCTCTCTCTCTAATTTACTAATTACATTCCTCCTCTATTTTCACACTGGGTTGCTCTCTCTCTCTAATTTAGCAATTAATTTCCTCCTCTATTTTCACACTGCGTTACTCTCTCTCTCTAATTTACTAATTACATTCCTCCTCTATTTTCACACTGTTACTCTCTGTCTCTAATTTACTAATTACATTCCTCCTCTATTTTCACACTGGGTTACTCTCTCTCTCTAATTTACTAATTACATTCCTCCTCTATTTTCACACTGGGTTACTCGCTTTCTCTAATTTACTAATTACATCCCTCCTCTATTTTCTCACCGGGTTAATCTCTTTCTCTAATTTAGTAATTACAACCCTCCTCTATTTTCACACTGGGTTACTCTCTCTAATTTACTAATTACATTCCTCCTCTATTTTCACACTGGGTTACTCTCTCTCTCTAATTTACTAATTACATTCCTCCTCTATTTTCACACTGGGTTACTCTCTTTCTCTAATTTACTAATTACATCCCTCCTATATTTTCTCACCGGGTTAATCTCTTTCTCTAATTTATTAATTACTTTCCTCCTCTATTTTCACACTGGGTTACTCTCTCTTTCTCTAATTTACTAATTACATCCCTCCTCTATTTTCTCACCGGGTTACTCTCTTTCTCTAATTTATTAATTAATTTGCTCCTCTATTTTCACACTGGGTTACTCTCTCTCTCTTATTTACTAATTACATTCCTCCTCTATTTTCACACTGGGTTACTCGCTCTCTCTCTAATTTATTATTTACATTCCTCCTCTATTTTCACACTGGGTTACTCTCTCTCTCTAATTTAGTAATTACATTCCTCCTCTATTTTCACACTGGGTTATTCTCTCTGTCTAATTTAGTAATTACATCCCTCCTCTATTTTCACACTGTTACTCTCTCTAATTTAGTAGTTACATTCCTCCTCTATTTTCACACTGGGTTACTCTCTCTCTCTAATTTACTAATTGCATTCCTCCTCTATGTTCACACTGGTTTACTCTCTCTCTCTCTAATTTAGTAATTACATTCCTCCTCTATTTTCACACTGGGTTACTCTCTCTCTCTAATTTATTAATTAATTTCCTCCTCTATTTTCACACTGGATTACTCTTTCTCTAATTTACTATATACATCCCTCCTCTATTTTCTCACCGGGTTACTCTCTTTCTCTAATTTACTAATTACATCCCTCCTCTATTTTCACACTGGGTGACTCTCTCTCTCTAATTCAGTAATAAATTTCCTCCTCTATTTTCACACTGGGTTACTCTCTCTCTCTAATTTAGTAATTACATTCCTCCTCTTTTTTCACACTGGGTTACTCTCTCTCTCTAATTTACTAATTACATTCCTCTATTTTCACACTGGGTTACTCTCTCTCTCTAATTTAGTAATTACATTCCTGCTCTATTTTCACACTGGGTTACTCTCTCTCTCTAATTTATTAATTACATTACTCCTCTATTTTCACACTGGGTTACTCTCTCTCTCTAATTCAGCAATTAATTTCCTCCTCTATTTTCACACTGCGTTACTCTCTCTTTCTCTAATTTGCTAATTACATCCCTCCTCTATTTTCACACTGGATTACTCTTTCTCTAATTTACTAATTACATCCCTCCTCTATTTTCTCACCGGGTTACTCTCTTTCTCTAATTTACTAATTACATCCCTCCTCTATTTTCAAACTGGGTTACTCTCTCTCTCTAATTCAGTAATTAATTTCCTCCTCTATTTTCACACTGGGTTACTCTCTCTCTCTAATTTAGTAATTACATTCCTCCTCTATTTTCACACTGGGTTACTCTCTCTCTCTAAATTAGTAATTACATTTCTCCTCTATTTTCACACTGGGTTACTCTCTCTCTCTAATTTACTAATTACATTCCTCTATTTTGACACTGTTTCTCTCTCTAATTTTGTAATTACATTCCTCCTCTATTTTCACACTGGGTTACTCTCTCTCTCTAAATTAGTAATTACATTTCTCCTCTATTTTTACACTGGGTTACTCCCTCTCTCTAATTTATTAATTACATTACTCCTCTATTTTCACACTGGGTTACTCTCTCTCTCTATTTCAGCAATTAATTTCCTCCTCTATTTTCATACTGCGTTACTCTCTCTCTCTAATTTACTAATTACATTCCTCCTCTATTTTCACACTGGGTTACTCTCTCTCTCTAATTTACTAATTACATTCCTCCTCTATTTTCACACTGGGTTACTGTCTCTCTCTAATTTACTAATTACATTCCTCCTCTATTTTCACACTGGGTTACTCTCTCTCTCTAATTTACTAATTACCTTCCTCCTCTATTTTCACATTGGTTACTCTCTCTCTAATTTACTAATTACATTCCTCCTCTATTTTCACACTGGGTTACTCTCTCTCTCTAATTTACTAATTACATTCCTCCTCTATTTTCACACTGGGTTACTCTCTCTCTCTAATTTACAAATTACTTTCCTCCTCTATTTTCACACTGGGTTACTCTCTCTCTCTAATTTACTAATTACATTCCTCCTCTATTTTCACACTGGGTTACTCTCTCTCTCGAATTTACTAATTACATTCCTCCTCTATTTTCACACTGGGTTACTCTCTCTCTCTAATTTACTAATTACATCCCTCCTCTATTTTCACACTGGGTTACTCTCTCTCTCTGATTTATTAATTACATTCCTCCTCTATTTTCACACTGGGTTACTCTCTCTCTCTAATTTACTAATTACATCCCTCCTCTATTTTCACACTGTTTCTCTCTCTAATTTATTAATTACATTCCTCCTCTATTTTCACACTGGGTTACTCTCTCTCTCTAATTTACTAATTACATTCCTCCTCTATTTTCACACTGGGTTACTCTCTCTCTCTAATTTACAAATTACTTTCCTCCTCTATTTTCACACTGGGTTACTCTCTCTCTCTAATTTACTAATTACATTCCTCCTCTATTTTCACACTGGGTTACTCTCTCTCTCTAATTTACTAATTACATTCCTCCTCTATTTTCACACTGGGTTACTCTCTCTCTCGAATTTACTAATTACATTGCTCCTCTATTTTCACACTGGGTTACTCTCTCTCTCTAATTTACTAATTACATCCCTCCTCTATTTTCACACTGGGTTACTCTCTCTCTCTGATTTATTAATTACATCCCTCCTCTATTTTCACACTGTTTCTCTCTCTAATTTATTAATTACATTCCTCCTCTATTTTCACACTGGGTTACTCTCTCTCTCTAATTTACTAATTACATTCCTCCTCTATTTTCACAGTGGGTTACTCTCTCTCTTTAATTTAGTAATTACAATCCTCCTCTATTTTCACACTGGGTTACTCTCTCTCTCTAAATTACTAATTACATTCCTCCTCTATTTTCACACTGGGTTACTCTCTCTCTCTAATTTACTAATTACATTCCTCCTCTATTTTCACACTGGGTTGCTCTCTCTCTCTAATTTACTAATTACATTCCTCCTCTATTTTCACACCGTTACTCTCTCTCTCTAATTTAGTATTTACATTCCTCCTCTATTTTCACACTGGGTTACTCTCTCTCTCTAAATTAGTAATTACATTTCTCCACTATTTTCACACTGCGTTACTCTCTCTCTCTAATTTAGTAATTACATTCCTGCTCTATTTTCACACTGGGTTACTCTCTCTCACTAATTTATTAATTACATTACTCCTCTATTTTCACACTGGGTTACTCTCTCTCTCTAATTTACTAATTACATTCCTCCTCTATTTTCACACTGGGTTACTCTCTCTCTCTAATTTACGAATTACATTCCTCCTCTATTTTCACACTGGGTTACTCTCTCTCTCTAATTTACTAATTACATTCCTCCTCTATTTTCACACTGGGTTACTCTCTCTCTCTAATTTACTAATTACAATCCTCCTCTATTTTCACATTGGTTACTCTCTCTCTAAATTACTAATTACATTCCTCCTCTATTTTCACACTGGGTTACTCTCTCTCTCTAATTTACTAATTACATTCCTCCTCTATTTTCACACTGGGTTACTCTCTCACTCTAATTTACTAATTGCATTCCTCCTCTATGTTCACACTGGTTTACTCTCTCTCTCTCTAATTTAGTAATTACATTCCTCCTCTATTTTCACACTGGGTTACTCTCTCTCTCTAATTTATTAATTAATTTCCTCCTCTATTTTCACACTGTTACTCTCTCTAATTTAGTAGTTACATTCCTCCTCTATTTTCACACTGGGTTACTCTCTCTCTCTAATTTACTAATTGCATTCCTCCTCTATGTTCACACTGGTTTACTCTCTCTCTCTCTAATTTAGTAATTACATTCCTCCTCTATTTTCACACTGGGTTACTCTCTCTCTCTAATTTATTAATTAATTTCCTCCTCTATTTTCACACTGGATTACTCTTTCTCTAATTTACTATATACATCCCTCCTCTATTTTCTCACCGGGTTACTCTCTTTCTCTAATTTACTAATTACATCCCTCCTCTATTTTCACACTGGGTGACTCTCTCTCTCTAATTCAGTAATAAATTTCCTCCTCTATTTTCACACTGGGTTACTCTCTCTCTCTAATTTAGTAATTACATTCCTCCTCTTTTTTCACACTGGGTTACTCTCTCTCTCTAATTTACTAATTACATTCCTCTATTTTCACACTGGGTTACTCTCTCTCTCTAATTTAGTAATTACATTCCTGCTCTATTTTCACACTGGGTTACTCTCTCTCTCTAACTTATTAATTACATTACTCCTCTATTTTCACACTGGGTTACTCTCTCTCTCTAATTCAGCAATTAATTTCCTCCTCTATTTTCACACTGCGTTACTCTCTCTTTCTCTAATTTGCTAATTACATCCCTCCTCTATTTTCACACTGGATTACTCTTTCTCTAATTTACTAATTACATCCCTCCTCTATTTTCTCACCGGGTTAGTCTCTTTCTCTAATTTACTAATTACATCCCTCCTCTATTTTCAAACTGGGTTACTCTCTCTCTCTAATTCAGTAATTAATTTCCTCCTCTATTTTCACACTGGGTTACTCTCTCTCTCTAATTTAGTAATTACATTCCTCCTCTATTTTCACACTGGGTTACTCTCTCTCTCTAAATTAGTAATTACATTTCTCCTCTATTTTCACACTGGGTTACTCTCTCTCTCTAATTTACTAATTACATTCCTCTATTTTGACACTGTTTCTCTCTCTAATTTTGTAATTACATTCCTCCTCTATTTTCACACTGGGTTACTCTCTCTCTCTAAATTAGTAATTACATTTCTCCTCTATTTTCACACTGGGTGACTCTCTCTCTCTAATTTATAAATTACATTACTCCTCTATTTTCACACTGGGTTACTCTCTCTCTCTATTTCAGCAATTAATTTCCTCCTCTATTTTCATACTGCGTTACTCTCTCTCTCTAATTTACTAATTACATTCCTCCTCTATTTTCACACTGGGTTACTCTCTCTCTCTAATTTACTAATTACATTCCTCCTTTATTTTGACACTGGGTTACTGTCTCTCTCTAATTTACTAATTACATTCCTCCTCTATTTTCACACTGGGTTACTCTCTCTCTCTAATTTACTAATTACCTTCCTCCTCTATTTTCACATTGGTTACTCTCTCTCTAATTTACTAATTACATTCCTCCTCTATTTTCACACTGGGTTACTCTCTCTCTCTAATTTACTAATTACATTCCTCCTCTATTTTCACACTGGGTTACTCTCTCTCTCTAATTTACAAATTACTTTCCTCCTCTATTTTCACACTGGGTTACTCTCTCTCTCTAATTTACTAATTACATTCCTCCTCTATTTTCACACTGGGTTACTCTCTCTCTCGAGTTTACTAATTACATTCCTCCTCTATTTTCACACTGGGTTACTCTCTCTCTCAAATTTACTAATTACATCCCTCCTCTATTTTCACACTGGGTTACTCTCTCTCTCTGATTTATTAATTACATTCCTCATCTATTTTCACACTGGGTTACTCTCTCTCTCTAATTTACTAATTACATCCCTCCTCTATTTTCACACTGTTTCTCTCTCTAATTTATTAATTACATTCCTCCTCTATTTTCACACTGGGTTAATCTCTCTCTCTAATTTACTAATTACATTCCTCCTCTATTTTCACACTGGGTTACTCTCTCTCTCTAATTTACTAATTACATTCCTCCTCTATTTTCACACTGGGTTACTCTCTCTCTCGAATTTACTAATTACATTGCTCCTCTATTTTCACACTGGGTTACTCTCTCTCTCTAATTTACTAATTACATTCCTCCTCTATTTTCACACTGGGTTACTCTCTCTCTCTGATTTATTAATTACATTCCTCCTCTATTTTCACACTGGGTTACTCTCTCTCTCTAATTTACTAATTACATCCCTCCTCTATTTTCACACTGTTTCTCTCTCTAATTTATTAATTACATTCCTCCTCTATTTTCACACTGGGTTACTCTCTCTCTCTAATTTACTAATTACATTCCTCCTCTATTTTCACACTGGGTTACTCTCTCTCTTTAATTTAGTAATTACAATCCTCCTCTATTTTCACACTGGGTTACTCTCTCTCTCTAAATTACTAATTACATTCCTCCTCTATTTTCACACTGGGTTACTCTCTCTCTCTAATTTACTAATTACATTCCTCCTCTATTTTCACACTGGGTTACTCTCTCTCTAATTTACTAATTACATTCCTCCTCTATTTTCACACTGGGTTACTCTCTCTCTCTAATTCAGTAATTTATTTCCTCCTCTATTTTCACACTGGGTTACTCTCTCTCTCTAATTTAGTAATTACATTCCTCCTCTATTTTCACACTGGGTTACTCTCTCTCTCTAAATTAGTAATTACATTTCTCCTCTATTTTCACACTGGGTTACTCTCTCTCTCTAATTTACTAATTACATTCCTCTATTTTGACACTGTTACTCCCCTCTCTCTAATTTTGTAATTACATTCCTCCTCTATTTTCACACTGGGTTACTCTCTCTCTCTAAATTAGTAATTACATTTCTCCTCTATTTTCACACTGGGTTACTCTCTCTCTCTAATTTACTAATTACATTCCTGCTCTATTTTCACACTGGGTTACTCTCTCTCTAATTTATTAATTACATTACTCCTCTATTTTCACACTGGGTTACTCTCTCTCTCTAATTCAGCAATTAATTTCCTCCTCTATTTTCACACTGCGTTACTCTCTCTCTCTAATTTACTAATTACATTCCTCCTCTATTTTCACACTGGGTTACTCTCTCTCTCTAATTTACTAATTACATTCCTCCTCTATTTTCACACTGGGTTACTCTCTCTCTCTAATTTACTAATTACATTCCTTCTCTATTTTCACAATGGGTTACTCTCTCTCCCTAATTTACTAATTACAATCCTCCTCTATTTTCACACTGGGTTACTCTCTCTCTCTAATTTACTAATTACATCCCTCCTCTATTTTCACACTGGGTTACTCTCTCTCTCTGATTTATTAATTACATTCCTCCTCTATTTTCACACTGGGTTACTCTCTCTCTCTAATTTACTAATTACATCCCTCCTCTATTTTCACACTGTTTCTCTCTCTAATTTATTAATTACATTCCTCCTCTATTTTCACAGTGGGTTACTCTCTCTCTCTAATTTACTAATTACATTCCTCCTCTATTTTCACACTGGGTTACTCTCTCTCTTTAATTTAGTAATTACAATCCTCCTCTATTTTCACACTGGGTTACTCTCTCTCTCTAATTTACTAATTACATTCCTCCTCTATTTTCACACTGGGTTACTGTCTCTCTCTAATTTACTAATTACATTCCTCCTCTATTTTCACACTGGGTTACTCTCTCTCTCTAATTTACTAATTACATTCCTCCTCTATTTTTACACTGTTACTCTCTCTCTCTAATTTAGTATTTACATTCCTCCTCTATTTTCACACTGGGTTACTCTCTCTCTCTGATTTATTAATTACATCCCTCCTCTATTTTCACACTGTTTCTCTCTCTAATTTATTAATTACATTCCTCCTCTATTTTCACACTGGGTTACTCTCTCTCTCTAATTTACTAATTACATTCCTCCTCTATTTTCACAGTGGGTTACTCTCTCTCTTTAATTTAGTAATTACAATCCTCCTCTATTTTCACACTGGGTTACTCTCTCTCTCTAAATTACTAATTACATTCCTCCTCTATTTTCACACTGGGTTACTCTCTCTCTCTAATTTACTAATTACATTCCTCCTCTATTTTCACACTGGGTTGCTCTCTCTCTCTAATTTACTAATTACATTCCTCCTCTATTTTCACACCGTTACTCTCTCTCTCTAATTTAGTATTTACATTCCTCCTCTATTTTCACACTGGGTTACTCTCTCTCTCTAAATTAGTAATTACATTTCTCCACTATTTTCACACTGCGTTACTCTCTCTCTCTAATTTAGTAATTACATTCCTGCTCTATTTTCACACTGGGTTACTCTCTCTCACTAATTTATTAATTACATTACTCCTCTATTTTCACACTGGGTTACTCTCTCTCTCTAATTTACTAATTACATTCCTCCTCTATTTTCACACTGGGTTACTCTCTCTCTCTAATTTACGAATTACATTCCTCCTCTATTTTCACACTGGGTTACTCTCTCTCTCTAATTTACTAATTACATTCCTCCTCTATTTTCACACTGGGTTACTCTCTCTCTCTAATTTACTAATTACAATCCTCCTCTATTTTCACATTGGTTACTCTCTCTCTAAATTACTAATTACATTCCTCCTCTATTTTCACACTGGGTTACTCTCTCTCTAATTTACTAATTACATTCCTCCTCTATTTTCACACTGGGTTACTCTCTCACTCTAATTTACTAATTGCATTCCTCCTCTATGTTCACACTGGTTTACTCTCTCTCTCTCTAATTTAGTAATTACATTCCTCCTCTATTTTCACACTGGGTTACTCTCTCTCTCTAATTTATTAATTAATTTCCTCCTCTATTTTCACACTGTTACTCTCTCTAATTTAGTAGTTACATTCCTCCTCTATTTTCACACTGGGTTACTCTCTCTCTCTAATTTACTAATTGCATTCCTCCTCTATGTTCACACTGGTTTACTCTCTCTCTCTCTAATTTAGTAATTACATTCCTCCTCTATTTTCACACTGGGTTACTCTCTCTCTCTAATTTATTAATTAATTTCCTCCTCTATTTTCACACTGGATTACTCTTTCTCTAATTTACTATATACATCCCTCCTCTATTTTCTCACCGGGTTACTCTCTTTCTCTAATTTACTAATTACATCCCTCCTCTATTTTCACACTGGGTGACTCTCTCTCTCTAATTCAGTAATAAATTTCCTCCTCTATTTTCACACTGGGTTACTCTCTCTCTCTAATTTAGTAATTACATTCCTCCTCTTTTTTCACACTGGGTTACTCTCTCTCTCTAATTTACTAATTACATTCCTCTATTTTCACACTGGGTTACTCTCTCTCTCTAATTTAGTAATTACATTCCTGCTCTATTTTCACACTGGGTTACTCTCTCTCTCTAACTTATTAATTACATTACTCCTCTATTTTCACACTGGGTTACTCTCTCTCTCTAATTCAGCAATTAATTTCCTCCTCTATTTTCACACTGCGTTACTCTCTCTTTCTCTAATTTGCTAATTACATCCCTCCTCTATTTTCACACTGGATTACTCTTTCTCTAATTTACTAATTACATCCCTCCTCTATTTTCTCACCGGGTTAGTCTCTTTCTCTAATTTACTAATTACATCCCTCCTCTATTTTCAAACTGGGTTACTCTCTCTCTCTAATTCAGTAATTAATTTCCTCCTCTATTTTCACACTGGGTTACTCTCTCTCTCTAATTTAGTAATTACATTCCTCCTCTATTTTCACACTGGGTTACTCTCTCTCTCTAAATTAGTAATTACATTTCTCCTCTATTTTCACACTGGGTTACTCTCTCTCTCTAATTTACTAATTACATTCCTCTATTTTGACACTGTTTCTCTCTCTAATTTTGTAATTACATTCCTCCTCTATTTTCACACTGGGTTACTCTCTCTCTCTAAATTAGTAATTACATTTCTCCTCTATTTTCACACTGGGTTACTCTCTCTCTCTAATTTATAAATTACATTACTCCTCTATTTTCACACTGGGTTACTCTCTCTCTCTATTTCAGCAATTAATTTCCTCCTCTATTTTCATACTGCGTTACTCTCTCTCTCTAATTTACTAATTACATTCCTCCTCTATTTTCACACTGGGTTACTCTCTCTCTCTAATTTACTAATTACATTCCTCCTTTATTTTGACACTGGGTTACTGTCTCTCTCTAATTTACTAATTACATTCCTCCTCTATTTTCACACTGGGTTACTCTCTCTCTCTAATTTACTAATTACCTTCCTCCTCTATTTTCACATTGGTTACTCTCTCTCTAATTTACTAATTACATTCCTCCTCTATTTTCACACTGGGTTACTCTCTCTCTCTAATTTACTAATTACATTCCTCCTCTATTTTCACACTGGGTTACTCTCTCTCTCTAATTTACAAATTACTTTCCTCCTCTATTTTCACACTGGGTTACTCTCTCTCTCTAATTTACTAATTACATTCCTCCTCTATTTTCACACTGGGTTACTCTCTCTCTCGAGTTTACTAATTACATTCCTCCTCTATTTTCACACTGGGTTACTCTCTCTCTCTAATTTACTAATTACATCCCTCCTCTATTTTCACACTGGGTTACTCTCTCTCTCTGATTTATTAATTACATTCCTCATCTATTTTCACACTGGGTTACTCTCTCTCTCTAATTTACTAATTACATCCCTCCTCTATTTTCACACTGTTTCTCTCTCTAATTTATTAATTACATTCCTCCTCTATTTTCACACTGGGTTAATCTCTCTCTCTAATTTACTAATTACATTCCTCCTCTATTTTCACACTGGGTTACTCTCTCTCTCTAATTTACTAATTACATTCCTCCTCTATTTTCACACTGGGTTACTCTCTCTCTCGAATTTACTAATTACATTGCTCCTCTATTTTCACACTGGGTTACTCTCTCTCTCTAATTTACTAATTACATTCCTCCTCTATTTTCACACTGGGTTACTCTCTCTCTCTGATTTATTAATTACATTCCTCCTCTATTTTCACACTGGGTTACTCTCTCTCTCTAATTTACTAATTACATCCCTCCTCTATTTTCACACTGTTTCTCTCTCTAATTTATTAATTACATTCCTCCTCTATTTTCACACTGGGTTACTCTCTCTCTCTAATTTACTAATTACATTCCTCCTCTATTTTCACACTGGGTTACTCTCTCTCTTTAATTTAGTAATTACAATCCTCCTCTATTTTCACACTGGGTTACTCTCTCTCTCTAAATTACTAATTACATTCCTCCTCTATTTTCACACTGGGTTACTCTCTCTCTCTAATTTACTAATTACATTCCTCCTCTATTTTCACACTGGGTTACTCTCTCTCTAATTTACTAATTACATTCCTCCTCTATTTTCACACTGGGTTACTCTGTCTCTCTAATTTACTAATTACCTTCCTCCTCTATTTTCACATTGGTTCCTCTCTCTCTAATTTACTAATTACATTCCTCCTCTATTTTCACACTGGGTTACTCTCTCTCTCTAATTTACTAATTACATTCCTCCTCTATTTTCACACTGGGTTACTCTCTCTCTCTAATTTACAAATTACTTTCCTCCTCTATTTTCACACTGGGTTACTCTCTCTCTCTAATTTACTAATTACATTCCTCCTCTATTTTCACACTGGGTTACTCTCTCTCTCTAATTTACTAATTACATTCCTCCTCTATTTTCACACTGGGTTACTCTCTCTCTCGAATTTACTAATTACATTCCTCCTCTATTTTCACACTGGGTTACTCTCTCTCTCTAATTTACTAATTACATCCCTCCTCTATTTTCACACTGGGTTACTCTCTCTCTCTGATTTATTAATTACATTCCTCCTCTATTTTCACACTGGGTTACTCTCTCTCTCTAATTTACTAATTACATCCCTCCTCTATTTTCACACTGTTTCTCTCTCTAATTTATTAATTACATTCCTCCTCTATTTTCACACTGGGTTACTCTCTCTCTCTAATTTACTAATTACATTCCTCCTCTATTTTCACACTGGGTTACTCTCTCTCTCTAATTTACAAATTACTTTCGTCCTCTATTTTCACACTGGGTTACTCTCTCTCTCTAATTTACTAATTACATTCCTCCTCTATTTTCACACTGGGTTACTCTCTCTCTCTAATTTACTAATTACATTCCTCCTCTATTTTCACACTGGGTTACTCTCTCTCTCGAATTTACTAATTACATTGCTCCTCTATTTTCACACTGGGTTACTCTCTCTCTCTAATTTACTAATTACATCCCTCCTCTATTTTCACACTGGGTTACTCTCTCTCTCTGATTTATTAATTACATCCCTCCTCTATTTTCACACTGCTTCTCTCTCTAATTTATTAATTACATTCCTCCTCTATTTTCACACTGGGTTACTCTCTCTCTCTAATTTACTAATTACATTCCTCCTCTATTTTCACAGTGGGTTACTCTCTCTCTTTAATTTAGTAATTACAATCCTCCTCTATTTTCACACTGGGTTACTCTCTCTCTAAATTACTAATTACATTCCTCCTCTATTTTCACACTGGGTTACTCTCTCTCTCTAATTTACTAATTACATTCCTCCTCTATTTTCACACTGGGTTACTCTCTCTCTCTAATTTACTAATTACATTCCTCCTCTATTTTCACACCGTTACTCTCTCTCTCTAATTTAGTATTTACATTCCTCCTCTATTTTCACACTGGGTTACTCTCTCTCTCTAAATTAGTAATTACATTTCTCCACTATTTTCACACTGCGTTACTCTCTCTCTCTAATTTAGTAATTACATTCCTGCTCTATTTTCACACTGGGTTACTCTCTCTCACTAATTTATTAATTACAATACTCCTCTATTTTCACACTGGGTTACTCTCTCTCTCTAATTTACTAATTACATTCCTCCTCTATTTTCACACTGGGTTACTCTCTCTCTCTAATTTACGAATTAGATTCCTCCTCTATTTTCACACTGGGTTACTCTCTCTCTCTAATTTACTAATTACATTCCTCCTCTATTTTCACACTGGGTTACTCTCTCTCTCTAATTTACTAATTACAATCCTCCTCTATTTTCACATTGGTTACTCTCTCTCTAATTTACTAATTACATTCCTCCTCTATTTTCACACTGGGTTACTCTCTCTCTCTAATTTACTAATTACATTCCTCCTCTATTTTCACACTGGGTTACTCTCTCACTCTAATTTACTAATTACAATCCTCCTCTATTTTCACACTGGGTTACTCTCTCTCTCGAATTTACTAATTACATTCCTCATCTATTTTCACACTGGGTTACTCTCTCTCTCTAATTTACTAATTACATTCCTCCTCTATTTTCACAATGGGTTACTCTCTCTCTCTAATTTACTAATTACATTCCTCCTCTATTTTCACACTGGGTTACTCTCTCTCTCTAATTTACTAATTACAATCCTCCTCTATTTTCACACTGGGTTACTCTCTCTCTCGAATTTACTAATTACATTCCTCATCTATTTTCACACTGGGTTACTCTCTCTCTCTAATTTACTAATTACATTCCTCCTCTATTTTCACACTGGGTTACTCTCTCTCTCTAATTTACTAATTACATTCCTCCTCTATTTTCACACTGGGTTACTCTCTCTCTCTAATTTACTAATTACATTCCTCCTCTATTTTCACACTGGGTCACTCTCTCTCTCTAATTTACTTATTACATTCCTCCTCTATTTTCACACTGGGTTACTCTCTCTCTCTAATTTACTAATTACATTCCTCCTCTATTTTCACACTGGGTTACTCTCTCTCCCTAATTTACTAATTACATTCCTCCTCTATTTTCACACTGGGTTACTCTCTCTCTCTCTAATTTACTAATTACATTCCTCCTCTATTCTCACACTGGGTTACTCTCTCTCTCTAATTTACTAATTACATTCCTCCTCTATTTTCACACTGGGTTACTCTCTCTCCCTAATTTACTAATTAAATTCCTCCTCAATTTTCACACTGGGTTACTCTCTCTCTCTAATTTACTAATTACATTCCTCCTCTATTTTCACACTGGGTTACTCTCTCTCTCTCTAATTTAGTAATTACATTCCTCCTCTATTCTCACACTGGGTTACACTCTCTCTAATTTACTAATTACATTCCTCCTCTATTTTCGCACTGGGTTACTCTCTCTCTAATTTACTAATTACATTCCTCCTCTATTATCACACTGGGTTACTCTCTCTCTCTAATTTAGTAATTACATTGCTCCTCTATTTTCACACTGCGTCTCTCTCTCTCTGATTTACTAATTACATTCCTCCTCTATTTTCACACTGGGTTACACTCTCTAATTTACTAATTACAATCCTCTATTTTCACACTGGGTTACTCCCTCTCTCTAATTTACTAATTACAATCCTCCTCTACTTTCACACTGGGTTACTCTCTCTCTCTCTCTAATTTACTAATTACATTCCTCCTCTATTTTCACACTGGGTTACTCTCTCTCTCTAATTTACTAATTACATTCCTCTGTATTTTCACACTGGGTTACTCTCTTTCTCTAATTTACTAATTACATTCCTCCTCTATTTTCACACTGGGTTACTCTCCCTCTCTAATTTACTAATTACATTCCTCCTCTATTTTCACACTGTTACTCTCTCTCTCTCTCTAATTTACTAATTACAATCCTCCTCTACTTTCACACTGGGTTACTCTCTCTCTCTTTAATTTACGAATAACATTCCTCCTCTATTTTCACGCTGGGTTACTCTCTCTCTCTAATTTACTAATTACATTCCTCCTCTATTTTCACACTGGGTTACTCTCTCTCGCTAATTTACTAATTACAATCCTCCTCTATTTTCACACTGGGTTACTCTCTCTCTTTAATTTACTAATTACATTCCTCCTCTATTTTCACACTGGGTTACACTCTCTCTAATTTACTAATTACATCCCTCCTCTATTTTCACACTGGGTTACTCTCTCTCTCTAATTTACTAATTACATTCCTCCTCTATTTTCACACTGGGTTACTCTCTCTCTCTAATTTCCTAATTACATTTTTCCTCTATTTTCACACTGGGTTACTCTCTCTCTCTCTAATTTACTAATTACATTCCTCCTCTATTTTCACACTGGGTTACTCTCTCTGTCTAATTTAGTAATTACATTCCTCCTCTATTTTCACACTGGGTTACTATCTATCTGAAATTTATTAATTACATTCTTCCTCTATTTTCACGCTGGGTTACTCACTCTCTCTTATTTAGTAATTACATTCCTCCTCTATTTTCACACTGGGTTACTCTCTCTCTCTAATTTACTAATTACAATCCTCCTCTATTTTCACACTGGGTTACTCTCTCTCTCTAATTTACTAATTACATTCCTCCTCTATTTTCACAGTGGGTTACTCTTTCTCTCTTATTTACTAATTACATTCCTCCTCTATTTTCACACTGGGTTACTCTCTCTCTCTCTAATTTAGTAATTACATTCCTCCTCTATTTTCACACTGGGTCTCTCTCTCTCTAATTTAGTAATTACGTCCCTCCTCTATTTTCACACTGGGTTACTCTCTCTCTCTAATTAAATAATTACATTCCTCCTCTATTTTCACACTGGGTTACTCTCTCTCTAATTTACTAATTACATTCCTCCTCTATTTTCACACTGGGTTACTCTCTCTCTAATTTACTAATTACATTCCTCCTCTATTTTCACACTGGGTTACTCTCTCTCTCTAATTTACTAATTACATTCCTCCTCTATTTTCACACTGGGTTACTCTCACTCTCTAATTTACTAATTACAATCCTCCTCTATTTTCACACTGGGTTACTCTCTCTCTCGAATTTACTAATTACATTCCTCATCTATTTTCACACTGGGTTACTCTCTCTCTCTAATTTACTAATTACATTCCTCCTCTATTTTCACACTGGGTTACTCTCTCTCTCTAATTTACTAATTACATTCCTCCTCTATTTTCACACTGGGTTACTCTCTCTCTCTAATTTACTAATTACATTCCTCCTCTATTTTCACACTGGGTCACTCTCTCTCTCTAATTTACTTATTACATTCCTCCTCTATTTTCACACTGGGTTACTCTCTCTCTCATTTACTAATTACATTCCTCCTCTATTTTCACACTGGGTTACTCTCTCTCCCTAATTTACTAATTACATTCCTCCTCTTTTTTCACACTGGGTTACTCTCTCTCTCTCTAATTTACTAATTACATTCCTCCTCTATTCTCACACTGGGTTACTCTCTCTCTCTAATTTACTAATTACATTCCTCCTCTATTTTCACACTGGGTTACTCTCTCTCCCTAATTTACTAATTAAATTCCTCCTCTATTTTCACACTGGGTTACTCTCTCTCTCTAATTTACTAATTACATTCCTCCTCTATTTTCACACTGGGTTACTCTCTCTCTCTCTAATTTAGTAATTACATTCCTCCTCTATTCTCACACTGGGTTACACTCTCTCTAATTTACTAATTACATTCCTCCTCTATTTTCGCACTGGGTAACTCTCTCTCTAATTTACTAATTACATTCCTCCTCTATTATCACACTGGGTTACTCTCTCTCTCTAATTTAGTAATTACATTGCTCCTCTATTTTCACACTGCGTCTCTCTCTCTCTAATTTACTAATTACATTCCTCCTCTATTCTCACACTGGGTTACTCTCTCTCTCTAATTTACTAATTACATTCCTCCTCTATTTTCACACTGGGTTACTCTCTCTCCCTAATTTACTAATTAAATTCCTCCTCTATTTTCACACTGGGTTACTCTCTCTCTCTCTCTAATTTACTAATTACATTCCTCCTCTATTTTCACACTGGGTTACTCTCTCTCTCTAATTTACTAATTACATTCCTCTGTATTTTCACACTGGGTTACTCTCTTTCTCTAATTTACTAATTACATTCCTCCTCTATTATCACACTGGGTTACTCTCTCTCTCTAATTTAGTAATTACATTGCTCCTCTATTTTCACACTGCGTCTCTCTCTCTCTAATTTACTAATTACATTCCTCCTCTATTCTCACACTGGGTTACTCTCTCTCTCTAATTTACTAATTACATTCCTCCTCTATTTTCACACTGGGTTACTCTCTCTCCCTAATTTACTAATTAAATTCCTCCTCTATTTTCACACTGGGTTACTCTCTCTCTCTCTCTAATTTACTAATTACATTCCTCCTCTATTTTCACACTGGGTTACTCTCTCTCTCTAATTTACTAATTACATTCCTCTGTATTTTCACACTGGGTTACTCTCTTTCTCTAATTTACTAATTACATTCCTCCTCTATTTTCACACTGGGTTACTCTCCCTCTCTAATTTACTAATTACATTCCTCCTCTATTTTCACACTGTTACTCTCTCTCTCTCTCTAATTTACTAATTACAATCCTCCTCTACTTTCACACTGGGTTACTCTCTCTCTTTAATTTACGAATAACATTCCTCCTCTATTTTCACGCTGGGTTACTCTCTCTCTCTAATTTAGTAATTACATTCCTCCTCTATTTTCACACTGGGTTACTCTCTCTCGCTAATTTACTAATTACAATCCTCCTCTATTTTCACACTGGGTTACTCTCTCTCTTTAATTTACTAATTACATTCCTCCTCTATTTTCACACTGGGTTACACTCTCTCTAATTTACTAATTACATCCCTCCTCTATTTTCACACTGGGTTACTCTCTCTCTCTAATTTACTAATTACATTCTTCCTCTATTTTCACACTGGGTTACTCTCTCTCTCGAATTTACTAATTACATTTTTCCTCTATTTTCACACTGGGTTACTCTCTCTCTCTCTAATTTACTAATTACATTCCTCCTCTATTTTCACACTGGGTTACTCTCTCTGTCTAATTTAGTAATTACATTCCTCCTCTATTTTCACACTGGGTTACTCTCTATCTGAAATTTATTAATTACATTCTTCCTCTATTTTCACGCTGGGTTACTCACTCTCTCTTATTTAGTAATTACATTCCTCCTCTATTTTCACACTGGGTTACTCTCTCTCTCTAATTTACTAATTACAATCCTCCTCTATTTTCACACTGGGTTACTCTCTCTCTCTAATTTACTAATTACATTCCTCCTCTATTTTCACAGTGGGTTACTCTTTCTCTCTTATTTCCTAATTACATTCCTCCTCTATTTTCACACTGGGTTACTCTCTCTCTCTCTAATTTAGTAATTACATTCCTCCTCTATTTTCACACTGGGTCTCTCTCTCTCTAATTTAGTAATTACGTCCCTCCTCTATTTTCACACTGGGTTACTCTCTCTCTCTAATTAAATAATTACATTCCTCCTCTATTTTCACACTGGGTTACTCTCTCTCTAATTTACTAATTACATTCCTCCTCTATTTTCACACTGGGTTACTCTCTCTCTAATTTACTAATTACATTCCTCCTCTATTTTCACACTGGGTTACTCTCTCTCTCTAATTTACTAATTACATTCCTCCTCTATTTTCACACTGGGTTACTCTCTCTCTCTCTAATTTAGTAATTACATTCCTCCTCTATTTTCACACTGGGTTGCTACTCTCTCTCTAATTTACTAATTGCATTCCTCCTCTATTTTCACACTGGGTTACTCTCTCTCTCTAATTTAGTAATTAATTTCCTCCTCTATTTTCACACTGGGTTACTCTCTCTCTCTAATTTACTAATTACATTCCTCCTCTATTTGCACACTGGGTTACTCTCTCTCTAATTTACTAATTACATTCCTCCTCTATTTTCACACTAGGTTACTCTCTCTCTCTAATTTAGTAATTAATTTCCTCCTCTATTTTCACACTGGGTTACTCTCTCTCTAATTTACTAATTACATTCCTCCTCTATGTTCACACTAGGTTACTCTCTCTCTCTAATTTAGTAATTAATTTCCTCCTCTATTTTCCCACTGGGTTACTCTCTCTCTCTAATTTACTAATTACATTCCTCCTCTATTTTCACACTTGGTTACTCTCTCTCTCTAATTTAGTAATTACATTCCTCCTCTATTTTCACACTGGATTACTCTCTCTCTCTAATTTAGTAATTACATTAATCCTCTATTTTCACACTGGATTACTCTCTCTCTCTAATTTACTAATTACATTCCTCCTCTATTTTCACACTGTAACTCTCTCTCTCTCCAATTTACTAATTACATTCCTCCTCTATTTTCACACAGGGTTACTCTCTGTCTAATTTACTAATTACATTCCTCCTCTATTTTCACACTGGATTACTCTCTTTCTCTAATTTACTAATTACATTCCTCCTCTATTTTCACACTGGGTTACTCTCTCTCTCTAATTTACTAATTACATCCCTCCTCTATTTTCACACTGGGTTACTCTCGCTCACTAATTTAATAATTACATCCCTCCTCTATTTTCACACTGTTTCTCTCTCTAATTTACTAATTACATTCCTCCTCTATTTTCACACTGGGTTACTCTCTCCCTTTAATTTAATAATTACAATCCTCCTCTATTTTCACACTGGGTTACTCTCTCTCTCTAATTTACTAATTACATTCCTCCTCTATTTTCGCACTGGGTTACTCTCTCTCTCTAATTTACTAATTACATTCCTCCTCTATTTTCACACTGGGTTACTCTCTCTCTCTAATTTACTAATTACATTCCTCCTCTATTTTCACACTGGGTTACTCTCTCTCCACAATTTACTAATTAAATTCCTCCTCTATTTTCACACTGGGTTACTCTCTCTCTCGAATTTACTAATGACATTCCTCCTCTATTTTCACACTGGGTTACTCTCTCTAATTTACTAATTACAATCCTCTATTTTCACACTGGGTTACTCTCTCTCTCTAATTTATTAATTACATTCCACCTCTATTTTCACACTGGGTTACTCTCTCTCTCTAATTTACTAATTACATCCCTCCTCTATTTTCACACTGGGTTACTCTCGCTCTCTAATTTATTAATTACATTCCTCCTCTATTTTCACACTGGGGTACTCTCTCTCTCTAATTTACTAATTACATCCCTCCTCTATTTTCACACTGGGTTACTCTCTCTCTCTAATTTACTAATTACATTCCTCCTCTATTTTCACACTGGGTTACTCTCTCTCTCGAATTTACTAATTACATTGCTCCTCTATTTTCACACTGGGTTACTCTCTCTCTCTAATTTACTAATTACATTCCTCCTCTATTTTCACACTGGGTTACTCTCTCTCTCTGATTTATTAATTACATTCCTCCTCTATTTTCACACTGGGTTACTCTCTCTCTCTAATTTACTAATTACATCCCTCCTCTATTTTCACACTGTTTCTCTCTCTAATTTATTAATTACATTCCTCCTCTATTTTCACACTGGGTTACTCTCTCTCTCTAATTTACTAATTACATTCCTCCTCTATTTTCACACTGGGTTACTCTCTCTCTTTAATTTAGTAATTACAATCCTCCTCTATTTTCACACTGGGTTACTCTCTCTCTCTAAATTACTAATTACATTCCTCCTCTATTTTCACACTGGGTTACTCTCTCTCTCTAATTTACTAATTACATTCCTCCTCTATTTTCACACTGGGCTACTCTCTCTCTCTAATTTACTAATTACCTTCCTCCTCTATTTTCACATTGGTTCCTCTCTCTCTAATTTACTAATTACATTCCTCCTCTATTTTCACACTGGGTTACTCTCTCTCTCTAATTTACTAATTACATTCCTCCTCTATTTTCACACTGGGTTACTCTCTCTCTCGAATTTACTAATTACATTGCTCCTCTATTTTCACACTAGGTTACTCTCTCTCTCTAATTTACTAATTACATTCCTCCTCTATTTTCACACTGGGTTACTCTCTCTCTCTGATTTATTAATTACATTCCTCCTCTATTTTCACACTGGGTTACTCTCTCTCTCTAATTTACTAATTACATCCCTCCTCTATTTTCACACTGTTTCTCTCTCTAATTTATTAATTACATTCCTCCTCTATTTTCACACTGGGTTACTCTCTCTCTCTAATTTACTAATTACATTCCTCCTCTATTTTCACACTGGGTTACTCTCTCTCTTTAATTTAGTAATTACAATCCTCCTCTATTTTCACACTGGGTTACTCTCTCTCTCTAAATTACTAATTACATTCCTCCTCTATTTTCACACTGGGTTACTCTCTCTCTCTAATTTACTAATTACATTCCTCCTCTATTTTCACACTGGGTTACTCTCTCTCTCTAATTTACTAATTACCTTCCTCCTCTATTTTCACATTGGTTCCTCTCTCTCTAATTTACTAATTACATTCCTCCTCTATTTTCACAGTGGGTTACTCTCTCTCTCTAATTTACTAATTACATTCCTCCTCTATTTTCACACTGGGTTACTCTCTCTCTCTAATTTACAAATTACTTTCCTCCTCTATTTTCACACTGGGTTACTCTCTCTCTCTAATTTACTAATTACATTCCTCCTCTATTTTCACACTGGGTTACTCTCTCTCTCTAATTTACTAATTACATTCCTCCTCTATTTTCACACTGGGTTACTCTCTCTCTCTAATTTACTAATTACCTTCCTCCTCTATTTTCACACTGGGTTACTCTCTCTCTCTAATTTACTAATTACATCCCTCCTCTATTTTCACACTGGGTTACTCTCTCTCTCTGATTTATTAATTACATTCCTCCTCTATTTTCACACTGGGTTACTCTTTCTCTCTAATTTACTAATTACATCCCTCCTCTATTTTCACACAGTTTCTCTCTCTAATTTATTAATTACATTCCTCCTCTATTTTCACACTGGGTTACTCTCTCTCTCTAATTTACTAATTACATTCCTCCTCTATTTTCACACTGGGTTACTCTCTCTAATTTACAAATTACTTTCCTCCTCTATTTTCACACTGGGTTACTCTCTCTCTCTAATTTACTAATTACATTCCTCCTCTATTTTCACACTGGGTTACTCTCTCTCTCTAATTTACTAATTACATTCCTCCTCTATTTTCACACTGGGTTACTCTCTCTCTCTGATTTATTAATTACATCCCTCCTCTATTTTCACACTGTTTCTCTCTCTAATTTATTAATTACATTCCTCCTCTATTTTCACACTGGGTTACTCTCTCTCTCTAATTTACTAATTACATTCCTCCTCTATTTTCACAGTGGGTTACTCTCTCTCTTTAATTTAGTAATTACAATCCTCCTCTATTTTCACACTGGGTTACTCTCTCTCTCTAAATTACTAATTACATTCCTCCTCTATTTTCACACTGGGTTACTCTCTCTCTCTAATTTACTAATTACATTCCTCCTCTATTTTCACACTGGGTTACTCTCTCTCTCTAATTTACTAATTACATTCCTCCTCTATTTTCACACTGTTACTCTCTCTCTCTAATTTAGTATTTACATTCCTCCTCTATTTTCACACTGGGTTACTCTCTCTCTCTAAATTAGTAATTACATTTCTCCACTATTTTCACACTGCGTTACTCTCTCTCTCTAATTTAGTAATTACATTCCTGCTCTATTTTCACACTGGGTTACTCTCTCTCTCTAATTTATTAATTACATTACTCCTCTATTTTCACACTGGGTTACTCTCTCTCTAATTTACTAATTACATTCCTCCTCTATTTTCACACTGGGTTACTCTCTCTCTCTAATTTACGAATTACATTCCTCCTCTATTTTCACACTGGGTTACTCTCTCTCTCTAATTTACTAATTACATTCCTCCTCTATTTTCACACTGGGTTACTCTCTCTCTCTAATTTACTAATTACATTCCTCCTCTATTTTCACACTGGGTTACTCTCTCTCTCTAATTTACTAATTACATTCCTCCTCTATTTTCACACTGGGTTACTCTCTCTCTCTAATTTACTAATTACAATCCTCCTCTATTTTCACACTGGGTTACTCTCTCTCTCGAATTTACTAATTACATTCCTCATCTATTTTCACACTGGGTTACTCTCTCTCTCTAATTTACTAATTACATTCCTCCTCTATTTTCACACTGGGTTACTCTCTCTCTCTAATTTACTAATTACATTCCTCCTCTATTTTCACACTGGGTTACTCTCTCTCTCTAATTTACTAATTACATTCCTCCTCTATTTTCACACTGGGTCACTCTCTCTCTCTAATTTACTTATTACATTCCTCCTCTATTTTCACACTGGGTCACTCTCTCTCTCTAATTTACTAATTACATTCCTCCTCTATTTTCACACTGGGTTACTCTCTCACCCTAATTTACTAATTACATTCCTCCTCTATTTTCACACTGGGTTACTCTCTCTCTCTAATTTACTAATTACATTCCTCCTCTATTCTCACACTGGGTTACTCTCTCTCTCTAATTTACTAATTACATTCCTCCTCTATTTTCACACTGGGTTACTCTCTCTCCCTAATTTACTAATTAAATTCCTCCTCTATTTTCACACTGGGTTACTCTCTCTCTCTAATTTACTAATTACATTCCTCCTCTATTTTCACACTGGGTTACTCTCTCTCTCTCTAATTTAGTAATTACATTCCTCCTCTATTCTCACACTGGGTTACACTCTCTCTAATTTACTAATTACATTCCTCCTCTATTTTCGCACTGGGTTACTCTCTCTCTAATTTACTAATTACATTCCTCCTCTATTATCACACTGGGTTACTCTCTCTCTCTAATTTAGTAATTACATTGCTCCTCTATTTTCACACTGCGTCTCTCTCTCTAATTTACTAATTACATTCCTCCTCTATTTTCACACTGGGTTACTCTCTCTAATTTACTAATTACAATCCTCTATTTTCACACTGGGTTACTCTCTCTCTCTAATTTACTAATTACAATCCTCCTCTACTTTCACACTGGGTTACTCTCTCTCTCTAATTTACTAATTACATTCCTCCTCTATTTTCACACTGGGTTACTCTCTCTCTCTAATTTACTAATTACATTCCTCTGTATTTTCACACTGGGTTACTCTCTTTCTCTAATTTACTAATTACATTCCTCCTCTATTTTCACACTGGGTTACTCTCCCTCTCAAATTTACTAATTACATTCCTCCTCTATTTTCACACTGTTACTCTCTCTCTCTCTCTAATTTACTAATTACAATCCTCCTCTACTTTCACACTGGGTTACTCTCTCTCTTTAATTTACGAATAACATTCCTCCTCTATTTTCACGCTGGGTTACTCTCTCTCTCTAATTTAGTAATTACATTCCTCCTCTATTTTCACACTGGGTTACTCTCTCTCGCTAATTTACTAATTACAATCCTCCTCTATTTTCACACTGGGTTACTCTCTCTCTTTAATTTACTAATTACATTCCTCCTCTATTTTCACACTGGGTTACACTCTCTCTAATTTACTAATTACATCCCTCCTCTATTTTCACACTGGGTTACTCTCTCTCTCTAATTTACTAATTACATTCCTCCTCTATTTTCACACTGGGTTACTCTCTCTCTCTAATTTACTAATTACATTTTTCCTCTATTTTCACACTGGGTTACTCTCTCTCTCTCTAATTTACTAATTACATTCCTCCTCTATTTTCACACTGGGTTACTCTCTCTGTCTAATTAACTAATTACATTCCTCCTCTATTTTCACACTGGGTTACTCTCTATCTGAAATTTATTAATTACATTCTTCCTCTATTTTCACGCTGGGTTACTCACTCTCTCTTATTTAGTAATTACATTCCTCCTCTATTTTCACACTGGGTTACTCTCTCTCTCTAATTTACTAATTACAATCCTCCTCTATTTTCACACTGGGTTACTCTCTCTCTCTAATTTACTAATTACATTCCTCCTCCATTTTCACAGTGGGTTACTCTTTCTCTCTTATTTACTAATTACATTCCTCCTCTATTTTCACACTGGGTTACTCTCTCTCTCTCTAATTTAGTAATTACATTCCTCCTCTATTTTCACACTGGGTCTCTCTCTCTCTAATTTAGTAATTACGTCCCTCCTCTATTTTCACACTGGGTTACTCTCTCTCTCTAATTAACTAATTACATTCCTCCTCTATTTTCACACTGGGTTACTCTCTCTCTAATTTACTAATTACATTCCTCCTCTATTTTCACACTGGGTTACTCTCTCTCTAATTTACTAATTACATTCCTCCTCTATTTTCACACTGGGTTACTCTCTCTCTCTAATTTACTAATTACATTCCTCCTCTATTTTCACACTGGGTTACTCTCTCTCTCTCTAATTTAGTAATTACATTCCTCCTCTATTTTCACACTGGGTTGCTACTCTCTCTCTAATTTACTAATTGCATTCCTCCTCTATTTTCACACTGGGTTACTCTCTCTCTCTAATTTAGTAATTAATTTCCTCCTCTATTTTCACACTGGGTTACTCTCTCTCTCTAATTTACTAATTACATTCCTCCTCTATTTTCACACTGGGTTACTCTCTCTCTCTAATTAACTAATTACATTCCTCCTCTATTTTCACACTAGGTTACTCTCTCTCTCTAATTTAGTAATTAATTTCCTCCTCTATTTTCACACTGGGTTACTCTCTCTCTAATTTACTAATTACATTCCTCCTCTATGTTCACACTAGGTTACTCTCTCTCTCTAATTTAGTAATTAATTTCCTCCTCTATTTTCCCACTGGGTTACTCTCTCTCTCTAATTTACTAATTACATTCCTCCTCTATTTTCACACTTGGTTACTCTCTCTCTCTAATTTAGTAATTACATTCCTCCTCTATTTTCACACTGGATTACTCTCTCTCTCTAATTTAGTAATTACATTAATCCTCTATTTTCACACTGGATTACTCTCTCTCTCTAATTTACTAATTACATTCCTCCTCTATTTTCACACTGTAACTCTCTCTCTCTCCAATTTACTAATTACATTCCTCCTCTATTTTCACACAGGGTTACTCTCTCTCTAATTTACTAATTACATTCCTCCTCTATTTTCACACTGGATTACTCTCTCTCTCTAATTTACTAATTACATTCCTCCTCTATTTTCACACTGTTACTCTCTCTCTCTCTAATTTACGAATTACATTCCTCCTCTATTTTCACACTGGGTTACTCTCTCTCTCGAATTTACTAATTACATTCCTCCTCTATTTTCACACTGGGTTACTCTCTCTCTCTAATTTACTAATTACATCCCTCCTCTATTTTCACACTGGGTTACTCTCGCTCACTAATTTAATAATTACATCCCTCCTCTATTTTCACACTGTTTCTCTCTCTAATTTACTAATTACATTCCTCCTCTATTTTCACACTGGGTTACTCTCTCCCTTTAATTTAATAATTACAATCCTCCTCTATTTTCACACTGGGTGACTCTCTCTCTCTAATTTACTAATTACATTCCTCCTCTATTTTCGCACTGGGTTACTCTCTCTCTCTAATTTACTAATTACATTCCTCCTCTATTTTCACACTGGGTTACTCTCTCTCTCTAATTTACTAATTACATCCCTCCTCTATTTTCACACTGGGTTACTCTCTCTCTCTAATTTACTAATTACATTCCTCCTCTATTTTCACACTGGGTTACTCTCTCTCTCGAATTTACTAATTACATTGCTCCTCTATTTTCACACTGGGTTACTCTCTCTCTCTAATTTACTAATTACATTCCTCCTCTATTTTCACACTGGGTTACTCTCTCTCTCTGATTTATTAATTACATTCCTCCTCTATTTTCACACTGGGTTACTCTCTCTCTCTAATTTACTAATTACATCCCTCCTCTATTTTCACACTGTTTCTCTCTCTAATTTATTAATTACATTCCTCCTCTATTTTCACACTGGGTTACTCTCTCTCTCTAATTTACTAATTACATTCCTCCTCTATTTTCACACTGGGTTCCTCTCTCTCTTTAATTTAGTAATTACAATCCTCCTCTATTTTCACACTGGGTTACTCTCTCTCTCTAAATTACTAATTACATTCCTCCTCTATTTTCACACTGGGTTACTCTCTCTCTCTAATTTACTAATTACATTCCTCCTCTATTTTCACACTGGGTTACTCTCTCTCTCTAATTTACTAATTACATTCCTCCTCTATTTTCACACTGGGTTACTCTCTCTCTCTAATTTACTAATTACCTTCCTCCTCTATTTTCACATTGGTTCCTCTCTCTCTAATTTACTAATTACATTCCTCCTCTATTTTCACACTGGGTTACTCTCTCTCTCTAATTTACTAATTACATTCCTCCTCTATTTTCACACTGGGTTACTCTCTCTCTCTAATTTACAAATTACTTTCCTCCTCTATTTTCACACTGGGTTACTCTCTCTCTCTAATTTACTAATTACATTCCTCCTCTATTTTCACACTGGGTTACTCTCTCTCTCTAATTTACTAATTACATTCCTCCTCTATTTTCACACTGGGTTACTCTCTCTCTCGAATTTACTAATTACATTCCTCCTCTATTTTCACACTGGGTTACTCTCTCTCTCTAATTTACTAATTACATCCCTCCTCTATTTTCACACTGGGTTACTCTCTCTCTGATTTATTAATTACATTCCTCCTCTATTTTCACACTGGGTTACTCTCTCTCTCTAATTTACTAATTACATCCCTCCTCTATTTTCACACTGTTTCTCTCTCTAATTTATTAATTACATTCCTCCTCTATTTTCACACTGGGTTACTCTCTCTCTCTAATTTACTAATTACATTCCTCCTCTATTTTCACACTGGGTTACTCTCTCTCTCTAATTTACAAATTACTTTCCTCCTCTATTTTCACACTGGGTTACTCTCTCTCTCTAATTTACTAATTACATTCCTCCTCTATTTTCACAGTGGGTTACTCTCTCTCTTTAATTTAGTAATTACAATCCTCCTCTATTTTCACACTGGGTTACTCTCTCTCTCTAAATTACTAATTACATTCCTCCTCTATTTTCACACTGGGTTACTCTCTCTCTCTAATTTACTAATTACATTCCTCCTCTATTTTCACACTGGGTTACTCTCTCTCTCTAATTTACTAATTACATTCCTCCTCTATTTTCACACTGTTACTCTCTCTCCCTAATTTAGTATTTACATTCCTCCTCTATTTTCACACTGGGTTACTCTCTCTCTCTAAATTAGTAATTACATTTCTCCACTATTTTCACACTGCGTTACTCTCTCTCTCTAATTTAGTAATTACATTCCTGCTCTATTTTCACACTGGGTTACTCTCTCTCTCTAATTTATTAATTACATTACTCCTCTATTTTCACACTGGGTCACTCTCTCTCTCTAATTTACTAATTACATTCCTCCTCTATTTTCACACTGGGTTACTCTCTCTCTCTAATTTACGAATTACATTCCTCCTCTATTTTCACACTGGGTTACTCTCTCTCTCTAATTTACTAATTACATTCCTCCTCTATTTTCACACTGGGTTACTCTCTCTCTCTAATTTACTAATTACAATCCTCCTCTATTTTCACATTGGTTACTCTCTCTCTAATTTACTAATTACATTCCTCCTCTATTTTCACACTGGGTTACTCTCGCTCTCTAATTTACTAATTACATTCCTCCTCTATTTTCACACTGGGTTACTCTCTCACTCTAATTTACTAATTACAATCCTCCTCTATTTTCACACTGGGTTACTCTCTCTCTCGAATTTACTAAATACATTCCTCATCTATTTTCACACTGGGTACTCTCTCTCTCTCATTTACTAATTACATTCCTCCTCTATTTTCACACTGGGTTACTCTCTCTCTCTAATTTACTAATTACATTCCTCCTCTATTTTCACACTGGGTTACTCTCTCTCTCTAATTTACTAATTACATTCCTCCTCTATTTTCACACTGGGTTACTCTCTCTCTCTAATTTACTAATTACAATCCTCCTCTATTTTCACACTGGGTTACTCTCTCTCTCGAATTTACTAATTACATTCCTCATCTATTTTCACACTGGGTTACTCTCTCTCTCTAATTTACTAATTACATTCCTCCTCTATTTTCACACTGGGTTACTCTCTCTCTCTAATTTACTAATTACATTCCTCCTCTATTTTCACACTGGGTTACTCTCTCTCTCTAATTTACTAATTACATTCCTCCTCTATTTTCACACTGGGTTACTCTCTCTCCCTAATTTACTAATTACATTCCTCCTCTATTTTCACACTGGGTTACTCTCTCTCTCTAATTTACTAATTACATTCCTCCTCTATTCTCACACTGGGTTACTCTCTCTCTCTAATTTACTAATTACATTCCTCCTCTATTTTCACACTGGGTTACTCTCTCTCCCTAATTTACTAATTAAATTCCTCCTCTATTTTCACACTGGGTTACTCTCTCTCTCTAATTTACTAATTACATTCCTCCTCTATTTTCACACTGGGTTACTCTGTCTCTCTAATTTACTAATTACATTCCTCCTCTATTTTCACACTGGGTTACTCTCTCTCTCTAATTTACAAATTACTTTCCTCCTCTATTTTCACACTGGGTTACTCTCTCTCTCTAATTTACTAATTACATTCCTCCTCTATTTTCACACTGGGTTACTCTCTCTCTCTAATTTACTAATTACATTCCTCCTCTATTTTCACACTGGGTTACTCTCTCTCTCTAATTTACTAATTACCTTCCTCCTCTATTTTCACACTGGGTTACTCTCTCTCTCTAATTTACTAATTACATCCCTCCTCTATTTTCACACTGGGTTACTCTCTCTCTCTAATTTACTAATTACATCCCTCCTCTATTTTCACACTGGGTTACTCTCTCTCTCTGATTTATTAATTACATTCCTCCTCTATTTTCACACTGGGTTACTCTTTCTCTCTAATTTACTAATTATATCCCTCCTCTATTTTCACACAGTTTCTCTCTCTAATTTATTAATTACATTCCTCCTCTATTTTCACACTGGGTTACTCTCTCTCTCTAATTTACTAATTACATTCCTCCTCTATTTTCACACTGGGTTACTCTCTCTAATTTACAAATTACTTTCCTCCTCTATTTTCACACTGGGTTACTCTCTCTCTCTAATTTACTAATTACATTCCTCCTCTATTTTCACACTGGGTTACTCTCTCTCTCTAATTTACTAATTACATTCCTCCTCTATTTTCACACTGGGTTACTCTCTCTCTCGAATTTACTAATTACATTGCTCCTCTATTTTCACACTGGGTTACTCTCTCTCTCTAATTTACGAATTACATCCCTCCTCTATTTTCACACTGGGTTACTCTCTCTCTCTGATTTATTAATTACATCCCTCCTCTATTTTCACACTGTTTCTCTCTCTAATTTATTAATTACATTCCTCCTCTATTTTCACAGTGGGTTACTCTCTCTCTTTAATTTAGTAATTACAATCCTCCTCTATTTTCACACTGGGTTACTCTCTCTCTCTAAATTACTAATTACATTCCTCCTCTATTTTCACACTGGGTTACTCTCTCTCTCTAATTTACTAATTACATTCCTCCTCTATTTTCACACTGGGTTACTCTCTCTCTCTAATTTACTAATTACATTCCTCCTCTATTTTCACACTGTTACTCTCTCTCTCTAATTTAGTATTTACATTCCTCCTCTATTTTCACACTGGGTTACTCACTCTCTCTAAATTAGTAATTACATTTCTCCACTATTTTCACACTGCGTTACACTCTCTCTCTAATTTAGTAATTACATTCCTGCTCTATTTTCACACTGGGTTACTCTCTCTCTCTAATTTATTAATTACATTACTCCTCTATTTTCACACTGGGTTACTCTCTCTCTAATTTACTAATTACATTCCTCCTCTATTTTCACACTGGGTTACTCTCTCTCTCTAATTTACGAATTACATTCCTCCTCTATTTTCAAACTGGGTTACTCTCTCTCTCTAATTTACTAATTACATTCCTCCTCTATTTTCACACTGGGTTACTCTCTCTCTCTAATTTACTAATTACAATCCTCCTCTATTTTCACATTGGTTACTCTCTCTCTAATTTACTAATTACATTCCTCCTCTATTTTCACACTGGGTTACTCTCTCTCTCTAATTTACGAATTACATTCCTCCTCTATTTTCACACTGGGTTACTCTCTCTCTCTAATTTAATAATTACATTCCTCCTCTATTTTCACACTGGGTTACTCTCTCTCTCTAATTTACTAATTACATTCCTCCTCTATTTTCACACTGGGTTACTCTCTCTCTCTAATTTACTAATTACAATCCTCCTCTATTTTCACATTGGTTACTCTCTCTCTAATTTACTAATTACATTCCTCCTCTATTTTCACACTGGGTTACTCTCTCTCTCTAATTTACTAATTACATTCCTCCTCTATTTTCACACTGGGTTACTCTCTCACTCTAATTTACTAATTACAATCCTCCTCTATTTTCACACTGGGTTACTCTCTCTCTCGAATTTACTAATTACATTCCTCATCTATTTTCACACTGGGTACTCTCTCTCTCTCATTTACTAATTACATTCCTCCTCTATTTTCACACTGGGTTACTCTCTCTCTCTAATTTACTAATTACATTCCTCCTCTATTTTCACACTGGGTTACTCTCTCTCTCTAATTTACTAATTACATTCCTCCTCTATTTTCACACTGGGTTACTCTCTCTCTCTAATTTACTAATTACAATCCTCCTCTATTTTCACACTGGGTTACTCTCTCTCTCGAATTTACTAATTACATTCCTCATCTATTTTCACACTGGGTTACTCTCTCTCTCTAATTTACTAATTACATTCCTCCTCTATTTTCACACTGGGTTACTCTCTCTCTCTAATTTACTAATTACATTCCTCCTCTATTTTCACACTGGGTTACTCTCTCTCTCTAATTTACTAATTACATTCCTCCTCTATTTTCACACTGGGTTACTCTCTCTCCCTAATTTACTAATTACATTCCTCCTCTATTTTCACACTGGGTTACTCTCTCTCTCTAATTTACTAATTACATTCCTCCTCTATTCTCACACTGGGTTACTCTCTCTCTCTAATTTACTAATTACATTCCTCCTCTATTTTCACACTGGGTTACTCTCTCTCCCTAATTTACTAATTAAATTCCTCCTCTATTTTCACACTGGGTTACTCTCTCTCTCTAATTTACTAATTACATTCCTCCTCTATTTTCACACTGGGTTACTCTGTCTCTCTAATTTACTAATTACATTCCTCCTCTATTTTCACACTGGGTTACTCTCTCTCTCTAATTTACAAATTACTTTCCTCCTCTATTTTCACACTGGGTTACTCTCTCTCTCTAATTTACTAATTACATTCCTCCTCTATTTTCACACTGGGTTACTCTCTCTCTCTAATTTACTAATTACATTCCTCCTCTATTTTCACACTGGGTTACTCTCTCTCTCTAATTTACTAATTACCTTCCTCCTCTATTTTCACACTGGGTTACTCTCTCTCTCTAATTTACTAATTACATCCCTCCTCTATTTTCACACTGGGTTACTCTCTCTCTCTAATTTACTAATTACATCCCTCCTCTATTTTCACACTGGGTTACTCTCTCTCTCTGATTTATTAATTACATTCCTCCTCTATTTTCACACTGGGTTACTCTTTCTCTCTAATTTACTAATTATATCCCTCCTCTATTTTCACACAGTTTCTCTCTCTAATTTATTAATTACATTCCTCCTCTATTTTCACACTGGGTTACTCTCTCTCTCTAATTTACTAATTACATTCCTCCTCTATTTTCACACTGGGTTACTCTCTCTAATTTACAAATTACTTTCCTCCTCTATTTTCACACTGGGTTACTCTCTCTCTCTAATTTACTAATTACATTCCTCCTCTATTTTCACACTGGGTTACTCTCTCTCTCTAATTTACTAATTACATTCCTCCTCTATTTTCACACTGGGTTACTCTCTCTCTCGAATTTACTAATTACATTGCTCCTCTATTTTCACACTGGGTTACTCTCTCTCTCTAATTTACGAATTACATCCCTCCTCTATTTTCACACTGGGTTACTCTCTCTCTCTGATTTATTAATTACATCCCTCCTCTATTTTCACACTGTTTCTCTCTCTAATTTATTAATTACATTCCTCCTCTATTTTCACAGTGGGTTACTCTCTCTCTTTAATTTAGTAATTACAATCCTCCTCTATTTTCACACTGGGTTACTCTCTCTCTCTAAATTACTAATTACATTCCTCCTCTATTTTCACACTGGGTTACTCTCTCTCTCTAATTTACTAATTACATTCCTCCTCTATTTTCACACTGGGTTACTCTCTCTCTCTAATTTACTAATTACATTCCTCCTCTATTTTCACACTGTTACTCTCTCTCTCTAATTTAGTATTTACATTCCTCCTCTATTTTCACACTGGGATACTCACTCTCTCTAAATTAGTAATTACATTTCTCCACTATTTTCACACTGCGTTACACTCTCTCTCTAATTTAGTAATTACATTCCTGCTCTATTTTCACACTGGGTTACTCTCTCTCTCTAATTTATTAATTACATTACTCCTCTATTTTCACACTGGGTTACTCTCTCTCTAATTTACTAATTACATTCCTCCTCTATTTTCACACTGGGTTACTCTCTCTCTCTAATTTACGAATTACATTCCTCCTCTATTTTCAAACTGGGTTACTCTCTCTCTCTAATTTACTAATTACATTCCTCCTCTATTTTCACACTGGGTTACTCTCTCTCTCTAATTTACTAATTACAATCCTCCTCTATTTTCACATTGGTTACTCTCTCTCTAATTTACTAATTACATTCCTCCTCTATTTTCACACTGGGTTACTCTCTCTCTCTAATTTACTAATTACATTCCTCCTCTATTTTCACACTGGGTTACTCTATCACTCTAATTTACTAATTACAATCCTCCTCTATTTTCACACTGGGTTACTCTCTCTCTCGAATTTACTAATTACATTCCTCATCTATTTTCACACTGGGTTACTCTCTCTCTCTAATTTACTAATTACATTCCTCCTCTATTTTCACACTGGGTTACTCTCTCTCTCTAATTTACTAATTACATTCCTCCTCTATTTTCACACTGGGTTACTCTCTCTCTCTAATTTACTAATTACATTCCTCCTCTATTTTCACACTGGGTTACTCTCTCTCTCTAATTTACTAATTACAATCCTCCTCTATTTTCACACTGGGTTACTCTCTCTCTCGAATTTACTAATTACATTCCTCATCTATTTTCACACTGGGTTACTCTCTCTCTCTAATTTACTAATTACATTCCTCCTCTATTTTCACACTGGGTTACTCTCTCTCTCTAATTTACTAATTACATTCCTCCTCTATTTTCACACTGGGTTACTCTCTCTCTCTAATTTACTAATTACATTCCTCCTCTATTTTCACACTGGGTCACTCTCTCTCTCTAATTTACTTATTACATTCCTCCTCTATTTTCACACTGGGTCCCTCTCTCTCTCTAATTTACTAATTACATTCCTCCTCTATTTTCACACTGGGTTACTCTCTCTCCCTAATTTACTAATTACATTCCTCCTCTATTTTCACACTGGGTTACTCTCTCTCTCTAATTTACTAATTACATTCCTCCTCTATTCTCACACTGGGTTACTCTCTCTCTCTAATTTACTAATTACATTCCTCCTCTATTTTCACACTGGGTTACTCTCTCTCCCTAATTTACTAATTAAATTCCTCCTCTATTTTCACACTGGGTTACTCTCTCTCTCTAATTTACTAATTACATTCCTCCTCTATTTTCACACTGGGTTACTCTCTCTCTCTCTAATTTAGTAATTACATTCCTCCTCTATTCTCACACTGGGTTACCACTCTCTCTAATTTACTAATTACATTCCTCCTCTATTTTCGCACTGGGTTACTCTCTCTCTAATTTACTAATTACATTCCTCCTCTATTATCACACTGGGTTACTCTCTCTCTCTAATTTAGTAATTACATTGCTCCTCTATTTTCACACTGCGTCTCTCTCTCTAATTTACTAATTACATTCCTCCTCTATTTTCACACTGGGTTACTCTCTCTAATTTACTAATTACAATCCTCTATTTTCACACTGGGTTACTCTCTCTCTCTAATTTACTAATTACAATCCTCCTCTACTTTCACACTGGGTTACTCTCTCTCTCTAATTTACTAATTACATTCCTCCTCTATTTTCACACTGGGTTACTCTCTCTCTCTAATTTACTAATTACATTCCTCTGTATTTTCACACTGGGTTACTCTCTTTCTCTAATTTACTAATTACATTCCTCCTCTATTTTCACACTGGGTTACTCTCCCTCTCAAATTTACTAATTACATTCCTCCTCTATTTTCACACTGTTACTCTCTCTCTCTCTCTAATTTACTAATTACAATCCTCCTCTACTTTCACACTGGGTTACTCTCTCTCTTTAATTTACGAATAACATTCCTCCTCTATTTTCACGCTGGGTTACTCTCTCTCTCTAATTTAGTAATTACATTCCTCCTCTATTTTCACACTGGGTTACTCTCTCTCGCTAATTTACTAATTACAATCCTCCTCTATTTTCACACTGGGTTACTCTCTCTCTTTAATTTACTAATTACATTCCTCCTCTATTTTCACACTGGGTTACACTCTCTCTAATTTACTAATTACATCCCTCCTCTATTTTCACACTGGGTTACTCTCTCTCTCTAATTTACTAATTACATTCCTCCTCTATTTTCACACTGGGTTACTCTCTCTCTCTAATTTACTAATTACATTTTTCCTCTATTTTCACACTGGGTTACTCTCTCTCTCTCTAATTTACTAATTACATTCCTCCTCTATTTTCACACTGGGTTACTCTCTCTGTCTAATTTAGTAATTACATTCCTCCTCTATTTTCACACTGGGTTACTCTCTATCTGAAATTTATTAATTACATTCTTCCTCTATTTTCACGCTGGGTTACTCACTCTCTCTTATTTAGTAATTACATTCCTCCTCTATTTTCACACTGGGTTACTCTCTCTCTCTAATTTACTAATTACAATCCTCCTCTATTTTCACACTGGGTTACTCTCTCTCTCTAATTTACTAATTACATTCCTCCTCCATTTTCACAGTGGGTTACTCTTTCTCTCTTATTTACTAATTACATTCCTCCTCTATTTTCACACTGGGTTACTCTCTCTCTCTCTAATTTAGTAATTACATTCCTCCTCTATTTTCACACTGGGTCTCTCTCTCTCTAATTTAGTAATTACGTCCCTCCTCTATTTTCACACTGGGTTACTCTCTCTCTCTAATTAACTAATTACATTCCTCCTCTATTTTCACACTGGGTAACTCTCTCTCTAATTTACTAATTACATTCCTCCTCTATTTTCACACTGGGTTACTCTCTCTCTAATTTACTAATTACATTCCTCCTCTATTTTCACACTGGGTTACTCTCTCTCTCTAATTTACTAATTACATTCCTCCTCTATTTTCACACTGGGTTACTCTCTCTCTCTCTAATTTAGTAATTACATTCCTCCTCTATTTTCACACTGGGTTGCTACTCTCTCTCTAATTTACTAATTGCATTCCTCCTCTATTTTCACACTGGGTTACTCTCTCTCTCTCTAATTTAGTAATTAATTTCCTCCTCTATTTTCACACTGGGTTACTCTCTCTCTCTAATTTACTAATTACATTCCTCCTCTATTTGCACACTGGGTTACTCTCTCTCTAATTTACTAATTACATTCCTCCTCTATTTTCACACTAGGTTACTCTCTCTCTCTAATTTAGTAATTAATTTCCTCCTCTATTTTCACACTGGGTTACTCTCTTTCTAATTTACTAATTACATTCCTCCTCTATGTTCACACTAGGTTACTCTCTCTCTCTAATTTAGTAATTAATTTCCTCCTCTATTTTCCCACTGGGTTACTCTCTCTCTCTAATTTACTAATTACATTCCTCCTCTATTTTCACACTTGGTTACTCTCTCTCTCTAATTTAGTAATTACATTCCTCCTCTATTTTCACACTGGATTACTCTCTCTCTCTAATTTAGTAATTACATTAATCCTCTATTTTCACACTGGATTACTCTCTCTCTCTAATTTACTAATTACATTCCTCCTCTATTTTCACACTGTAACTCTCTCTCTCTCCAATTTACTAATTACATTCCTCCTCTATTTTCACACAGGGTTACTCTCTCTCTAATTTACTAATTACATTCCTCCTCTATTTTCACACTGGATTACTCTCTCTCTCTAATTTACTAATTACATTCCTCCTCTATTTTCACACTGTTACTCTCTCTCTCTCTAATTTACTAATTACATTCCTCCTCTATTTTCACACTGGGTTACTCTCTCTCTCGAATTTACTAATTACATTCCTCCTCTATTTTCACACTGGGTTACTCTCTCTCTCTAATTTACTAATTACATCCCTCCTCTATTTTCACACTGGGTTACTCTCGCTCACTAATTTAATAATTACATCCCTCCTCTATTTTCACACTGTTTCTCTCTCTAATTTACTAATTACATTCCTCCTCTATTTTCACACTGGGTTACTCTCTCCCTTTAATTTAATAATTACAATCCTCCTCTATTTTCACACTGGGTGACTCTCTCTCTCTAATTTACTAATTACATTCCTCCTCTATTTTCGCACTGGGTTACTCTCTCTCTCTAATTTACTAATTACATTCCTCCTCTATTTTCACACTGGGTTACTCTCTCTCTCTAATTTACTAATTACATTCCTCCTCTATTTTCACACTGGGTTACTCTCTCTCTCTAATTTACTAATTACATTCCTCCTCTATTTTCACACTGGGTTACTCTCTCTCCACAATTTACTAATTAAATTCCTCCTCTATTTTCACACTGGGTTACTCTCTCTCTCGAATTTACTAATGACATTCCTCCTCTATTTTCACACTGGGTTACTCTCTCTAATTTACTAATTACAATCCTCTATTTTCACACTGGGTTACTCTCTCTCTCTAATTTATTAATTACATTCCACCTCTATTTTCACACTGGGTTACTCTCTCTCTCTAATTTACTAATTACATCCCTCCTCTATTTTCACACTGGGTTACTCTCGCTCTCTAATTTATTAATTACATTCCTCCTCTATTTTCACACTGGGGTACTCTCTCTCTCTAATTTACTAATTACATCCCTCCTCTATTTTCACACTGGGTTACTCTCTCTCTCTAATTTACTAATTACATTCCTCCTCTATTTTCACACTGGGTTACTCTCTCTCTCGAATTTACTAATTACATTGCTCCTCTATTTTCACACTGGGTTACTCTCTCTCTCTAATTTACTAATTACATTCCTCCTCTATTTTCACACTGGGTTACTCTCTCTCTCTGATTTATTAATTACATTGCTCCTCTATTTTCACACTGGGTTACTCTCTCTCTCTAATTTACTAATTACATCCCTCCTCTATTTTCACACTGTTTCTCTCTCTAATTTATTAATTACATTCCTCCTCTATTTTCACACTGGGTTACTCTCTCTCTCTAATTTACTAATTACATTCCTCCTCTATTTTCACACTGGGTTACTCTCTCTCTTTAATTTAGTAATTACAATCCTCCTCTATTTTCACACTGGGTTACTCTCTCTCTCTAAATTACTAATTACATTCCTCCTCTATTTTCACACTGGGTTACTCTCTCTCTCTAATTTACTAATTACATTCCTCCTCTATTTTCACACTGGGTTACTCTCTCTCTCTAAATTACTAATTACATTCCTCCTCTATTTTCACACTGGGTTACTCTCTCTCTCTAATTTACTAATTACCTTCCTCCTCTATTTTCACATTGGTTCCTCTCTCTCTAATTTACTAATTACATTCCTCCTCTATTTTCACACTGGGTTACTCTCTCTCTCTAATTTACTAATTACATTCCTCCTCTATTTTCACACTGGGTTACTCTCTCTCTCTAATTTACAAATTACTTTCCTCCTCTATTTTCACACTGGGTTACTCTCTCTCTCTAATTTACTAATTACATTCCTCCTCTATTTTCACACTGGGTTACTCTCTCTCTCTAATTTACTAATTACATTCCTCCTCTATTTTCACACTGGGTTACTCTCTCTCTCGAATTTAGTAATTACATTCCTCCTCTATTTTCACACTGGGTTACTCTCTCTCTCTAATTTACTAATTACATCCCTCCTCTATTTTCACACTGGGTTACTCTCTCTCTCTGATTTATTAATTACATTCCTCCTCTATTTTCACACTGGGTTACTCTCTCTCTCTAATTTACTAATTACATCCCTCCTCTATTTTCACACTGTTTCTCTCTCTAATTTATTAATTACATTCCTCCTCTATTTTCACACTGGGTTACTCTCTCTCTCTAATTTACTAATTACATTCCTCCTCTATTTTCACACTGGGTTACTCTCTCTCTCTAATTTACAAATTACTTTCCTCCTCTATTTTCACACTGGGTTACTCTCTCTCTCTAATTTACTAATTACATTCCTCCTCTATTTTCACACTGGGTTACTCTCTCTCTCTAATTTACTAATTACATTCCTCCTCTATTTTCACACTGGGTTACTCTCTCTCTCGAATTTACTAATTACATTGCTCCTCTATTTTCACACTGGGTTACTCTCTCTCTCTAATTTACTAATTACATCCCTCCTCTATTTTCACACTGGGTTACTCTCTCTCTCTGATTTATTAATTACATCCCTCCTCTATTTTCACACTGTTTCTCTCTCTAATTTATTAATTACATTCCTCCTCTATGTTCACACTGGGTTACTCTCTCTCTCTAATTTACTAATTACATTCCTCCTCTATTTTCACAGTGGGTTACTCTCTCTCTTTAATTTAGTAATTACAATCCTCCTCTATTTTCACACTGGGTTACTCTCTCTCTCTAAATTACTAATTACATTCCTCCTCTATTTTCACACTGGGTTACTCTCTCTCTCTAATTTACTAATTACATTCCTCCTCTATTTTCACACTGGGTTACTCTCTCTCTCTAATTTACTAATTACATTCCTCCTCTATTTTCACACTGTTACTCTCTCTCCCTAATTTAGTATTTACATTCCTCCTCTATTTTCACACTGGGTTACTCTCTCTCTCTAAATTAGTAATTACATTTCTCCACTATTTTCACACTGCGTTACTCTCTCTCTCTAATTTAGTAATTACATTCCTGCTCTATTTTCACACTGGGTTACTCTCTCTCTCTAATTTATTAATTACATTACTCCTCTATTTTCACACTGGGTTACTCTCTCTCTCTAATTTACTAATTACATTCCTCCTCTATTTTCACACTGGGTTACTCTCTCTCTCTAATTTACGAATTACATTCCTCCTCTATTTTCACACTGGGTTACTCTCTCTCTCTAATTTACTAATTACATTCCTCCTCTATTTTCACACTGGGTTACTCTCTCTCTCTAATTTACTAATTACAATCCTCCTCTATTTTCACATTGGTTACTCTCTCTCTAATTTACTAATTACATTCCTCCTCTATTTTCACACTGGGTTACTCTCTCTCTCTAATTTACTAATTACATTCCTCCTCTATTTTCACACTGGGTTACTCTCTCACTCTAATTTACTAATTACAATCCTCCTCTATTTTCACACTGGGTTACTCTCTCTCTCGAATTTACTAATTACATTCCTCATCTATTTTCACACTGGGTACTCTCTCTCTCTCATTTACTAATTACATTCCTCCTCTATTTTCACACTGGGTTACTCTCTCTCTCTAATTTACTAATTACATTCCTCCTCTATTTTCACACTGGGTTACTCTCTCTCTCTAATTTACTAATTACATTCCTCCTCTATTTTCACACTGGGTTACTCTCTCTCTCTAATTTACTAATTACAATCCTCCTCTATTTTCACACTGGGTTACTCTCTCTCTCGAATTTACTAATTACATTCCTCATCTATTTTCACACTGGGTTACTCTCTCTCTCTAATTTACTAATTACATTCCTCCTCTATTTTCACACTGGGTTACTCTCTCTCTCTAATTTAGTAATTACATTCCTCCTCTATTTTCACACTGGGTTACTCTCTCTCCCTAATTTACTAATTACATTCCTCCTCTATTTTCACACTGGGTTACTCTCTCTCTCTAATTTACTAATTACATTCCTCCTCTATTCTCACACTGGGTTACTCTCTCTCTCTAATTTACTAATTACATTCCTCCTCTATTTTCACACTGGGTTACTCTCTCTCCCTAATTTACTAATTAAATTCCTCCTCTATTTTCACACTGGGTTACTCTCTCTCTCTAATTTACTAATTACATTCCTCCTCTATTTTCACACTGGGTTACTCTCTCTCTCTCTAATTTAGTAATTACATTCCTCCTCTATTCTCACACTGGGTTACACTCTCTCTAATTTACTAATTACATTCCTCCTCTATTTTCGCACTGGGTTACTCTCTCTCTAATTTACTAATTACATTCCTCCTCTATTATCACACTGGGTTACTCTCTCTCTCGAATTTAGTAATTACATTGCTCCTCTATTTTCACACTGCGTCTCTCTCTCTAATTTACTAATTACATTCCTCCTCTATTTTCACACTGGGTTACTCTCTCTAATTTACTAATTACAATCCTCTATTTTCACACTGGGTTACTCTCTCTCTCTAATTTACTAATTACAATCCTCCTCTACTTTCACACTGGGTTACTCTCTCTCTCTCTCTAATTTACTAATTACATTCCTCCTCTATTTTCACACTGGGTTACTCTCTCTCTCTAATTTACTAATTACATTCCTCTGTATTTTCACACTGGGTTACTCTCTTTCTCTAATTTACTAATTACATTCCTCCTCTATTTTCACACTGGGTTACTCTCCCTCTCTAATTTACTAATTACATTCCTCCTCTATTTTCACACTGTTACTCTCTCTCTCTCTCTAATTTACTAATTACAATCCTCCTCTACTTTCACACTGGGTTACTCTCTCTCTTTAATTTACGAATAACATTCCTCCTCTATTTTCACGCTGGGTTACTCTCTCTCTCTAATTTAGTAATTACATTCCTCCTCTATTTTCACACTGGGTTACTCTCTCTCGCTAATTTACTAATTACAATCCTCCTCTATTTTCACACTGGGTTACTCTCTCTCTTTAATTTACTAATTACATTCCTCCTCTATTTTCACACTGGGTTACACTCTCTCTAATTTACTAATTACATCCCTCCTCTATTTTCACACTGGGTTACTCTCTCTCTCTAATTTACTAATTACATTCCTCCTCTATTTTCACACTGGGTTACTCTCTCCCTCTAATTTACTAATTACATTTTTCCTCTATTTTCACACTGGGTTACTCCCTCTCTCTCTAATTTACTAATTACATTCCTCCTCTATTTTCACACTGGGTTACTCTCTCTGTCTAATTTAGTAATTACATTCCTCCTCTATTTTCACACTGGGTTTCTCTCTCTCTAATTTAGTAATTAATTTCCTCCTCTATTTTCACACTGGGTTACTCTCTCTCTAATTTACTAATTACATTCCTCCTCTATGTTCACACTAGGTTACTCTCTCTCTCTATTTAGTAATTAATTTCCTCCTCTATTTTCCCACTGGGTTACTCTCTCTCTCTAATTTACTAATTACATTCCTCCTCTATTTTCACACTTGGTTACTCTCTCTCTCTAATTTAGTAATTACATTCCTCCTCTATTTTCACACTGGATTACTCTCTCTCTCTAATTTAGTAATTACATTAATCCTCTATTTTCACACTGGATTACTCTCTCTCTCTAATTTACTAATTACATTCCTCCTCTATTTTCACACTGTAACTCTCTCTCTCTCCAATTTACTAATTACATTCCTCCTCTATTTTCACACAGGGTTACTCTCTCTCTAATTTACTAATTACATTCCTCCTCTATTTTCACACTGGATTACTCTCTCTCTCTAATTTACTAATTACATTCCTCCTCTATTTTCACACTGTTACTCTCTCTCTCTCTAATTTACTAATTACATTCCTCCTCTATTTTCACACTGGGTTACTCTCTCTCTCGAATTTACTAATTACATTCCTCCTCTATTTTCACACTGGGTTACTCTCTCTCTCTAATTTACTAATTACATTCCTCCTCTATTTTCACACTGGGTTACTCTCTCTCTCTAATTTACTAATTACATCCCTCCTCTATATTCACACTGGGTTACTCTCGCTCACTAATTTAATAATTACATCCCTCCTCTATTTTCACACTGTTTCTCTCTCTAATTTACTAATTACATTCCTCCTCTATTTTCACACTGGGTTACTCTCTCCCTTTAATTTAATAATTACAATCCTCCTCTATTTTCACACTGGGTTACTCTCTCTCTCTAATTTACTAATTACATTCCTCCTCTATTTTCGCACTGGGTTACTCTCTCTCTCTAATTTACTAATTACATTCCTCCTCTATTTTCACACTGGGTTACTCTCTCTCTCTAATTTACTAATTACATCCCTCCTCTATTTTCACACTGGGTTACTCTCTCTCTCTAATTTACTAATTACATTCCTCCTCTATTTTCACACTGGGTTACTCTCTCTCCACAATTTACTAATTAAATTCCTCCTCTATTTTCACACTGGGTTACTCTCTCTCTCGAATTTACTAATGACATTCCTCCTCTATTTTCACACTGGGTTACTCTCTCTAATTTACTAATTACAATCCTCTATTTTCACACTGGGTTACTCTCTCTCTCTAATTTATTAATTACATTCCACCTCTATTTTCACACTGGGTTACTCTCTCTCTCTAATTTACTAATTACATCCCTCCTCTATTTTCACACTGGGTTACTCTCGCTCTCTAATTTATTAATTACATTCCTCCTCTATTTTCACACTGGGGTACTCTCTCTCTCTAATTTACTAATTACATCCCTCCTCTATTTTCACACTGGGTTACTCTCTCTCTAATTTACTAATTACATTCCTCCTCTAATTTCACACAGGGTTACTCTCTCTCTCTTTAATTTAGTAATTACAACCTCCTCTATTTTCACACTGTTACTCTCTCTCTCTCTAATTTACTAATTACATTCCTCATCTATTTTCACACTGGGTTACTCTCTCTCTCTAATTTACTAATTACATTCCTCCTCTATTTTCACACTGGGTTACTCTCTCTCTCCAATTTACTAATTACATTCCTCCTCTATTTTCACACTGGGTTACTCTCTCTCTCTAATTTACTAATGACATTCCTCCTCTATTTTCACACTGGGTTACTCTCTCTCCACAATTTACTAATTAAATTCCTCCTCTATTTTCACACTGGGTTACTCTCTCTCTCGAATTTACTAATGACATTCCTCCTCTATTTTCACACTGGGTTACTCTCTCTAATTTACTAATTACTATCCTCTATTTTCACACTGGGTTACTCTCTCTCTCTAATTTATTAATTACATTCCTCCTCTATTTTCACACTGGGTTACTCTCTCTCTCTAATTTACTAATTACATCCCTCCTCTATTTTCACACTGGGTTACTCTCGCTCTCTAATTTATTAATTACATTCCTCCTCTATTTTCACACTGGGGTACTCTCTCTCTCTAATTTACTAATTACATCCCTCCTCTATTTTCACACTGGGTGACTCTCTCTCTCTAATTTACTAATTACATTCCTCCTCTAATTTCACACAGGGTTACTCTCTCTCTCTTTAATTTAGTAATTACAACCTCCTCTATTTTCACACTGTTACTCTCTCTCTCTAATTTACTAATTACATTCCTCCTCTATTTTCACACTGGGTTACTCTCTCTAATTTACTAATTACAATCCTCTATTTTCACACTGGGTTACTCTCTCTCTCTAATTTATTAATTACATTCCACCTCTCTTTTCACACTGGGTTACTCTCTCTCTCTAATTTACTAATTACATCCCTCCTCTATTTTCACACTGGGTTACTCTCTCTCTCTAATTTACTAATTACATTCCTCTGTATTTTCACACTGGGTTACTCTCTTTCTCTAATTTACTAATTACATTCCTCCTCTATTTTCACACTGGGTTACTCTCCCTCTCTAATTTACTAATTACATTCCTCCTCTATTTTCACACTGGGTTACTCTCTCTCTCTAATTTAGTAATTACGTCCCTCCTCTATTTTCACACTGGGTTACTCTCTCTCTCTAATTTACTAATTACATTCCTCCTCTATTTTCACACTGGGTTACTCTCTCTCTCTAATTTGCTAATTACATTCCTCCTCTATTTTCACACTGTTTCTCTCTCTCGCTAATTTACTAATTACAATCCTCCTCTATTTTCACACTGGGTTACTCTCTCTCTTTAATTTACTAATTACATTCCTCCTCTATTTTCACACTGGGTTACACTCTCTCTAATTTACTAATTACATCCCTCCTCTATTTTCACACTGGGTTACTCTCTCTCTCTAATTTACTAATTACATTCCTCCTCTATTTTCACACTGGGTTACTCTCTCCCTCTAATTTACTAATTACATTTTTCCTCTATTTTCACACTGGGTTACTCCCTCTCTCTCTAATTTACTAATTACATTCCTCCTCTATTTTCACACTGGGTTACTCTCTCTGTCTAATTTAGTAATTACATTCCTCCTCTATTTTCACACTGGGTTTCTCTCTCTCTAATTTAGTAATTAATTTCCTCCTCTATTTTCACACTGGGTTACTCTCTCTCTAATTTACTAATTACATTCCTCCTTTATGTTCACACTAGGTTACTCTCTCTCTCTATTTAGTAATTAATTTCCTCCTCTATTTTCCCACTGGGTTACTCTCTCTCTCTAACTTACTAATTACATTCCTCCTCTATTTTCACACTTGGTTACTCTCTCTCTCTAATTTAGTAATTACATTCCTCCTCTATTTTCACACTGGATTACTCTCTCTCTCTAATTTAGTAATTACATTAATCCTCTATTTTCACACTGGATTACTCTCTCTCTCTAATTTACTAATTACATTCCTCCTCTATTTTCACACTGTAACTCTCTCTCTCTCCAATTTACTACTTACATTCCTCCTCTATTTTCACACAGGGTTACTCTCTCTCTAATTTACTAATTACATTCCTCCTCTATTTTCACACTGGATTACTCTCTCTCTCTAATTTACTAATTACATTCCTCCTCTATTTTCACACTGTTACTCTCTCCCTTTAATTTAATAATTACAATCCTCCTCTATTTTCACACTGGGTTACTCTCTCTCTAATTTACTAATTACATTCCTCCTCTATTTTCGCACTGGGTTACTCTCTCTCTCTAATTTACTAATTACATTCCTCCTCTATTTTCACACTGGGTTACTCTCTCTCTCTAATTTACTAATTACATTCCTCCTCTATTTTCACACTGGGTTACTCTCTCTCTCTAATTTACTAATTACATTCCTCCTCTATTTTCACACTGGGTTACTCTCTCTCCACAATTTACTAATTAAATTCCTCCTCTATTTTCACACTGGGTTACTCTCTCTCTCGAATTTACTAATGACATTCCTCCTCTATTTTCACACTGGGTTACTCTCTCTAATTTACTAATTACAATCCTCTATTTTCACACTGGGTTACTCTCTCTCTCTAATTTATTAATTACATTCCACCTCTATTTTCACACTGGGTTACTCTCTCTCTCTAATTTACTAATTACATCCCTCCCCTATTTTCACACTGGGTTACTCTCGCTCTCTAATTTATTAATTACATTCCTCCTCTATTTTCACACTGGGGTACTCTCTCTCTCTAATTTACTAATTACATCCCTCCTCTATTTTCACACTGGGTTACTCTCTCTCTAATTTACTAATTACATTCCTCCTCTAATTTCACACAGGGTTACTCTCTCTCTCTTTAATTTAGTAATTACAACCTCCTCTATTTTCACACTGTTACTCTCTCTCTCTCTAATTTACTAATTACATTCCTCATCTATTTTCACACTGGGTTACTCTCTCTCTCTAATTTACTAATTACATTCCTCCTCTATTTTCACACTGGGTTACTCTCTCTCTCCAATTTACTAATTACATTCCTCCTCTATTTTCACACTGGGTTACTCTCTCTCTCTAATTTACTAATTACATTCCTCCTCTATTTTCACACTGGGTTACTCTCTCTCCACAATTTACTAATTAAATTCCTCCTCTATTTTCACACTGGGTTACTCTCTCTCTCGAATTTACTAATGACATTCCTCCTCTATTTTCACACTGGGTTACTCTCTCTAATTTACTAATTACAATCCTCTATTTTCACACTGGGTTACTCTCTCTCTCTAATTTATTAATTACATTCCTCCTCTATTTTCACACTGGGTTACTCTCTCTCTCTAATTTACTAATTACATCCCTCCTCTATTTTCACACTGGGTTACTCTCGCTCTCTAATTTATTAATTACATTCCTCCTCTATTTTCACACTGGGGTACTCTCTCTCTCTAATTTACTAATTACATCCCTCCTCTATTTTCACACTGGGTGACTCTCTCTCTCTAATTTACTAATTACATTCCTCCTCTAATTTCACACAGGGTTACTCTCTCTCTCTTTAATTTAGTAATTACAACCTCCTCTATTTTCACACTGTTACTCTCTCTCTCTAATTTACTAATTACATTCCTCCTCTATTTTCACACTGGGTTACTCTCTCTCTCTAATTTACTAATTACATTCCTCCTCTATTTTCACACTGGGTTACTCTCTCTCTCTAATTTACTAATTACATTCCTCCTCTATTTTCACACTGGGTTACTCTCTCTCTCGAATTTACTAATTACATTCCTCCTCTATTTTCACACTGGGTTACTCTCTCTCCCTAATTTACTAATTAAATTCCTCCTCTATTTTCACACTGGGTTACTCTCTCTCTCTCATTTACTAATTACAATCCTCCTCTATTTCCACACTGGGTTACTCTCTCTCTCTAATTTACTAATTACATTCCTCCTCTATTTTCACACTGGGTTACTCTCTCTCTCTAATTTAGTAATTACGTCCCTCCTCTATTTTCACACTGGGTTACTCTCTCTCTCTAATTTACTAATTACATTCCTCCTCTATTTTCACACTGGGTTACTCTCTCTCTCTAATTTGCTAATTACATTCCTCCTCTATTTTCACACTGTTTCTCTCTCTCTCTAATTTACTAATTACATTCCTCCTCTATTTTCACACTGGGTTACTCTCTCTCTCTAATTTACTAATTACATTCCTCCTCTATTTTCACACTGGGTTACTCTCTCTCTCTAATTTACTAATTACATTCCTCCTGTATTTTCACACTGGGTTACTCTCTCTCTCTCTAATTTATTAATTACATTCCTCCTCTATTTTCACACTGGGTCTCTCTCTCTCTCTAATTTAGAAATTACGTCCCTCCTCTATTTTCACACTGGGTTACTCTCTCTCTCTAATTGAGTAATTACATTTCTCCTCTATTTTCACACTGGGTTACTCTCTCTCTCTAATTTACTAATTACATTCCTCCTCTATTTTCACACTGGGTTACTCTCTTTCTCTAATTTACTAATTACATTCCTCCTCTATTTTCACACTGGGTTACTCTCTCTCTCTAATTTACTAATTACATTCCTCCTCTATTTTCACACTGGGTTACTCTCTTTCTCTAATTTACTAATTACAATCCTCCTCTATTTTCACACTGGGTTACTCTCTCTCTCTCTAATTTACTAATTACATTCCTCCTCTATTTTCACACTGGGTTACTCTCTCTCTCTAATTTACTAATTACATTCCTCGTCTATTTTCTCACCGGGTTACTCTCTTTCTCTAATTTAGTAATTACATTCCTCCTCTATTTTCACACTGGGTTACTCTCTCTCTCTCTAATTAACTAATTACAATCCTCCTCTATTTTCACACTGGGTTACTCTCTCTAATTTACTAATTACATTCCTCCTCTATTTTCACGCTGGGTTACTCTCTCTAATTTACTAATTACATTCCTCCTCTATTTTCACACTGGGTTACTCTCTCTAATTTACTAATTACAATCCTCTATTTTCACACTGGGTTACTCTCTCTCTCTAATTTACTAATTACATTCCTCCTCTATTTTCACACTGGGTTACTCTCTTTCTCTAATTTACTAATTACATTCCTCCTCTATTTTCACACTGGGTTACTCTCTCTCTCTAATTTACTAATTACATTCCTCCTCTATTTTCACACTGGGTTACTCTCTCTCTCTAATTTACTAATTACATCCCTCCTCTATTTTCACACTGGGTTGGTCTCTCTCTAATTTACTAATTACATTCCTCCTCTATTTTCACACTGGGTTACTCTCTCTAATTTACTAATTACATTCCTCCTCTATTTTCACACTGGGTTACTCTCTCTCTCTAATTTAGTAATTACATTCCTCCTCTATTTTCACACTGGGTTACTCTCTCTATCTAATTTACTAATTACATCCCTCCTCTATTTTCACACTGGGTTGGTCTCTCTCTAATTTACTAATTACATTCCTCCTCTATTTTCACACTGGGTTACTCTCTCTCTCTAATTTACTAATTACATTCCTCCTCTATTTTCACACTGGGTTACTCTCTCTCTCTAATTTACTAATTACATCCCTCCTCTATTTTCACACTGGGTTGGTCTCTCTCTAATTTACTAATCACATTCCTCCTCTATTTTCACACTGGGTTACTCTCTCTAATTTACTAATTACATTCCTCCGCTATTTTCACACTGGGTTACTCTCTCTAATTTACTAATTACATTCCTCCTCTATTTTCACACTGGGTTACTCTCTCTCTCTAATTTACTAATTACATTCCTCCTCTATTTTCACACTGGGTTACTCTCTCTCTCTAATTTACTAATTACATCCCTCCTCTATTTTCACACTGGGTTGGTCTCTCTCTAATTTACTAATTACATTCCTCCTCTATTTTCACACTGGGTTACTCTCTCTGTCTAATTAACTAATTACATCCCTCCTCTATTTTCACACTGGGTTACTCTCTCTCTAATTTAGTAATTACATTCCTCCTCTATTTTCACACTGTGTTACTCTCTCTCTCTAATTTATTAATTACATCCCTCCTCTATTTTCACACTGGGTTACTCTCTCTCTCTAATTTACTAATTACATTCCTCCTCTATTTTCACACTGGGTTACTCTCTCTAATTTACTAATTACAATCCTCCATTTTCACACTGGGTTACTCTCTCTCTCTAATTTAGTAATTACATTCCTCCTCTATTTTCACACTGGGTTACTCTCGCTCTCTAATTTACTAATTACATTCCTCCTCTATTTTCACACTGGGTTACTCTCTCTCTCTAATTTACTAATTACATTCCTCCTCTATTTTCACACTGGGTTACTCTCTCTAATTTACTAATTACAATCCTCTATTTTCACACTGGGTTACTCTCTCTCTCTAATTTACTAATTACAATCCTCCTCTATTTTCACACTGGGTTACTCTCTCTCTCTAATTTAGTAATTACAATCCTCCTCTATTTTCACACTGGGTTACTCTCTCACTCTAATTTACTAATTAAATTCCTCCTCTATTTTCACACTGGGTTACTCTCTCTCTCTAATTTACTAATTACATTCCTCCTCTATTTTCACACTGGGTTACTCTCTCTCTCTCTAATTTAGTAATTACATCCCTCCTCTATTTTCACACTGGGTTACTCTCGCTCTCTAATTTATTAATTACATTCCTCCTCTATTTTCACACTGGGGTACTCTCTCTCTCTAATTTACTAATTACATCCCTCCTCTATTTTCACACTGGGTGACTCTCTCTCTCTAATTTACTAATTACATTCCTCCTCTAATTTCACACAGGGTTACTCTCTCTCTCTTTAATTTAGTAATTACAACCTCCTCTATTTTCACACTGTTACTCTCTCTCTCTAATTTACTAATTACATTCCTCCTCTATTTTCACACTGGGTTACTCTCTCTCTCTAATTTACTAATTACATTCCTCCTCTATTTTCACACTGGGTTACTCTCTCTCTCTAATTTACTAATTACATTCCTCCTCTATTTTCACACTGGGTTACTCTCTCTCTCGAATTTACTAATTACATTCCTCCTCTATTTTCACACTGGGTTACTCTCTCTCCCTAATTTACTAATTAAATTCCTCCTCTATTTTCACACTGGGTTACTCTCTCTCTCTCATTTACTAATTACAATCCTCCTCTATTTCCACACTGGGTTACTCTCTCTCTCTAATTTACTAATTACATTCCTCCTCTATTTTCACACTGGGTTACTCTCTCTCTCTAATTTAGTAATTACGTCCCTCCTCTATTTTCACACTGGGTTACTCTCTCTCTCTAATTTACTAATTACATTCCTCCTCTATTTTCACACTGGGTTACTCTCTCTCTCTAATTTGCTAATTACATTCCTCCTCTATTTTCACACTGTTTCTCTCTCTCTCTAATTTACTAATTACATTCCTCCTCTATTTTCACACTGGGTTACTCTCTCTCTCTAATTTACTAATTACATTCCTCCTCTATTTTCACACTGGGTTACTCTCTCTCTCTAATTTACTAATTACATTCCTCCTCTATTTTCACACTGGGTTACTCTCTCTCTCTCTAATTTATTAATTACATTCCTCCTCTATTTTCACACTGGGTCTCTCTCTCTCTCTAATTTAGAAATTACGTCCCTCCTCTATTTTCACACTGGGTTACTCTCTCTCTCTAATTGAGTAATTACATTTCTCCACTATTTTCACACTGGGTTACTCTCTCTCTCTAATTTACTAATTACATTCCTCCTCTATTTTCACACTGGGTTACTCTCTTTCTCTAATTTACTAATTACATTCCTCCTCTATTTTCACACTGGGTTACTCTCTCTCTCTAATTTACTAATTACATTCCTCCTCTATTTTCACACTGGGTTACTCTCTTTCTCTAATTTACTAATTACAATCCTCCTCTATTTTCACACTGGGTTACTCTCTCTCTCTCTAATTTACTAATTACATTCCTCCTCTATTTTCACACTGGGTTACTCTCTCTCTCTCTAATTTACTAATTACATTCCTCGTCTATTTTCTCACCGGGTTACTCTCTTTCTCTAATTAAGTAATTACATTCCTCCTCTATTTTCACACTGGGTTACTCTCTCTCTCTCTAATTAACTAATTACAATCCTCCTCTATTTTCACACTGGGTTACTCTCTCTAATTTACTAATTACATTCCTCCTCTATTTTCACACTGGGTTACTCTCTCTCTCTAATTTACTAATTACATTCCTCCTCTATTTTCACACTGGGTTACTCTCTTTCTCTAATTTACTAATTACATTCCTCCTCTATTTTCACACTGGGTTACTCTCTCTCTCTAATTTACTAATTACATTCCTCCTCTATTTTCACACTGGGTTACTCTCTCTCTCTAATTTACTAATTACATCCCTCCTCTATTTTCACACTGGGTTGGTCTCTCTCTAATTTACTAATTACATTCCTCCTCTATTTTCACACTGGGTTACTCTCTCTAATTTACTAATTACATTCCTCCTCTATTTTCACACTGGGTTACTCTCTCTCTCTAATTTAGTAATTACATTCCTCCTCTATTTTCACACTGGCTTACTCTCTCTATCTAATTTACTAATTACATCCCTCCTCTATTTTCACACTGGGTTGGTCTCTCTCTAATTTACTAATTACATTCCTCCTCTATTTTCAAACTGGGTTACTCTCTCTCTCTAATTTACTAATTACATTCCTCCTCTATTTTCACACTGGGTTACTCTCTCTCTCTAATTTACTAATTACATCCCTCCTCTATTTTCACACTGGGTTGGTCTCTCTCTAATTTACTAATCACATTCCTCCTCTATTTTCACACTGGGTTACTCTCTCTAATTTACTAATTACATTCCTCCTCTATTTTCACACTGGGTTACTCTCTCTAATTTACTAATTACATTCCTCCTCTATTTTCACACTGGGTTACTCTCTCTCTCTAATTTACTAATTACATTCCTCCTCTATTTTCACACTGGGTTACTCTCTCTCTCTAATTTACTAATTACATCCCTCCTCTATTTTCACACTGGGTTGGTCTCTCTCTAATTTACTAATTACATTCCTCCTCTATTTTCACACTGGGTTACTCTCTCTCTAATTAACTAATTACATCCCTCCTCTATTTTCACACTGGGTTACTCTCTCTCTAATTTAGTAATTACATTCCTCCTCTATTTTCACACTGTGTTACTCTCTCTCTCTAATTTATTAATTACATCCCTCCTCTATTTTCACACTGGGTTACTCTCTCTCTCTAATTTACTAATTACATTCCTCCTCTATTTTCACACTGGGTTACTCTCTCTAATTTACTAATTACAATCCTCCATTTTCACACTGGGTTACTCTCTCTCTCTAATTTAGTAATTACATTCCTCCGCTATTTTCACACTGGGTTACTCTCGCTCTCTAATTTACTAATTACATTCCTCCTCTATTTTCACACTGGGTTACTCTCTCTCTCTAATTTACTAATTACATTCCTCCTCTATTTTCACACTGGGTTACTCTCTCTAATTTACTAATTACAATCCTCTATTTTCACACTGGGTTACTCTCTCTCTCCAATTTACTAATTACAATCCTCCTCTATTTTCACACTGGGTTACTCTCTCTCTCTAATTTAGTAATTACAATCCTCCTCTATTTTCACACTGGGTTACTCTCTCACTCTAATTTACTAATTAAATTCCTCCTCTATTTTCACACTGGGTTACTCTCTCTCTCTAATTTACTAATTACATTCCTCCTCTATTTTCACACTGGGTTACTCTCTCTAATTTACAAATTACAATCCTCTATTTTCAAACTGGGTTACTCTCTCTCTCTAATTTACTAATTACAATCCTCCTTTATTTTCACACTGGGTTACTCTCTCTCTCTCTAATTTAGTAATTACAATCCTCCTCTATTTTCACACTGGGTTACTCTCTCTCTCTAATTTACTAAATACATTCCTCCTCTATTTTCACACTGGGTTACTCTCTCTAATTTACTAATTACAATCCTCTATTTTCACACTGGGTTACTCTCTCTCTAATTTACTAATTACATTCCTCCTCTATTTTCACACTGGGTTACTCTCTCTCTCTAATTTACTAATTACATTCCTCCTCTATTTTCACACTGGGTTACTCTCTCTAATTTACTAATTACAATCCTCTATTTTCACACTGGGTTACTCTCCCTCTCTAATTTACTAATTACAATCCTCCTCTATTTTCACACTGGCTTACTATCTCTCTCTAATTTAGTAATTACAATCCTCCTCTATTTTCACACTGGGTTACTCTCTCACTCTAATTTACTAATTAAATTCCTCCTCTATTTTCACACTGGGTTACTCTCTCTCTCTTATTTACTAATTACATTCCTCCTCTATTTTCACACTGGGTTACTCTCTCTCTCTAGTTTACTAATTACAATCCTCCTCTATTTTCACACTGGGTTACTCTCTCTCTCTAATTTACTAATTACATACCTCCTCTATTTGTACACTGGGTTACTCTCTCTAATTTACTAATTGCAATCCTCTATTTTCACACTGCGTTACTCACTCTCTCTAATTTACTAATTACAATCCTCCTCCATTTTCACACTGGGTTACTCTCTCTCTCTAATTTAGTAATTACAAACCTCCTCTATTTTCACACTGGGTTACTCTCTCTCTCTAATTTACTAATTACATTCCTCCTCTATTTTCACACTGGGTTACTCTCTCTAATTTACTAATTACAATCCTCTATTTTCACACTGGGTTACTCTCTCTCTCTAATTTACTAATTACATTCCTCCTCTATTTTCACGCTGGGTTACTCTCTCTCTCCAATTTACTAATTACATTCCTCCTCTATTTTCACACTGGGTTACTCTCTCTCTCTAATTTAGTAATTACATTCCTCCTCTATTTTCACACTGGGTTACTCTCTCTAATTTACTAATTACATTCCTCCTCTATTTTCACACTGGGTGACTCTCTCTCTCTAATTTATTAATTACATTCCTGCTCTATTTTCACACTGGGTTACTCTCTCTCTCTAATTTACTAATTACATTCCTCCTCTATTTTCACACTGGGTTACTCTCTATCAGAAATTTATTAATTACATTCCTCCTCTATTTTCACACTGGGTTACTCTCTCTCTCTAATTTACTAATTACATTCCTCCTCTATTTTCACACTGGGTTACTCTCTCTAATTTACTAATTACAATCCTCTATTTTCACACTGGGTTACTCTCTCTCTCTAATTTACTAATTACAATCCTCCTCTATTTTCACACTGGGTTACTCTCTCTCTCGAATTTAGTAATTACAATCCTCCTCTATTTTCACACTGGGTTACTCTCTCTCTCTAATTTACTAATTACATTCCTCCTCTATTTTCACACTGGGTTACTCTCTCTAATTTACTAATTACAATCCTCTATTTTCACACTGGGTTACTCTCTCTCTCTAATTTACTAATTACATTCCTCGTCTATTTTCTCACCGGGTTACTCTCTTTCTCTAATTTAGTAATTACATTCCTCCTCTATTTTCACACTGGGTTACTCTCTCTCTCTCTAATTAACTAATTACAATCCTCCTCTATTTTCACACTGGGTTACTCTCTCTAATTTACTAATTACAATCCTCTATTTTCACACTGGGTTACTCTCTCTCTCTAAATTACTAATTACATTCCTCCTCTATTTTCACACTGGGTTACTCTCTCTCTCTAATTTAGTAATTACATTCCTCCTCTATTTTCACACTGGGTTACTCTCTCTAATTTACTAATTACATTCCTCCTCTATTTTCACACTGGGTTACTCTCTCTCTCTAATTTATTAATTACATTCCTCCTCTATTTTCACACTGGGTTACTCTCTCTCTAATTTACTAATTACATTCCTCCTCTATTTTCACACTGGGTTACTCTCTATCTGAAATTTATTAATTACATTCCTCCTCTATTTTCACGCTGGGTTACTCTCTCTCTCTAATTTACTAATTACATTCCTCCTCTATTTTCACACTGGGTTACTCTCTTTCTCTAATTTAGTAATTACATTCCTCCTCTATTTTCACACTGGGTTACTCTCTCTCTCTAACTTACTAATTACATTCCTCCTCTATTTTCACACTGGGTTACTCTCGCTCTCTGATTTACTAATTACATTCCTCCTCTATTTTCACACTGGGTTACTCTCTCTCTCTCATTTACTAATTACATTCCTCCTCTATTTTCACACTGGGTTACTCTCTCTCTCTAATTTACTAATTACATTCCTCCTCTATTTTCACACTGGGTTACTCTCTCACTCTAATTTAGTAATTACGTCCCTCCTCTATTTTCACACTGGGTTACTCTCTCTCTCTAATTTACAAATTACATTCCTCCTCTATTTTCACACTGGGTTACTCTCTCTCTCTAATTTGCTAATTACATTCCTCCTCTATTTTCACACTGTTTCTCTCTCTCTCTAATTTACTAATTACATTCCTCCTCTATTTTCACACTGGGTTACTCTCTCTCTCTAATTTACTAATTACATTCCTCCTCTATTTTCACACTGGGTTACTCTCTCTCCCTAATTTACTAATTACATTCCTCCTCTATTTTCACACTGGGTTACTCTCTCTCTCTCTAATTTATTAATTACATTCCTCCTCTATTTTCACACTGGGTCTCTCTCTCTCTAATTTAGAAATTACGTCCCTCCTCTATTTTCACACTGGGTTACTCTCTCTCTCTAATTGAGTAATTACATTCCTCCTCTATTTTCACACTGGGTTACTCTCTCTCTCTAATTTACTAATTTCATTCCTCCTCTATTTTCACACTGGGTTACTCTCTTTCTCTAATTTACTAATTACATTCCTCCTCTATTTTCACACTGGGTTACTCTCTCTCTAATTTACTAATTACATTCCTCCTCTATTTTCACACTGGGTTACTCTCTTTCTCTAATTTACTAATTACAATCCTCCTCTATTTTCACACTGGGTTACTCTCTCTCTCTCTAATTTACTAATTACATTCCTCCTCTATTTTCACACTGGGTTACTCTCTCTCTCTAATTTACTAATTACATTCCTCGTCTATTTTCTCACCGGGTTACTCTCTTTCTCTAATTTAGTAATTACATTCCTCCTCTATTTTCACACTGGGTTAATCTCTCTAATTTACTAATTACATTCCTCCTCTATTTTCACGCTGGGTTACTCTCTCTAATTTACTAATTACATTCCTCCTCTATTTTCACACTGGGTTACTCTCTCTAATTTACTAATTACAATCCTCTATTTTCACACTGGGTTACTCTCTCTCTCTAATTTACTAATTACATTCCTCCTCTATTTTCACACTGGGTTACTCTCTTTCTCTAATTTACTAATTACATTCCTCCTCTATTTTCACACTGGGTTACTCTCTCTCTCTAATTTACTAATTACATTCCTCCTCTATTTTCACACTGGGTTACTCTCTCTCTCTAATTTACTAATTACATCCCTCCTCTATTTTCACACTTGGTTGGTCTCTCTCTAATTTACTAATTACATTCCTCCTCTATTTTCACACTGGGTTACTCTCTCTAATTTACTAATTACATTCCTCCTCTATTTTCACACTGGGTTACTCTCTCTCTCTAATTTACTAATTACAATCCTCCTCTATTTTCACACTGGGTTACTCTCTCTCTCTAATTTAGTAATTACAATCCTCCTCTATTTTCACACTGGGTTACTCTCTCACTCTAATTTACTAATTAAATTCCTCCTCTATTTTCACACTGGGTTACTCTCTCTCTCTAATTTACTAATTACAATCCTCTATTTTCACACTGGGTTACTCTCTCTCTCTAATTTACTAATTACATTCCTCCTCTATTTTCACACTGGGTTACTCTCTCTCTCTAATTTACTAATTACATTCCTCCTCTATTTTCACACTGGGTTACTCTCTCTAATTATTAATTACAATCCTCTATTTTCACACTGGGTTACTCTCTCACTCTAATTTACTAATTACAATCCTGCTCTATTTTCACACTGGGTTACTCTCTCTCTCTAATTTACTAATTAATTTCCTCCTCTATTTTCACACTGGGTCTCTCTCTCTCTAATTTAGTAATTACAATCCTCCTCTACTTTCACACTGGGTTACTCTCTCTCTCTAATTTACTAATTACATTCCTCCTCTATTTTCACACTGGGTTACTCTCTTTCTCTAATTTACTAATTACATTCCTCCTCTATTTTCACACTGGGTTCTCTCTGTAATTTACTAATTATATTCCTCCTCTATTTTCACACTGTCTCTCTCTCTAATTTAGTAATTACATTCCTCCTCTATTTTCACACTGGGTTACTCTCTCTCTCTAATTTACTAATTACATTCCTCCTCTATTTTCACACTGGGTTACTCTCTCTCTCTAATTTACTAATTACATTCCTCCTCTATTTTCACACTGGGTCACTCTCTCTCTCTAATTTACTAATTACATTCCTCCTCTATTTTCACACTGGGTTACTCTCTCTCTCTAATTTACTAATTACATTCCTCCTCTATTTTCACACTGGGTTACTCTCTCTCTCTCTAATTTACTAATTAAATTCCTCCTCTATTTTCACACTGGGTTACTCTCTCTCTAATTTACTAATTACATTCCTCCTCTATTTTCACACTGGGTTACTCTCTCTCTAATTTACTAATTACAATCCTCCTCTATTTTCACACTGGGTTACTCTCTCTCTCTAATTTACTAATTACATACCTCCTCTATTTTCACACTGGGTTACTCTCTCTATTTTACTAATTACAATCCTCTATTTTCACACTGGGTTACTCTCTCTCTAATTTACTAATTACATTCCTCCTCTATTTTCACACTGGGTTACTCTCTCTCTCTAATTTACTAATTACATTCCTCCTCTATTTTCACACTGGGTTACTCTCTCTAATTTACTAATTACAATCCTCTATTTTCACACTGGGTTACTCTCTCTCTCTAATTTACTAATTACAATCCTCCTCTATTTTCACACTGGGTTACTATCTCTCTCTAATTTAGTAATTACAATCCTCCTCTATTTTCACACTGGGTTACTCTCTCACTCTAATTTACTAATTAAATTCCTCCTCTATTTTCACACTGGGTTACTCTCTCTCTCTTATTTACTAATTACATTCCTCCTCTATTTTCACACTGGGTTACTCTCTCTCTCTAGTTTACTAATTACAATCCTCCTCTATTTTCACACTGGGTTACTCTCTCTCTCTAATTTACTAATTACATACCTCCTCTATTTTTACACTGGGTTACTCTCTCTAATTTACTAATTGCAATCCTCTATTTTCACACTGGGTTACTCACTCTCTCTAATTTACTAATTACAATCCTCCTCTATTTTCACACTGGGTTACTCTCTCTCTCTAATTTAGTAATTACAAACCTCCTCTATTTTCACACTTGGTTACTCTCTCTCTCTAATTTACTAATTACATTCCTCCTCTATTTTCACACTGGGTTACTCTCTCTAATTTACTAATTACAATCCTCTATTTTCACACTGGGTTACTCTCTCTCTCTAATTTACTAATTACATTCCTCCTCTATTTTCACGCTGGGTTACTCTCTCTCTCCAATTTACTAATTACATTCCTCCTCTATTTTCACACTGGGTTACTCTCTCTCTCTAATTTAGTAATTACATTCCTCCTCTATTTTCACACTGGGTTACTCTCTCTAATTTACTAATTACATTCCTCCTCTATTTTCACACTGGGTAACTCTCTCTCTCTAATTTATTAATTACATTCCTGCTCTATTTTCACACTGGGTTACTCTCTCTCTCTAATTTACTAATTACATTCCTCCTCTATTTTCACACTGGGTTACTCTCTATCAGAAATTTATTAATTACATTCCTCCTCTATTTTCACACTGGGTTACTCTCTCTCTCTAATTTACTAATTACATTCCTCCTCTAATTTCACACTGGGTTACTCTCTCTAATTTACTAATTACAATCCTCTATTTTCACACTGGGTTACTCTCTCTCTCTAATTTACTAATTACAATCCTCCTCTATTTTCACACTGGGTTACTCTCTCTCTCGAATTTAGTAATTACAATCCTCCTCTATTTTCACACTGGGTTACTCTCTCTCTCTAATTTACTAATTACATTCCTCCTCTATTTTCACACTGGGTTACTCTCTCTAATTTACTAATTACAATCCTCTATTTTCACACTGGGTTACTCTCTCTCTCTAATTTACTAATTACATTCCTCGTCTATTTTCTCACCGGGTTACTCTCTTTCTCTAATTTAGTAATTACATTCCTCCTCTATTTTCACACTGGGTTACTCTCTCTCTCTCTAATTAACTAATTACAATCCTCCTCTATTTTCACACTGGGTTACTCTCTCTAATTTACTAATTACATTCCTCCTCTATTTTCACGCTGGGTTACTCTCTCTAATTTACTAATTACATTCCTCCTCTATTTTCACACTGGGTTACTCTCTCTAATTTACTAATTACAATCCTCTATTTTCACACTGGGTTACTCTCTCTCTCTAATTTACTAATTACATTCCTCCTCTATTTTCACACTGGGTTACTCTCTCTCTCTAATTTACTAATTACATTCCTCCTCTATTTTCACACTGGGTTACTCTCTTTCTCTAATTTAGTAATTACATTCCTCCTCTATTTTCACACTGGGTTACTCTCTCTAATTTACTAATTACATTCCTCCTCTATTTTCACACTGGGTTACTCTCTCTCTCTAATTTACTAATTACATTCCTCCTCTATTTTCACACTGGGTTACTCTCTCTCTAATTTACTAATTACATTCCTCCTCTATTTTCACACTGGGTTACTCTCTATCTGAAATTTATTAATTACATTCCTCCTCTATTTTCACACTGGGTTACTCTCTCTCTCTAATTTACTAATTACATTCCTCCTCTATTTTCACACTGGGTTACTCTCTTTCTCTAATTTAGTAATTACATTCCTCCTCTATTTTCACACTGGGTTACTCTCTCTCTCTAACTTACTAATTACATTCCTCCTCTATTTTCACACTGGGTTACTCTCGCTCTCTGATTTACTAATTACATTCCTCCTCTATTTTCACACTGGGTTACTCTCTCTCTCTCATTTACTAATTACATTCCTCCTCTATTTTCACACTGGGTTACTCTCTCTCTCTAATTTACTAATTACATTCCTCCTCTATTTTCACACTGGGTTACTCTCTCTCTCTAATTTAGTAATTACGTCCCTCCTCTATTTTCACACTGGGTTACTCTCTCTCTCTAATTTACTAATTACATTCCTCCTCTATTTTCACACTGGGTTACTCTCTCTCTCTAATTTGCTAATTACATTCCTCCTCTATTTTCACACTGTTTCTCTCTCTCTCTAATTTACTAATTACATTCCTCCTCTATTTTCACACTGGGTTACTCTCTCTCTCTAATTTACTAATTACATTCCTCCTCTATTTTCACACTGGGTTACTCTCTCACTCTAATTTACTAATTACATTCCTCCTCTATTTTCACGCTGGGTTACTCTCTCTAATTTACTAATTACATTCCTCCTCTATTTTCACACTGGGTTACTCTCTCTAATTTACTAATTACAATCCTCTATTTTCACACTGGGTTACTCTCTCTCTCTAATTTACTAATTACATTCCTCCTCTATTTTCACACTGGGTTACTCTCTCTCTCTAATTTACTAATTACATTCCTCCTCTATTTTCACACTGGGTTACTCTCTTTCTCTAATTTAGTAATTACATTCCTCCTCTATTTTCACACTGGGTTACTCTCTCTAATTTACTAATTACATTCCTCCTCTATTTTCACACTGGGTTACTCTCTCTCTCTAATTTACTAATTACATTCCTCCTCTATTTTCACACTGGGTTACTCTCTCTCTAATTTACTAATTACATTCCTCCTCTATTTTCACACTGGGTTACTCTCTATCTGAAATTTATTAATTACATTCCTCCTCTATTTTCACACTGGGTTACTCTCTCTCTCTAATTTACTAATTACATTCCTCCTCTATTTTCACACTGGGTTACTCTCTTTCTCTAATTTAGTAATTACATTCCTCCTCTATTTTCACACTGGGTTACTCTCTCTCTCTAACTTACTAATTACATTCCTCCTCTATTTTCACACTGGGTTACTCTCGCTCTCTGATTTACTAATTACATTCCTCCTCTATTTTCACACTGGGTTACTCTCTCTCTCTCATTTACTAATTACATTCCTCCTCTATTTTCACACTGGGTTACTCTCTCTCTCTAATTTACTAATTACATTCCTCCTCTATTTTCACACTGGGTTACTCTCTCTCTCTAATTTAGTAATTACGTCCCTCCTCTATTTTCACACTGGGTTACTCTCTCTCTCTAATTTACTAATTACATTCCTCCTCTATTTTCACACTGGGTTACTCTCTCTCTCTAATTTGCTAATTACATTCCTCCTCTATTTTCACACTGTTTCTCTCTCTCTCTAATTTACTAATTACATTCCTCCTCTATTTTCACACTGGGTTACTCTCTCTCTCTAATTTACTAATTACATTCCTCCTCTATTTTCACACTGGGTTACTCTCTCACTCTAATTTACTAATTACATTCCTCCTCTATTTTCACACTGGGTTACTCTCTCTCTCTCTAATTTATTAATTACATTCCTCCTCTATTTTCACACTGGGTCTCTCTCTCTCTAATTTAGATATTACGTCCCTCCTCTATTTTCACACTGGGTTACTCTCTCTCTCTAATTGAGTAATTACATTTCTCCTCTATTTTCACACTGGGTTACTCTCTCTCTCTAATTTACTAATTACATTCCTCCTCTATTTTCACACTGGGTTACTCTCTTTCTCTAATTTACTAATTACATTCCTCCTCTATTTTCACACTGGGTTACTCTCTTTCTCTAATTTACTAATTACAATCCTCCTCTATTTTCACACTGGGTTACTCTCTCTCTCATTTACTAATTACATTCCTCCTCTATTTTCACACTGGGTTACTCTCTCTCTCTAATTTACTAATTACATTCCTCCTCTATTTTCACACTGGGTTACTCTCTCTCTCTAATTTAGTAATTACGTCCCTCCTCTATTTTCACACTGGGTTACTCTCTCTCTCTAATTTACTAATTACATTCCTCCTCTATTTTCACACTGGGTTACTCTCTCTCTCTAATTTGCTAATTACATTCCTCCTCTATTTTCACACTGTTTCTCTCTCTCTCTAATTTACTAATTACATTCCTCCTCTATTTTCACACTGGGTTACTCTCTCTCTCTAATTTACTAATTACATTCCTCCTCTATTTTCACACTGGGTTACTCTCTCACTCTAATTTACTAATTACATTCCTCCTCTATTTTCACACTGGGTTACTCTCTCTCTCTCTAATTTATTAATTACATTCCTCCTCTATTTTCACACTGGGTCTCTCTCTCTCTAATTTAGATATTACGTCCCTCCTCTATTTTCACACTGGGTTACTCTCTCTCTCTAATTGAGTAATTACATTTCTCCTCTATTTTCACACTGGGTTACTCTCTCTCTCTAATTTACTAATTACATTCCTCCTCTATTTTCACACTGGGTTACTCTCTTTCTCTAATTTACTAATTACATTCCTCCTCTATTTTCACACTGGGTTACTCTCTTTCTCTAATTTACTAATTACAATCCTCCTCTATTTTCACACTGGGTTACTCTCTCTCTCTCTAATTTACTAATTACATTCCTCCTCTATTTTCCACTGGGTTACTCTCTCTCTCTAATTTACTAATTACATTCCTCGTCTATTTTCTCACCGGGTTACTCTCTTTCTCTAATTTAGTAATTACATTCCTCCTCTATTTTCACACTGGGTTACTCTCTCTCTCTCTAATTAACTAATTACAATCCTCCTCTATTTTCACACTGGGTTACTCTCTCTAATTTACTAATTACATTCCTCCTCTATTTTCACGCTGGGTTACTCTCTCTAATTTACTAATTACATTCCTCCTCTATTTTAACACTGGGTTACTCTCTCTAATTTACTAATTACAATCCTCTATTTTCACACTGGGTTACTCTCTCTCTCTAATTTACTAATTACATTCCTCCTCTATTTTCACACTGGGTTACTCTCTTTCTCTAATTTACTAATTACATTCCTCCTCTATTTTCACACTGGGTTACTCTCTCTCTCTAATTTACTAATTACATTCCTCCTCTATTTTCACACTGGGTTACTCTCTCTCTCTAATTTACTAATTACATCCCTCCTCTATTTTCACACTGGGTTGGTCTCTCTCTAATTTACTAATTACATTCCTCCTCTATTTTCACACTGGGTTACTCTCTCTAATTTACTAATTACATTCCTCCTCTATTTTCACACTGGGTTACTCTCTCTCTCTAATTTAGTAATTACATTCCTCCTCTATTTTCACACTGGGTTACTCTCTCTATCTAATTTACTAATTACATCCCTCCTCTATTTTCACACTGGGTTGGTCTCTCTCTAATTTACTAATTACATTCCTCCTCTATTTTCACACTGGGTTACTCTCTCTCTCTAATTTACTAATTACATTCCTCCTCTATTTTCACACTGGGTTACTCTCTCTCTCTAATTTACTAATTACATCCCTCCTCTATTTTCACACTGGGTTGGTCTCTCTCTAATTTACTAATCACATTCCTCCTCTATTTTCACACTGGGTTACTCTCTCTAATTTACTAATTACATTCCTCCTCTATTTTCACACTGGGTTACTCTCTCTCTCTAATTTACTAATTACATTCCTCCTCTATTTTCACACTGGGTTACTCTCTCTCTCTAATTTACTAATTACATCCCTCCTCTATTTTCACACTGGGTTGGTCTCTCTCTAATTTACTAATTACATTCCTCCTCTATTTTCACACTGGGTTCCTCTCTCTCTCTAATTAACTAATTACATCCCTCCTCTATTTTCACACTGGGTTACTCTCTCTCTAATTTAGTAATTACATTCCTCCTCTATTTTCACACTGGGTTACTCTCTCTCTCTAATTTATTAATTACATCCCTCCTCTATTTTCACACTGGGTTACTCTCTCTCTCTAATTTACTAATTACATTCCTCCTCTATTTTCACACGGGGTTACTCTCTCTAATTTACTAATTACAATCCTCCATTTTCACACTGGGTTACTCTCTCTCTCTAATTTAGTAATTACATTCCTCCGCTATTTTCACACTGGTTTACTCTCGCTCTCTAATTTACTAATTACATTCCTCCTCTATTTTCACACTGGGTTACTCTCTCTCTCTAATTTACTAATTACAATCCTCCTCTATTTTCACACTGGGTTACTCTCTCTCTCTAATTTAGTAATTACAATCCTCCTCTATTTTCACACTGGGTTACTCTCTCACTCTAATTTACTAATTAAATTCCTCCTCTATTTTCACACTGGGTTACTCTCTCTCTCTAATTTACTAATTACATGCCTCCTCTATTTTCACACTGGGTTACTCTCTCTAATTTACTAATTACAATCCTCTATTTTCAAACTGGGTTACTCTCTCTCTCTAATTTACTAATTACAATCCTCCTTTATTTTCACACTGGGTTACTCTCTCTCTCTCTAATTTAGTAATTACAATCCTCCTCTATTTTCACACTGGGTTACTCTCTCTCTCTAATTTACTAAATACATTCCTCGCCTATTTTCACACTGGGTTACTCTCTCTAATTTACTAATTACAATCCTCTATTTTCACACTGGGTTACTCTCTCTCTAATTTACTAATTACATTCCTCCTCTATTTTCACACTGGGTTACTCTCTCTCTCTAATTTACTAATTACATTCCTCCTCTATTTTCACACTGGGTTACTCTCTCTAATTTACTAATTACAATCCTCTATTTTCACACTGGGTTACTCTCTCTCTCTAATTTACTAATTACAATCCTCCTCTATTTTCACACTGGCTTACTATCTCTCTCTAATTTAGTAATTACAATCCTCCTCTATTTTCACACTGGGTTACTCTCTCACTCTAATTTACTAATTAAATTCCTCCTCTATTTTCACACTGGGTTACTCTCTCTCTCTTATTTACTAATTACATTCCTCCTCTATTTTCACACTGGGTTACTCTCTCTCTCTAGTTTACTAATTACAATCCTCCTCTATTTTCACACTGGGTTACTCTCTCTCTCTAATTTACTAATTACATACCTCCTCTATTTTTACACTGGGTTACTCTCTCTAATTTACTAATTGCAATCCTCTATTTTCACACTGGGTTACTCACTCTCTCTAATTTACTAATTACAATCCTCCTCTATTTTCACACTGGGTTACTCTCTCTCTCTAATTTAGTAATTACAAACCTCCTCTATTTTCACACTGGGTTACTCTCTCTCTCTAATTTACTAATTACATTCCTCCTCTATTTTCACGCTGGGTTACTCTCTCTCTCCAATTTACTAATTACATTCCTCCTCTATTTTCACACTGGGTTACTCTCTCTCTCTAACTTACTAATTACATTCCTCCTCTATTTTCACACTGGGTTACTCTCGCTCTCTGATTTACTAATTACATTCCTCCTCTATTTTCACACTGGGTTACTCTCTCTCTCTCATTTACTAATTACATTCCTCCTCTATTTACACACTGGGTTACTCTCTCTCTCTAATTTACTAATTACATTCCTCCTCTATTTTCACACTGGGTTACTCTCTCTCTCTAATTTAGTAATTACGTCCCTCCTCTATTTTCACACTGGGTTACTCTCTCTCTCTAATTTACTAATTACATTCCTCCTCTATTTTCACACTGGGTTACTCTCTCTCTCTAATTTGCTAATTACATTCCTCCTCTATTTTCACACTGTTTCTCTCTCTCTCTAATTTACTAATTACATTCCTCCTCTATTTTCACACTGGGTTACTCTCTCTCTCTAATTTACTAATTACATTCCTCCTCTATTTTCACACTGGGTTACTCTCTCTCTCTAATTTACTAATTACATTCCTCCTCTATTTTCACACTGGGTTACTCTCTCTCTCTCTAATTTATTAATTACATTCCTCCTCTATTTTCACACTGGGTCTCTCTCTCTCTAATTTAGAAATTACGTCCCTCCTCTATTTTCACACTGGGTTACTCTCTCTCTCTAATTTACTAATTACATTCCTCCTCTATTTTCACACTGGGTTACTCTCTTTCTCTAATTTACTAATTACATTCCTCGTCTATTTTCACACTGGGTTACTCTCTTTCTCTAATTTAGTAATTACATTCCTCCTCTATTTTCACACTGGGTTACTCTCTTTCTCTAATTTAGTAATTACATTCCTCCTCTATTTTCACACTGGGTTACTCTCTCTCTAATTAACTAATTACAATCCTCCTCTATTTTGACATCGGGTTACTCTCTCTAATTTACTAATTACATTCCTCCTCTATTTTCACGCTGGGTTACTCTCTCTAATTTACTAATTACATTCCTCCTCTATTTTCACACTGGGTTACTCTCTCTAATTTACTAATTACAATCCTCTATTTTCACACTGGGTTACTCTCTCTCTCTAATTTACTAATTACATTCCTCCTCTATTTTCACACTGGGTTACTCTCTTTCTCTAATATACTAATTACATTCCTCCTCTATTTTCACACTGGGTTACTCTCTCTCTCTAATTTACTAATTACATTCCTCCTCTATTTTCACACTGGGTTACTCTCTCTCTCTAATTTACTAATTACATCCCTCCTCTATTTTCACACTGGGTTGGTCTCTCTCTAATTTACTAATTACATTCCTCCTCTATTTTCACACTGGGTTACTCTCTCTAATTTACTAATTACATTCCTCCTCTATTTTCACACTGGGTTACTCTCTCTCTAATTTAGTAATTACATTCCTCCTCTATTTTCACACTGGGTTACTCTCTCTATCTAATTTACTAATTACATCCCTCCTCTATTTTCACACTGGGTTGGTCTCTCTCTAATTTACTAATTACATTCCTCCTCTATTTTCACACTGGGTTACTCTCTCTCTCTAATTTACTAATTACATTCCTCCTCTATTTTCACACTGGGTTACTCTCTCTCTCTAATTTACTAATTACATTCCTCCTCTATTTTCACACTGGGTTACTCTCTCTAATTTACTAATTACAATCCTCCATTTTCACACTGGGTTACTCTCTCTCTCTAATTTAGTAATTACATTCCTCCGCTATTTTCACACTGGGTTACTCTCGCTCTCTAATTTACTAATTACATTCCTCCTCTATTTTCACACTGGGTTACTCTCTCTCTCTAATTTACTAATTACATTCCTCCTCTATTTTCACACTGGGTTACTCTCTCTAATTTACTAATTACAATCCTCTATTTTCACACTGGGTTACTCTCTCTCCCTAATTTACAAATTACAATCCTCCTCTATTTTCACACTGGGTTACTCTCTCTCTCTAATTTAGTAATTACGTCCCTCCTCTATTTTCACACTGGGTTACTCTCTCTCTCTAATTTACTAATTACATTCCTCCTCTATTTTCACACTGGGTTACTCTCTCTCTCTAATTTGCTAATTACATTCCTCCTCTATTTTCACACTGTTTCTCTCTCTCTCTAATTTACTAATTACATTCCTCCTCTATTTTCACACTGGGTTACTCTCTCTCTCTAATTTACTAATTACATTCCTCCTCTATTTTCACACTGGGTTACTCTCTCACTCTAATTTACTAATTACATTCCTCCTCTATTTTCACACTGGGTTACTCTCTCTCTCTCTAATTTATTAATTACATTCCTCCTCTATTTTCACACTGGGTCTCTCTCTCTCTAATTTAGATATTACGTCCCTCCACTATTTTCACACTGGGTTACTCTCTCTCTCTAATTGAGTAATTACATTTCTCCTCTATTTTCACACTGGGTTACTCTCTCTCTCTAATTTACTAATTACATTCCTCCTCTATTTTCACACTGGGTTACTCTCTTTCTCTAATTTACTAATTACAATCCTCCTCTATTTTCACACTGGGTTACTCTCTCTCTCTAATTTACTAATTACATTCCTCCTCTATTTTCACACTGGGTTACTCTCTCTAATTTACTAATTACAATCCTCTATTTTCACACTGGGTTACTCTCTCTCTCTAATTTACTAATTACATTCCTCGTCTATTTTCTCACCGGGTTACTCTCATTCTCTAATTTAGTAATTACATTCCTCCTCTATTTTCACACTGCGTTACTCTCTCTCTCTCTAATTAACTAATTACAATCCTCCTCTATTTTCACACTGGGATACTCTCTCTAATTTACTAATTACATTCCTCCTCTATTTTCACACTGGGTTACTCTCTCTAATTTACTAATTACATTCCTCCTCTATTTTCACACTGGGTTACTCTCTCTAATTTACTAATTACAATCCTCTATTTTCAAAATGGGTTACTCTCTCTCTCTAATTTACTAATTACATTCCTCCTCTATTTTCACACTGGGTTACTCTCTCTCTCTAATTTACTAATTACATTCCTCCTCTATTTTCACACTGGGTTACTCTCTCTCTCTAATTTACTAATTACATTCCTCCTCTATTTTCACACTGGGTTACTCTCTCTCTCTAATTTATTAATTACATTCCTCCTCTATTTTCACACTGGGTTACACTCTCTCTAATTTACTAATTACATTCCTCCTCTATTTTCACACTGGGTTACTCTCTATCTGAAATTTATTAATTACATTCCTCCTCTATTTTCACGCTGGGTTACTCTCTCTCTCTAATTTACTAATGACATTCCTCCTCTATTTTCACACTGGGTTACTCTCTTTCTCTAATTTAGTAATTACATTCCTCCTCTATTTTCACACTGGGTTACTCTCTCTCTCTAACTTACTAATTACATTCCTCCTCTATTTTCACACTGGGTTACTCTCGCTCTCTGATTTACTAATTACATTCCTCCTCTATTTTCACACTGGGTTACTCTCTCTCTCTCATTTACTAATTACATTCCTCCTCTATTTTCACACTGGGTTACTCTCTCTCTCTAATTTACTAATTACATTCCTCCTCTATTTTCACACTGGGTTACTCTCTCTCTCTAATTTAGTAATTACGTCCCTCCTCTATTTTCACACTGGGTTACTCTCTCTCTCTAATTTACTAATTACATTCCTCCTCTATTTTCACACTGGGTTACTCTCTCTCTCTAATTTGCTAATTACATTCCTCCTCTATTTTCACACTGTTTCTCTCTCTCTCTAATTTACTAATTACATTCCTCCTCTATTTTCACACTGGGTTACTCTCTCGCTCTAATTTACTAATTACATTCCTCCTCTATTTTCACACTGGGTTACTCTCTCTCTCTAATTTACTAATTACATTCCTCCTCTATTTTCACACTGGGTTACTCTCTCTCTCTCTAATTTATTAATTACATTCCTCCTCTATTTTCACACTGGGTCTCTCTCTCTCTAATTTAGAAATTACGTCCCTCCTCTATTTTCACACTGGGTTACTCTCTCTCTCTAATTGAGTAATTACATTCCTCCTCTATTTTCACGCTGGGTTACTCTCTCTAATTTACTAATTACATTCCTCCTCTATTTTCACACTGGGTTACTCTCTCTAATTTACTAATTACAATCCTCTATTTTCACACTGGGTTACTCTCTCTCTCTAATTTACTAATTACATTCCTCCTCTATTTTCACACTGGGTTACTCTCTTTCTCTAATTTACTAATTACATTCCTCCTCTATTTTCACACTGGGTTACTCTCTCTCTCTAATTTACTAATTACATTCCTCCTCTATTTTCACACTGGGTTACTCTCTCTCTCTAATTTACTAATTACATCCCTCCTCTATTTTCACACTGGGTTGGTCTCTCTCTAATTTACTAATTACATTCCTCCTCTATTTTCACACTGGGTTACTCTCTCTAATTTACTAATTACATTCCTCCTCTATTTTCACACTGGGTTACTCTCTCTCTCTAATTTAGTAATTACATTCCTCCTCTATTTTCACACTGGGTTACTCTCTCTATCTAATTAACTAATTACATCCCTCCTCTATTTTCACACTGGGTTGGTCTCTCTCTAATTTACTAATTACATTCCTCCTCTATTTTCACACTGGGTTACTCTCTCTCTCTAATTTACTAATTACATTCCTCCTCTATTTTCACACTGGGTTACTCTCTCTCTCTAATTTACTAATTACATCCCTCCTCTATTTTCACACTGGGTTGGTCTCTCTCTAATTTACTAATCACATTCCTCCTCTATTTTCACACTGGGTTACTCTCTCTAATTTACAAATTACATTCCTCCTCTATTTTCACACTGGGTTACTCTCTCTAATTTACTAATTACATTCCTCCTCTATTTTCACACTGGGTTACTCTCTCTCTCTAATTTATTAATTACATTCCTTCTCTATTTTCACACTGGGTTACTCTCTCTCTAATTTACTAATTACATTCCTCCTCTATTTTCACACTGGGTTACTCTCTATCTGAAATTTATTAATTACATTCCTCCTCTATTTTCACGCTGGGTTACTCTCTCTCTCTAATTTACTAATTACATTCCTCCTCTATTTTCACACTGGGTTACTCTCTTTCTCTAATTTAGTAATTACATTCCTCCTCTATTTTCACACTGGGTTACTCTCTCTCTCTAACTTACTAATTACATTCCTCCTCTATTTTCACACTGGGTTACTCTCGCTCTCTGATTTACTAATTACATTCCTCCTCTATTTTCACACTGGGTTACTCTCTCTCTCTCATTTACTAATTACATTCCTCCTCTATTTACACACTGGGTTACTCTCTCTCTCTAATTTACTAATTACATTCCTCCTCTATTTTCACACTGGGTTACTCTCTCTCTCTAATTTAGTAATTACGTCCCTCCTCTATTTTCACACTGGGTTACTCTCTCTCTCTAATTTACTAATTACATTCCTCCTCTATTTTCACACTGGGTTACTCTCTCTCTCTAATTTGCTAATTACATTCCTCCTCTATTTTCACACTGTTTCTCTCTCTCTCTAATTTACTAATTACATTCCTCCTCTATTTTCACACTGGGTTACTTTCTCTCTCTAATTTACTAATTACATTCCTCCTCTATTTTCACACTGGGTTACTCTCTCTCTCTAATTTACTAATTACATTCCTCCTCTATTTTCACACTGGGTTACTCTCTCTCTCTCTAATTTATTAATTACATTCCTCCTCTATTTTCACACTGGGTCTCTCTCTCTCTAATTTAGAAATTACGTCCCTCCTCTATTTTCACACTGGGTTACTCTCTCTCTCTAATTGAGTAATTACATTCCTCCTCTATTTTCACACTGGGTTACTCTCTCTCTCTAATTTACTAATTACATTCCTCCTCTATTTTCACACTGGGTTACTCTCTTTCTCTAATTTACTAATTACATTCCTCGTCTATTTTCACACTGGGTTACTCTCTTTCTCTAATTTAGTAATTACATTCCTCCTCTATTTTCACACTGGGTTACTCTATTTCTCTAATTTAGTAATTACATTCCTCCTCTATTTTCACACTGGGTTACTCTCTCTCTCTCTAATTAACTAATTACAATCCTCCTCTATTTTCACATCGGGTTACTCTCTCTAATTTACTAATTACATTCCTCCTCTATTTTCACGCTGGGTTACTCTCTCTAATTTACTAATTACATTCCTCCTCTATTTTCACACTGGGTTACTCTCTCTAATTTACTAATTACAATCCTCTATTTTCACATTGGGTTACTCTCTCTCTCTAATTTACTAATTACATTCCTCCTCTATTTTCACACTGGGTTACTCTCTTTCTCTAATTTACTAATTACATTCCTCCTCTATTTTCACACTGGGTTACTCTCTCTCTCTAATTTACTAATTACATTCCTCCTCTATTTTCACACTGGGTTACTCTCTCTCTCTAATTTAGTAATTACATTCCTCCTCTATTTTCACACTGGGTTACTCTCTCTATCTAATTTACTAATTACATCCCTCCTCTATTTTCACACAGGGTTGGTCTCTCTCTAATTTACTAATTACATTCCTCCTCTATTTTCACACTGGGTTACTCTCTCTCTCTAATTTACTAATTACATTCCTCCTCTATTTTCACACTGGGTTACTCTCTCTCTCTAATTTACTAATTACATCCCTCCTCTATTTTAACACTGGGTTGGTCTCTCTCTAATTTACTAATCACATTCCTCCTCTATTTTCACACTGGGTTACTCTCTCTAATTTACTAATTACATTCCTCCTCTATTTTCACACTGGGTTACTCTCTCTAATTTACTAATTACATTCCTCCTCTATTTTCACACTGGGTTACTCTCTCTCTCTAATTTACTAATTACATTCCTCCTCTATTTTCACACTGGGTTACTCTCTCTCTCTAATTTACTAATTACATCCCTCCTCTATTTTCACACTGGGTTGGTCTCTCTCTAATTTACTAATTACATTCCTCCTCTATTTTCACACTGGGTTACTCTCTCTCTCTAATTAACTAATTACATCCCTCCTCTATTTTCACACTGGGTTACTCTCTCTCTAATTTAGTAATTACATTCCTCCTCTATTTTCACACTGGGTTACTCTCTCTCTCTAATTTATTAATTACGTCCCTCCTCTATTTTCACACTGGGTTACTCTCTCTCTCTAATTTACTAATTACATTCCTCCTCTATTTTCACACTGGGTTACTCTCTCTAATTTACTAATTACAATCCTCCATTTTCACACTGGGTTACTCTCTCTCTCTAATTTAGTAATTACATTCCTCCGCTATTTTCACACTGGGTTACTCTCGCTCTCTAATTTATTAATTACATTCCTCCTCTATTTTCACGCTGGGTTACTCTCTCTCTCTAATTTACTAATTACATTCCTCCTCTATTTTCACACTGGGTTACTCTCTTTCTCTAATTTAGTAATTACATTCCTCCTCTATTTTCACACTGGGTTACTCTCTCTCTCTAACTTACTAATTACATTCCTCCTCTATTTTCACACTGGGTTACTCTCGCTCTCTGATTTACTAATTACATTCCTCCTCTATTTTCACACTGGGTTACTCTCTCTCTCTCATTTACTAATTACATTCCTCCTCTATTTACACACTGGGTTACTCTCTCTCTCTAATTTACTAATTACATTCCTCCTCTATTTTCACACTGGGTTACTCTCTCTCTCTAATTTAGTAATTACGTCCCTCCTCTATTTTCACACTGGGTTACTCTCTCTCTCTAATTTACTAATTACATTCCTCCTCTATTTTCACACTGGGTTACTCTCTCTCTCTAATTTGCTAATTACATTCCTCCTCTATTTTCACACTGTTTCTCTCTCTCTCTAATTTACTAATTACATTCCTCCTCTATTTTCACACTGGGTTACTTTCTCTCTCTAATTTACTAATTACATTCCTCCTCTATTTTCACACTGGGTTACTCTCTCTCTCTAATTTACTAATTACATTCCTCCTCTATTTTCACACTGGGTTACTCTCTCTCTCTCTAATTTATTAATTACATTCCTCCTCTATTTTCACACTGGGTCTCTCTCTCTCTAATTTAGAAATTACGTCCCTCCTCTATTTTCACACTGGGTTACTCTCTCTCTCTAATTGAGTAATTACATTCCTCCTCTATTTTCACACTGGGTTACTCTCTCTCTCTAATTTACTAATTACATTCCTCCTCTATTTTCACACTGGGTTACTCTCTTTCTCTAATTTACTAATTACATTCCTCGTCTATTTTCACACTGGGTTACTCTCTTTCTCTAATTTAGTAATTACATTCCTCCTCTATTTTCACACTGGGTTACTCTATTTCTCTAATTTAGTAATTACATTCCTCCTCTATTTTCACACTGGGTTACTCTCTCTCTCTCTAATTAACTAATTACAATCCTCCTCTATTTTCACATCGGGTTACTCTCTCTAATTTACTAATTACATTCCTCCTCTATTTTCACGCTGGGTTACTCTCTCTAATTTACTAATTACATTCCTCCTCTATTTTCACACTGGGTTACTCTCTCTAATTTACTAATTACAATCCTCTATTTTCACATTGGGTTACTCTCTCTCTCTAATTTACTAATTACATTCCTCCTCTATTTTCACACTGGGTTACTCTCTTTCTCTAATTTACTAATTACATTCCTCCTCTATTTTCACACTGGGTTACTCTCTCTCTCTAATTTACTAATTACATTCCTCCTCTATTTTCACACTGGGTTACTCTCTCTCTCTAATTTAGTAATTACATTCCTCCTCTATTTTCACACTGGGTTACTCTCTCTATCTAATTTACTAATTACATCCCTCCTCTATTTTCACACAGGGTTGGTCTCTCTCTAATTTACTAATTACATTCCTCCTCTATTTTCACACTGGGTTACTCTCTCTCTCTAATTTACTAATTACATTCCTCCTCTATTTTCACACTGGGTTACTCTCTCTCTCTAATTTACTAATTACATCCCTCCTCTATTTTAACACTGGGTTGGTCTCTCTCTAATTTACTAATCACATTCCTCCTCTATTTTCACACTGGGTTACTCTCTCTAATTTACTAATTACATTCCTCCTCTATTTTCACACTGGGTTACTCTCTCTAATTTACTAATTACATTCCTCCTCTATTTTCACACTGGGTTACTCTCTCTCTCTAATTTACTAATTACATTCCTCCTCTATTTTCACACTGGGTTACTCTCTCTCTCTAATTTACTAATTACATCCCTCCTCTATTTTCACACTGGGTTGGTCTCTCTCTAATTTACTAATTACATTCCTCCTCTATTTTCACACTGGGTTACTCTCTCTCTCTAATTAACTAATTACATCCCTCCTCTATTTTCACACTGGGTTACTCTCTCTCTAATTTAGTAATTACATTCCTCCTCTATTTTCACACTGGGTTACTCTCTCTCTCTAATTTATTAATTACGTCCCTCCTCTATTTTCACACTGGGTTACTCTCTCTCTCTAATTTACTAATTACATTCCTCCTCTATTTTCACACTGGGTTACTCTCTCTAATTTACTAATTACAATCCTCCATTTTCACACTGGGTTACTCTCTCTCTCTAATTTAGTAATTACATTCCTCCGCTATTTTCACACTGGGTTACTCTCGCTCTCTAATTTACTAATTACATTCCTCCTCTATTTTCACACTGGGTTACTCTCTCTCTCTAATTTACTAATTACATTCCTCCTCTATTTTCACACTGGGTTACTCTCTCTAATTTACTAATTACAATCCTCTATTTTCACACTGGGTTACTCTCTCTCCCTAATTTACTAATTACAATCCTCCTCTATTTTCACACTGGGTTACTCTCTCTCTCTAATTTAGTAATTACAATCCTCCTCTATTTTCACACTGGGTTACTCTCTCACTCTAATTTACTAATTAAATTCCTCCTCTATTTTCACGCTGGGTTACTCTCTCTCTCTAATTTACTAATTACATTCCTCCTCTATTTTCACACTGGGTTACTCTCTCTAATTTACTAATTACAATCCTCTATTTTCAAACTGGGTTACTCTCTCTCTCTAATTTACTAATTACAATCCTCCTTTATTTTCACACTGGGTTACTCTCTCTCTCTCTAATTTAGTAATTACAATCCTCCTCTATTTTCACACTGGGTTACTCTCTCTCTCTAATTTACTAATTACATTCCTCCTCTATTTTCACACTGGGTTACTCTCTCTAATTTACTAATTACAATCCTCTATTTTCACACTGGGTTACTCTCTCTCTCTAATTTACTAATTACATTCCTCCTCTATTTTCACGCTGGGTTACTCTCTCTCTCTAATTTACTAATTACATTCCTCCTCTATTTTCACACTGGGTTACTCACTCTCTCCAATTTAGTAATTACATTCCTCCTCTATTTTCACACTGGGTTACTCTCTCTAATTTACTAATTACATTCCTCCTCTATTTTCAAACTGGGTTACTCTCTCTCTCTAATTTATTAATTACATTCCGGCTCTATTTTCACACTGGGTTACTCTCTCTCTCTAATTTACTAATTACATTCCTCCTCTATTTTCACACTGGGTTACTCTCTATCTGAAATTTATTAATTACATTCCTCCTCTATTTTCACGCTGGGTTACTCTCTCTCTCTAATTTACTAATTACATTCCTCCTCTATTTTCACACTGGGTTACTCTCTTTCTCTAATTTAGTAATTACATTCCTCCTCCATTTTCACACTGGGTTACTCTCTCTCTCTAATTTACTAATTACATTCCTCCTCTATTTTCACACTGGGTTACTCTCGCTCACTGATTTACTAATTACATTCCTCCTCTATTTTCACACTGGGTTACTCTCTCTCTCTCATTTACTAATTACATTCCTCCTCTATTTTCACACTGGGTTACTCTCCCTCTCTAATTTACTAATTACATTCCTCCTCTATTTTCACACTGGGTTACTCTCTCTCTCTAATTTAGTAATTACGTCCCTCCTCTATTTTCACACTGGGTTAATCTCTATCTCTAATTTAGTAATTACATTCCTCCTCTATTTTCACACTGGGTTACTCTCTCTCTCTAATTTGCTAATTACATTCCTCCTCTATTTTCACACTGTTTCTCTCTCTCTCTAATTTACTAATTACATTCCTCCTCTATTTTCACACTGGGTTACTCTCTCTCTCTAATTTACTAATTACATTCCTCCTCTATTTTCACACTGGGTTACTCTCTCTCTCTAATTTACTAATTACATTCCTCCTCTATTTTCACACTGGGTTACTCTCTCTCTCTCTAATTTATTAATTACATTCCTCCTATATTTTCACACTGGGTCTCTCTCTCTCTAATTTAGTAATTACGTCCCCCCTCTATTTTCACACTGGGTTACTCTCTCTCTCTAATTTAGTAATTACATTCCTCCTCCATTTTCACACTGGGTTACTCTCCCTCTCTAATTTACTAATTACATTCCTCCTCTATTTTCACACTGGGTTACTCTCTTTCTATAATTTACTAATTACATTCCTCCTCTATTTTCACACTGGGATACTCTCTCTCTCTAATTTACTAATTACATTCCTCCTCTATTTTCACACTGGGTTACTCTTTTTCTCTAATTTACTAATCACAATCCTCCTCTAATTTCACACTGGGTTACTCCCTCTCTCTAATTTACTAATTACAATCCTCCTCTATTTTCACACTGGGTTACTCTCTCTCTCTAATTTAGTAATTACAATCCTCCTCTATTTTCACACTGGGTTACTCTCTCTCTCTAATTTACTAATTACATTCCTCCTCTATTTTCACACTGGGTTACTCTCTCTTATTTACTAATTACAATCCTCTATTTTCACATTGGGTTACTCTCTCTCTCTAATTTACTAATTACATTCCTCCTCTATTTTCACGCTGGGTTACTCTCTCTCTCTCTAATTTACTAATTACATTCCTCCTCTATTTTCACACTGGGTTACTCTCTCTCCCTAATTTAGTAATTACATTCCTCCTCTATTTTCACACTGGGTTACTCTCTCTAATTTACTAATTACATTCCTCCTCCATTTTCACACTGGGTTACTCTCTCTCTCTAATTTACTAATTACATTCCTGCTCTATTTTCACACTGGGTTACTCTCTCTTTCTAATTTACTAATTACATTCCTCCTCTATTTTCACACTGGGTTACTCTCTATCTGAAATTTATTAATTACATTCCTCCTCTATTTTCACGCTGGGTTACTCTCTCTCTCTAATTTACTAATTACATTCCTCCTCTATTTTCACACTGGGTTACTCTCTTTCTCTAAATTAGTAATTACATTCCTCCTCTATTTTCACACTGGGTTACTCTGTCTCTCTAATTTACTAATTACATTCCTCCTCTATTTTCACACTGGGTTACTCTCGCTCTCTGATTTACTAATTACATTCCTCCTCTATTTTCACACTGGGTTACTCTCTCTCTCTCATTTACTAATTACATTCCTCCTCTATTTTCACACTGGGTTACTCTCTCTCTCTAATTTACTAATTACATTCCTCCTCTATTTTCACACTGGGTTACTCTCTCTCTCTAATTTAGTAATTACGTCCCTCCTCTATTTTCACACTGGGTTACTCTCTCTCTCTAATTTACTAATTAATTTCCTCCTCTATTTTCACACTGGGTCTCTCTCTCTCTAATTTAGTAATTACAATCCTCCTCTACTTTCACACTGGGTTACTCTCTCTCTCTAATTTACTAATTACATTCCTCCTCTATTTTCACACTGGGTTACTCTCTTTCTCTAATTTACTAATTACATTCCTCCTCTATTTTCACACTGGGTTACTCTCTCTCTCTAATTTACTAATTACATTCCTCCTCTATTTTCACACTGTCTCTCGCTCTAATTTAGTAATTACATTCCTCCTCTATTTTCACACTGGGTTACTCTCTCTAATTTACTAATTACAATCCTCTATTTTCACACTGGGTTACTCTCTCTCTCTAATTTACTAATTACAATCCTCCTCTATTTTCACACTGGGTTACTCTCTCTCTCTAATTTAGTAATTACAATCCTCCTCTATTTTCACACTGGGTTACTCTCTCACTCTTATTTACTAATTAAATTCCTCCTCTATTTTCACACTGGGTTACTCTCTCTCTCTAATTTACTAATTACATTCCTCCTCTATTTTCACACTGGGTTACTCTCTCTCTAATTTACTAATTACAATCCTCCTCTATTTTCACACTGGGTTACTCTCTCTGTCTAATTTACTAATTACATACCTCCTCTATTTTTACACTGGGTTACTCTCTCTAATTTACTAATTACAATCCTCTATTTTCACACTGGGTTACTCTCTCTCTCTAATTTACTAATTACATTCCTCCTCTATTTTCACACTGGGTTACTCTCTCTCTCTAATTTACTAATTACATTCCTCCGCTATTTTCACACTGGGTTACTCTCTCTAATTTACTAATTACAATCCTCTATTTTCACACTGGGTTACTCTCTCTCTCTAATTTACTAATTACAATCCTCTATTTTCACACTGGGTTACTCACTCTCTCTCTAATTTAGTAATTACAATCCTCCTCTATTTTCACACTGGGTTACTCTCTCTCTCTAATTTACTAATTACATTCCTCCTCTATTTTCACACTGGGTTACTCTCTCTAATTTACTAATTACAATCCTCTATTTTCACACTGGGTTACTCTCTCTCTCTAATTTACTAATTACATTCCTCCTCTATTTTCACGCTGGGTTACTCTCTCTCTCTAATTTACTAATTACATTCCTCCTCTATTTTCACACTGGGTTACTCTCTCTAATTTAGTAATTACATTCCTCCTCTATTTTCACACTGGGTTACTCTCTCTAATTTACTAATTACATTCCTCCTCTATTTTCACACTGGGTTACTCTCTCTCTCTAATTTATTAATTACATTCCTGCTCTATTTTCACACTGGGTTACTCTCTCTCTCTTATTTACTAATTACATTCCTCCTCTATTTTCACACTGGGTTACTCTCTATCTGAAATTTATTAATTACATTCCTCCTCTATTTTCACGCAGGGTTACTCTCTCTCTCTAATTTACTAATTACATTCCTCCTCTATTTTCACACTGGGTTACTCTCTTTCTCTAACTTACTAATTACATTCCTCCTCTATTTTCACACTGGGTTACTCTCGCTCTCTGATTTACTAATTACATTCCTCCTCTATTTTCACACTGGGTTACTCTCTCTCTCTCATTTACTAATTACATTCCTCCTCTATTTTCACACTGGGTTACTCTCTCTCTCTAATTTACTAATTACATTCCTCCTCTATTTTCACACTGGGTTACTCTCTCTCTCTAATTTAGTAATTACGTCCCTCCTCTATTTTCACACTGGGTTACTCTCTCTCTCTAATTTAGTAATTACATTCCTCCTCTATTTTCACACTGGGTTACTCTCTCTCTCTAATTTGCTAATTACATTCCTCCTCTATTTTCACACTGTTTCTCTCTCTCTCTAATTTACTAATTACATTCCTCCTCTATTTTCACACTGGGTTACTCTCTCTCTCTAATTTACTAATTACATTCCTCCTCTATTTTCACACTGGGTTACTCTCTCTCTCTAATTTACTAATTACATTCCTCCTCTATTTTCACACTGGGTTACTCTCTCTCTCTCTAATTTATTAATTACATTCCTCCTCTATTTTCACACTGGGTCTCTCTCTCTCTAATTTAGTAATTACGTCCCTCCTCTATTTTCACACTGGGTTACTCTCTCTCTCTAATTTAGTAATTACATTCCTCCTCTATTTTCACACTGGGTTACTCTCTCTCTCTAATTTACTAATTACATTCCTCCTCTATTTTCACACTGGGTTACTCTCTTTCTCTAATTTACTAATTACATTCCTCCTCTATTTTCACACTGGGTTACTCTCTCTCTCTAATTTACTAATTACAATCCTCCTCTATTTTCACACTGGGTTACTCTCTCTCTCTCTAATTTACTAATTACAATCCTCCTCTATTTTCACACTGGGTTACTCTCTCTAATTTACTAATTACATTCCTCCTCTATTTTCACGCTGGGTTACTCTCTCTAATTTACTAATGACATTCCTCCTCTATTTTCACACTGGGTTACTCTCTCTAATTTACTAATTACAATCCTCTATTTTCACACTGGTTTACTCACTCTCTCTAATTTACTAATTACAATCCTCCTCTATTTTCACACTAGGTTACTCTCTCTCTCTAATTTACTAATTACATTCCTCCTCTATTTTCACACTGGGTTACTCTCTCTCTCTAATTTACTAATTACATTCCTCCTCTATTTTCACACTGGGTTACTCTCTCTAATTTACTAATTACAATCCTCTATTTTCACACTGGGTTACTCTCTCTCTAATTTACTAATTACAATCCTCCTCTATTTTCACACTGGGTTACTCTCTCTCTCTCTAATTTAGTAATTACAATCCTCCTCTATTTTCACACTGGGTTACTCTCTCTCTCTAATTTACTAATTACATTCCTCCTCTATTTTCACACTGGGTTACTCTCTCTAATTTACTAATTACAATCCTCTATTTTCACACTGGGTTACTCTCTCTCTCTAATTTACTAATTACATTCCTCTATTTTCACACTGGGTTACTCTCTCTCTCTAATTTACTAATTACATTCCTCCAACTACTATCAAGATGGATCAGACTCTGCTCATCAACCAGACTCCAGCTACTAACAAAATGGATCAGACTCTGCTCTTCAACCAGCCTCCAACTACTAACAAGATGGGTCAGGCTCTGCCCTTCAACCAGACTCCAACTACTTTCAAGATGGATCAGACTCTGCTCTACAACCAGATTCCAGCTACTAACAAGATGGGTCAGGCTCTAGTCTTCAAACAGACTCCAACTACTATCAAGATGGATCAGACTCTGCTCTTCAACCAGACTCCAGCTAGAAACAAGATGGGTCAGGCTCTGCTCTTCAACCAGACTCCAACTTCAAGCAAGAAGATCAGACTCTGCTCATCAACCAGACTCCAGCTACTAACAAGAGAGGTCAGGCTCTGCTCTTCAACCAGACTCCAACTACTATCAAGATGGATCAGACTCTGCTCTTCAACCAGACTCCAGTTACTAACAAGATGGGTCAGGCTCTGCGCTTCAACCAGACTCCAACTACTAGCAAGATGGATCAGACTCTGCTCTTCAACCAGACACCAGCTACTATCAAGATGGGTCAGGCTCTGCTCTACAACCAGACTCCAACTACTAGCAAGATGGATCAGACTCTGCTCGTCAACCAGACTCCAACTACTAGCAAGATAGATCAGACTCTGCTCTTCAAGCAGACTCCAACTACTAAAAAGAAGAATCAAACTCTACTCTTCAAACAGACCCCAGCTACTAACAAGATGGATCAGACTCTGCTCTTCCACAAGACTCCAGCTACTAACAAGATGGATCAGGCTCTGCTCATCAACCAGACTCCAGCTATTAACAAGATGGATCAGGCTCTGCTCTTCAAACAGACTCCAACTACTATCAAGATGGATCAGTCTCTGCTCTTCATCCAGTCTTCAACTACTAGCAAGATGGATCAGACTCTGCTCTTCAACAAGACTCCAAATACTAACAAGATGGGTCAGGCTCTGCTCTTCAAACAGACTCCAACCACTCACAAGATGGATCACACTTTGCTCTTCAACCAGACTCCAGCTACTAACAAGATGGATCAGACTCTGCTCTTCAACCAGACTCCAGCTACTAAAAAGATGGAGCAGACTCTGCTCTTCAAACAGACTCCAACTACTAACAAGATGGATCAGACTCTGCTCTTCAACCAGACTCCAGCTACTAACAAGATGCGTCAGGCTCTCCTCTTCAACCAGACTCCAACTACTAGCAAGATGAAACAGGCTCTGGTCTTCAAACAGACTCCAACTACGAAGAAGATGGAACAGACACTGCTCTTCAACCAGAATCCAGCTACTAACAAGATGGATCAGGCTCTGGTCTTCAAACAGACTCCAACTACTAAGAAGATTAATCAGACTTTGCTCTTCAACCAGACTCCAACTACTAGCAAGATGGATCAAACTCTGCTGTTCAACCAGACCCCAACTGCTAACAAGATGGACCGGACTCTGCTCCTCAACCAGGCTCCAAGTACTAACAAGAAGGATCAAACTCTGCTCTTCAAACAGACAGCAACTACGAACAAGATGGATCATACACTGCTCTTCAACCAGACTCCAGCTACTAACAAGATGGGTCAGGCTCTGCTCATCAACCAGACTCCAACTACTATCAAGATGGATCAGACTCTTCTCTTCAACCAGCCTCCAACTACTAGCAAGATGGATCAGATTCTGCTCTTCAACCAGACTCCAGCTACTAGCAAGATGGATCAGACTCTGCAATTCAACCAGACCCCAACTACTAACAAAATGGTTCAGGCTCTGCCCTTCAACCAGACTCCAACTACTATCAAGATGGATCAGACTCTGCTCTACAACCAGACTCCAGCTACTAACAAGATGGGTCAGGCTCTAGTCTTCAAACAGACTCCAACTACTATCAAGATGGATCAGACTCTGCTCATCAACCAGACTCCAGCTACTAACAAGATGGATCAGACTCTGCTCTTCAACCAGCCTCCAACTACTAACAAGATGGGTCAGGCTCTGCCCTTCAACCAGACTCCAACTACTTTCAAGATGGATCAGACTCTGCTCTACAACCAGATTCCAGCTACTAACAAGATGGGTCAGGCTCTAGTCTTCAAACAGACTCCAACTACTATCAAGATGGATCAGACTCTGCTCTTCAACCAGACTCCAGCTACAAACAAGATGGGTCAGGCTCTGCTCTTCAACCAGACTCCAACTTCTAGCAAGAAGATCAGACTCTGCTCATCAACCAGACTCCAGCTACTAACAAGAGAGGTCAGGCTCTGCTCTTCAACCAGACTCCAACTACTATCAAGATGGATCAGACTCTGCTCTTCAACCAGACTCCAGTTACTAACAAGATGGGTCAGGCTCTGCGCTTCAACCAGACTCCAACTACTAGCAAGATGGATCAGACTCTGCTCTTCAACCAGACACCAGCTACTATCAAGATGGGTCAGGCTCTGCTCTACAACCAGACTCCAACTACTAGCAAGATGGATCAGACTCTGCTCGTCAACCAGACTCCAACTAGTAGCAAGATAGATCAGACTCTGCTCTTCAAGCAGACTCCAACTAATAAAAAGAAGAATCAAACTCTACTCTTCAAACAGACCCCAGCTACTAACAAGATGGATCAGACTCTGCTCTTCCACAAGACTCCAGCTACTAACAAGATGGATCAGGCTCTGCTCTTCAAATAGACTCCAGCTATTAACAAGATGGATCAGGCTTTGCTCTTCAAACAGACTCCAACTACTATCAAGATTGATCAGTCTCTGCTCTTCATCCAGTCTTCAACTACTAGCAAGATGGATCAGACTCTGCTCTTCAACAAGACTCCAAATACTAACAAGATGGGTCAGGCTCTGCTCTTCAAACAGACTCCAACCACTCACAAGATGGATCACACATTGCTCTTCAACCAGACTCCAGCTACTAACAAGATGGATCAGACTCTGCTCTTCAACCAGACTCCAGCTACTAAAAAGATGGAGCAGACTCTGCTCTTCAAACAGACTCCAACTACTAACAAGATGGATCAGACTCTGCTCTTCAACCAGACTCCAGCTACTAACAAGATGCGTCAGGCTCTCCTCTTCAACCAGACTCCAACTACTAGCAAGATGAAACAGGCTCTGGTCTTCAAACAGACTCCAACTACGAAGAAGATGGAACAGACACTGCTCTTCAACCAGAATCCAGCTACTAACAAGAAGGATCAGGCTCTGGTCTTCAAACAGACTCCAACGACTAAGAAGATTAATCAGACTTTGCTCTTCAACCAGACTCCAACTACTATGAAGATGGATCAAACTCTGCTGTTCAACCAGACCCCAACTGCTAACAAGATGGACCGGACACTGCTCCTCAACCAGGCTCCAAATACTAACAAGAAGGATCAAACTCTGCTCTTCAAACAGACAGCAACTACGAACAAGATGGATCATACACTGCTCTTCAACCAGACTCCAGCTACTAACAAGATGGGTCAGGCTCTGCTCATCAACCAGACTCCAACTACTATCAAGATGGATCAAACTCTTCTCTTCAACCAGCCTCCAACTACTAGCAAGATGGATCAGATTCTGCTCTTCAACCAGACTCCAGCTACTAGCAAGATGGATCAGACTCTGCAATTCAACCAGCCTCCAACTACTAACAAGATGGTTCAGGCTCTGCCCTTCAACCAGACTCCAACTACTATCAAGATGGATCAGACTCTGCTCTACAACCAGACTCCAGCTACTAACAAGATGGGTCAGGCTCTAGTCTTCAAACAGACTCCAACTACTATCAAGATGGATCAGACTCTGCTCATCAACCAGACTCCAGCTACTAACAAGATGGCTCAGGCTCTAGTCTTCAAACAGACTCCAACTACTATCAAGATGGATCAGACTCTGCTCTACAACCAGACTCCAGCTACGAACAAGATGGGTCAGGCTCTGCTCTTCAACCAGACTCCAACTTCTAGCAAGAAGATCAGACTCTGCTCATCAACCAGACTCCAGCTGCTAACAAGATGGATCAGACTCTGTTCTTCAACCAGCCGCCAACTACTAACAAGATGGGTCAGGCTCTGCTCTTCAACCAGACTCCAACTTCTAGGAAGAAGATCAGACTCTGCTCATCAACCAGACTCCAGCTCCTAACAAGATGGCTCAGGCTCTAGTCTTCAAACAGACTCCAACTGCTAACAAGATAGATCAGACTTTGCTCTTCAACCAGACTCCAGCTAATAACAAGATGGAACAGACTCTGCTCTTCAAACAAACTCCAGCAAGAAACAAGATGGGTTAGGCTCTGCGCTTCAACCAGACTCCAACTACTAGCAAGATGGATCAGACTCTGCTCTTCAACTGGACTCCAGCTACTAACAAGATGGATCAAACGCTGCTCTTGAACCAGACTCCAACTACTAACAAGATGGGTCATGCTCTGCTCTTCAAACAGACTCCAAATACTAAGAAGATGGAGCAGACTCTGCTCTTCTACCCGACTCCAGCTACTAACAAGATGGATCAGACTCTGCTCTTCAACCGGAATCCAGCTACTAACAAGATGGATCAGACTCTGCTCTTCAACCAGACTCCAATACTAACAAGATGGGTCAGGCTCTGCGCTTCAACCAGACTCCAACTACTATCAAGATGGATCAGACTCTGCTCTTCAACCGGACTCCAACTACTACCCAGATGGGTCAGGCTCTGCTCTTCAAACAAACTCCAGCAAGTAACAAGATGGGTTAGGCTCTGCGCTTCAACCAGACTCCAACTACTAGCAAGATGGATCAGACTCTGCTCTTCAACTGGACTCCAGCTACTAACAAAATGGATCAAACGCTGCTCTTGAACCAGACTCCAAAAACTAACAAGATTGATCAGACTCTGCTCTTCAACCAGACTCCAACAACAAACAAGATGGGTCAGGCTCTGCTCTTCAAACAGACTCCAAATACTAACAAGATGGATCAGACTCTGCTCTTCTAACCGACTCCAGCTACTAACAAGATGGATCAAACTCTGCTCTTCAACCGGAATCCAGCTACTAACAAGATGGATCAGACTCTGCTCTTCAACCAGACTCCAACTACTATTAAGATGGATCAGACTCTGCTCTTCAACCGGACTCCAGCTGCTAACAAGATAGTTCAGGCTCTGCTCTTTAACCAGACACCAACAACAAGCAAGACGGATCAGCCTCTGCTTTTCAACCGCATCCAGCTACGAACAAGATGGATCAGACTCTGCTCTTCAACCAAACTCCAACTACTAGCAAGATGGATCAGACTCTGCTCTTCAACCAGACTCCAACTACTAGCAAGATAGATCAGACTCTGCTCTTCAACCAGACTCCAGCTCCTAACAAGATGGGTCAGGCTCTGCTCTTCAAACAGTCTCCAAATACTAACAAGATGGATCAGACTCTGCTCTTCCACCAGACTCCAGCTACTAACAAGATGGATCAGACTCTGCTCTTCAAGCAGACTCCAACTACTAAAAAGAAGAATCAAACTCTACTCTTCAAACAGACCCAAGCTACTAACAAGATGGATCAGACTCTGCTGTTCCACAAAACTCCAGCTACGAACAAGATGGATCAGGCTCTGCTCATCAACCAGACTCCAGCTACTAACAACATGGATCAGACTCTGCTCTTCAACCAGAATCCAGCTACTAACAAGAAGGATCAGACTCTGTTCTTCAACCAGACTCCAACTACTAACAAAATGGATCAAACTCTGCTCTTGAACCAGACTCGAAATACTAACAAGATGGATCAGATTATGCTCGACAACCAGATTCCAGCTACTAACAAGATGGATCAGACTCTGCTATTCAACCAGACTCCAACTACTAACAAGATGTACCAGACTCCGCTCTTCAACCGGACTGCAGCTACTAGCAAGATGGACCAGACTCTGCACTTCATTCAGACTCCAGATACTAACAAGATGGTTCAGGCTCGGCTCTTCAACCAGACTCCAACTACTAGCAAGATGGAGCAGACTCAGCTCTTCAACAACACTCCAGCCACTAACAAGATGGGTCAGGCTCTGCTCTTCAACCGGACTCCAGCTACTAACAAGACGGTTCAGGCTCTGCTCTTCAACAAGACTCCAACTACTAGCAAGATGGATCAGACGCTGCTCTTCCACCAGACTCCAGATACTAACAAGATGGATCAGACTCTGCTATTCCACAAGACTCCAGCTACTAACAGGATGGATCAGGCTCTGCTCATCAACCAGACTCCAGCTATTAACAAGATGGATCAGACTCTGCTCTTCAAGCAGACTCCAACTGCTAAATGAAGGATCAAACTCTACTCTTCAAACAGACCCCAGCTACTACCAAATTGGATTAGTCTCTGCTCTTCAACCAGACTCCAACTACTAACAAGATGGATCAGGCTTTGCTCTTCAAACAGAATCTAACTACGAACAAGATGGATCAAACTCTGCTGTTCAACCAGACCCCAACTACTAAAAAGATGGACCAGACTCTGCTCCACAACCAGGCTCCAAGTACTAACAAGAAGGATCAAACTCTGCTCTTCAAACAGACAGCAACTACTAACAAGATGGATCACACTCTGCTCTTCAACCAGACTCCAGCTACTAACAAGATGGGTCTGGCTCTGCTCGTCAACCAGACTCCAGCTACTATCAAGATGGATCAGACTCTGCTCTTCAACCAGCCTCCAACTATTAGCAAGATGGATCAGACTCTGCTCATCAACCAGACTCCAGCTGCTAAAAAGATGGCTCAGGCTCTGGTCTTCAAACAGACTCCAACTACTAACAAGATGGATCAGACTTTGCTCTTCAACAACACTCCAGCCACTAACAAGACGGAACAGACACTGCTCTACAACCAGACTCCAGCTACTAACAAGATGGTTCAGGCTCGGCTCTTCAACCAGACTCCAACTACTAGCAAGATGGAGCAGACTCTGCTCTTCAACAACACTCCAGCCACTAACAAGATGGGTCAGGCTCTGCTCTTCAACCGGACTCCAACTACTAACAAGACGGTTCAGGCTCTGCTCTTCAACAAGACTCCAACTACTAGCAAGATGGATCAGACGCTGCTCTTCCACCAGACTCCAGATACTAACAAGATGGATCAGACTCTGCTCTTCCACAAGACTCCAGCTACTAACAGGATGTATCAGGCTCTGCTCATCAACCAGACTCCAGCTATTAACAAGATGGATCAGACTCTGCTCTTCAAGCAGACTCCAACTACTAAAATGAAGGATCAAACTCTACTCTTCAAACAGACCCCAGCTACTACCAAGATGGATTAGACTCTGCTCTTCAACCAGACTCCAACTACTAACAAGATGGATCAGGCTTTGCTCTTCAACCAGACTCCAACAACTATCAAGATGGATCAGACTCTGCTCTTCAACAAGTCTTCAACTACTAGCAAGATGGATCAGACTCTGCTCTTCAACCAGACTCCAGCTACTAGCAAGATGGGTCAGGCTCTAGTCTTCAAACAGACTCCAACTACTATCAAGATGAATCAAACTCTGCGCTTCAACCGGAATCCAGCGACTAACAAGATGGATCAGACTCTGTCCTTCAACCAGACTCCAACTACTAACAAGATGGATCAAACTCTGCTCTTGAACCCGACTCGAAATACTATCAAGATGGATCAGATTCTGCTCGACAACCAGACTCCAGCAACTAACAAGATAGATCAGACTCTGCTCTTCAACCAGACGCCAGTTACTAACAAGATGGGTCAGGCTCTGCGCTTCAACCAGACTCCAACTACTAACATGATGGATCAGACTCTGCTCTTCAACCGGACTCCAACTACTAGCAAGATAGTTCAGGCTCTGCTCTTCAACCAGACTCCAGCTACTAACAAGATGGTTCAGGCTCTGCTCTTCAACCAAACTCCAACTACTAGCAAGATGGATCAGACTCTGCTCTTCAACCAGACACCAGCTACTATCAAGATGGGTCAGGCTCTGCTCTTCAAGCAGACTCCAACTACTAAAAATAAGAATCAAACTCTACTCTTCAAACAGACCCCAGCTACAAACAAGATGGATCAGACTCTGCTCTTCCACAAGACTCCAGCTACTAACAAGATGGATCAGGCTCTGCTCATCAACCAGACTCCAGCTATTAACAAGATGGATCAGACTCTGCTCTTCAAGCAGACTCCAACTACTAAAATGAAGGATCAAACTCTACTCTTCAAACAGACCCCAGCTACTACCAAGATGGATCAGACTCTGCTCTTCAACCAGACTCCAACTACTAACAGGATGGATCAGGCTTTGCTCTTCAACCAGACTCCAACTACTATCAAGATGGATCAGACTCTGCTCTTCAACCAGACACCAACTACTAACAAGATGTACCAGACTCTGCTCTTCAACCGGACTGCAGCTACTAGCAAGATGGATCAGACTCTGCACTTCATCCAGACTCCAGATACTAACAAGATGGTTCAGGCTCGGCTCTTCAACCAGACTCCAACTACTAGCAAGATGGAGCAGACCCTGCACTTCAACAACATTCCAGCTACTAACAAGATGGGCCAGTCTCTGCTCTTCAACGAGACTCCAGCTACTAACAAGACGGTTCAGGCTCTGCTCTTCAACAAGACTCCAACTACTAGCAAGATGGATCAGACTCTGCTCTTCAAACAGAATCTAACTACTAACAAGATCGATCAAACGCTGCTGTTCAACCAGACCCCAACTACTAACAAGATGGACCAGACTCTGCTCCTCAACCAGGCTCCAAGTACTAACAAGAAGGTTCAAACTCTGCTCTTCAAACAGACAGCAACTACAAACAAGAAAGATCACACTCTGCTCTTCAACCAGACTCCAGCAACTATCAAGATGGATCAGACACTGCTCTTCAACCAGCCTCCAACTACTATCAAGATGGATCCGACTCTGCTCTGCAACCAGACTCCAGCAACTAACAAGATGGGTCAGGCTCTAGTCTTCAAACAGACTCCAACTACTATCAAGATGGATCAGACTCTGCTCTTCAACCAGACTCCAGCTACTAACAAGATGGATCAGACTCTGGTCTTCAACCAGACTCCAACTTCTAGCAAGAAGATCAGACTCTGCTCTTCAACCAGACTCCAGCAACTAACAAGATGGCTCAGACTCTGCTCTTCAACCAGACTCCAGCAACTAACAAGATGGGTCAGGCTCTGCTCTTCAACCAGACTCCAACTACTAGCAAGATGGATCAGACTCTGCTCTTCAACCAGAGTCCAACTAGTAACAAGATGGATCAAACATTGCTCTTGAACCAGACTCCAAAAACTAACAAGATTGATCAGACTCTGCTCTTCAATCAGACTCCAACAACAAACAAGATGGATCAGACTCTGCTCTTCAACCAGACTCCAACAACAAACAAGATGGATCAGGCTCTGCTCTTCAACTGGACTCCAGCTACTAGCAAGATGGATCAGACTCTGCTCTTCAACTGGACACCAGCTAGTAACAAGATGGATCAAAAGCTGCTCTTCAACCAGACTCCAGCTACTAACAAGATGGATCAGACTCTGCTCTTCAACCAGACTCCAACTTCTAGCAAGAAGATCAGACTCTGCTCATCAACCAAACTCCAGCTACTAACAAGATGGCTCAGGCTCTAGTCTTCAAACAGACTCCAACTACTAACAAGATGGATCAGACTTTGCTCTTCAACCAGACTCCAGCTGCTAACAAGATGGATCAGACTCTGCTCTTCAACCAGACTCCAGCAACTAACAAGATGGGTCAGGCTCTGCTCTTCAACCAGACTCCAACTACTAGCAAGATGGATCAGACTCTGCTCTTCAACCAGAGTCCAACTACAAACAAGATGGATCAGACTATGCTCTGCAACCAGACTCCAGCTACTAACAAGAAGGATCAGACTCTGCTCTTCAAACAGACTCCAAATACTAACAACATGGATCAGACTCTGCTCTTCAAACGGAATCCAGCTACTAACAAGATGGATCAGACACTGTTCTTCAACCAGACTCCAGCTACTAACAAGATGGATCAGAGTCTGATCTGCAACCAGACTCCAGCTACTAACAAGAAGGATCAGACTCTGCTCTTCAAACAGACTCCAAATACTAACAACATGGATCAGACTCTGCTCTTCAACCGGAATCCAGCTACTCACAAGATGGATCAGACACTGTTCTTCAACCAGACTCCAACTACTAACAAGATGCATCAAACTCTGCTCTTGAACCAGACTCGAAATACTAACAAGATGGATCAGATTCTGCTCGACAACCAGACTCCAGCTACTAACAAGATGCATCAGACTCTGCTCTTCAACCAGACTCCAACTACTAGCAAAATGGAGCAGATCCAGCTCTTCAACAACATTCCAGCTACTAACAAGATGGGTCAGGCTCTGCTCTTCAACCAGACTCCAACTACTAAAAAGATGGCTCAGGCTCTGGTCTTCAAACAGACTCCAACAACTCACAGGATGGATCAGACTCTGCTCTTCAACCAGACTCCAACTACTAGCAAGTTGGATCAGACTCTGCTCTTCAAACAGACACCAGCTACTAACAAGATGGGTCAGGCTCTGCACTTCAACCAGACTCCAGCTACTAACAAGATGGATCAGACTCTGCTCTTCAATCAGACTCCAACTTCTAGCAAGATGGATCAGACTCTGCTCTTCAACTGGACTCCAGCTAGTAACAAGATGGATCAAACGCTGCTCTTGAACCAGACTCCAAAAACTAACAAGATTGTTCAGACTCTGCTCTTCAACCAGACTCCAACAACAAACAAGATGGATCAGGCTCTGCTCTTCAACTGGACTCCAGCAACTAACAAGATGGGTCAGGCTCTGCTCTTCAACCAGACTCCAACTACTAACAAGATGGGTCAGGCTCTGCTCTTCAAACAGACTCCAAATACTAACAAGATGGATCAGACTCTGCTCTTCTACCCGACGCCAGCTACTAACAAGATGGATCAGACTCTGCTCTTCAACCGGAATCTAACTACTAACAAGATGGATCAAACTCTGCTCTTCAACCGAAATCCAGCTACTAACAAGATGGATCAAACACTGCCCTTGAACCAGACTCGAAATACTATCAAGATGGATCAGATTGTGCTCGACAACCAGACTCCAGCTACTATCAAGAAGGATCAGACTCTGCTCTTCAACCGGACTCCAACTACTAGCAAGATGGGTCAGGCTCTGCTCTTCAACCGGACACCAACAACTAGCAAGATGGATCAGACTCTGCTTTTCAACCGCATCCAGCTACTAACAAGACGGATCAGACTCTGCTCTTCAACCAGACTCCAGCTACTAACAAGATGGGTCAGGCTCTGCTCTACAACCACACTCCAACTACTATCAAGAAGGATAAGACTCTGCTCTTCAAACAGACTCCAACTACTAACAGGATGGATCAGACTCTGCTCTTCAACCAGACTCCAACTACTAGCAAGTTGGATCAGACTCTGCTCATCAACCAGACTCCAGCTACTAAAAAGATGGCTCAGGCTCTGCACTTCAACCAGACTCCAGCTACTAACAAGATGGAACAGACTCAGCTCTTCAACCAGACTCCAACTACTAGCAAGTTGGATCAGAGTCTGCTCTTCAACCAGACTCCAGCTACTAACAAGATGGCTCAGGCTCTAGTCTTCAAACAGACTCCAACTACTATCAAGATGGATCAGACTCTGCTCTACAACCAGACTCCAGCTACGAACAAGATGGGTCAGGCTCTGCTCTTCAACCAGACTCCAACTTCTAGCAAGAAGATCAGACTCTGCTCATCAACCAGACTCCAGCTGCTAACAAGATGGATCAGACTCTGTTCTTCAACCAGCCGCCAACTACTAACAAGATGGGTCAGGCTCTGCTCTTCAACCAGACTCCAACTTCTAGGAAGAAGATCAGACTCTGCTCATCAACCAGACTCCAGCTCCTAACAAGATGGCTCAGGCTCTAGTCTTCAAACAGACTCCAACTGCTAACAAGATAGATCAGACTTTGCTCTTCAACCAGACTCCAGCTAATAACAAGATGGAACAGACTCTGCTCTTCAAACAAACTCCAGCAAGTAACAAGATGGGTTAGGCTCTGCGCTTCAACCAGACTCCAACTACTAGCAAGATGGATCAGACTCTGCTCTTCAACTGGACTCCAGCTACTAACAAGATGGATCAAACGCTGCTCTTGAACCAGACTCCAACTACTAACAAGATGGGTCATGCTCTGCTCTTCAAACAGACTCCAAATACTAAGAAGATGGAGCAGACTCTGCTCTTCTACCCGACTCCAGCTACTAACAAGATGGATCAGACTCTGCTCTTCAACCGGAATCCAGCTACTAACAAGATGGATCAGACTCTGCTCTTCAACCAGACTCCAATACTAACAAGATGGGTCAGGCTCTGCGCTTCAACCAGACTCCAACTACTATCAAGATGGATCAGACTCTGCTCTTCAACCGGACTCCAACTACTACCCAGATGGGTCAGGCTCTGCTCTTCAAACAAACTCCAGCAAGTAACAAGATGGGTTAGGCTCTGCGCTTCAACCAGACTCCAACTACTAGCAAGATGGATCAGACTCTGCTCTTCAACTGGACTCCAGCTACTAACAAAATGGATCAAACGCTGCTCTTGAACCAGACTCCAAAAACTAACAAGATTGATCAGACTCTGCTCTTCAACCAGACTCCAACAACAAACAAGATGGGTCAGGCTCTGCTCTTCAAACAGACTCCAAATACTAACAAGATGGATCAGACTCTGCTCTTCTAACCGACTCCAGCTACTAACAAGATGGATCAAACTCTGCTCTTCAACCGGAATCCAGCTACTAACAAGATGGATCAGACTCTGCTCTTCAACCAGACTCCAACTACTATTAAGATGGATCAGACTCTGCTCTTCAACCGGACTCCAGCTGCTAACAAGATGGTTCAGGCTCTGCTCTTTAACCAGACACCAACAACAAGCAAGACGGATCAGCCTCTGCTTTTCAACCGCATCCAGCTACGAACAAGATGGATCAGACTCTGCTCTTCAACCAAACTCCAACTACTAGCAAGATGGATCAGACTCTGCTCTTCAACCAGACTCCAACTACTAGCAAGATAGATCAGACTCTGCTCTTCAACCAGACTCCAGCTCCTAACAAGATGGGTCAGGCTCTGCTCTTCAAACAGTCTCCAAATACTAACAAGATGGATCAGACTCTGCTCTTCCACCAGACTCCAGCTACTAACAAGATGGATCAGACTCTGCTCTTCAAGCAGACTCCAACTACTAAAAAGAAGAATCAAACTCTACTCTTCAAACAGACCCAAGCTACTAACAAGATGGATCAGACTCTGCTGTTCCACAAAACTCCAGCTACGAACAAGATGGATCAGGCTCTGCTCATCAACCAGACTCCAGCTACTAACAACATGGATCAGACTCTGCTCTTCAACCAGAATCCAGCTACTAACAAGAAGGATCAGACTCTGTTCTTCAACCAGACTCCAACTACTAACAAAATGGATCAAACTCTGCTCTTGAACCAGACTCGAAATACTAACAAGATGGATCAGATTATGCTCGACAACCAGATTCCAGCTACTAACAAGATGGATCAGACTCTGCTATTCAACCAGACTCCAACTACTAACAAGATGTACCAGACTCCGCTCTTCAACCGGACTGCAGCTACTAGCAAGATGGACCAGACTCTGCACTTCATTCAGACTCCAGATACTAACAAGATGGTTCAGGCTCGGCTCTTCAACCAGACTCCAACTACTAGCAAGATGGAGCAGACTCAGCTCTTCAACAACACTCCAGCCACTAACAAGATGGGTCAGGCTCTGCTCTTCAACCGGACTCCAGCTACTAACAAGACGGTTCAGGCTCTGCTCTTCAACAAGACTCCAACTACTAGCAAGATGGATCAGACGCTGCTCTTCCACCAGACTCCAGATACTAACAAGATGGATCAGACTCTGCTATTCCACAAGACTCCAGCTACTAACAGGATGGATCAGGCTCTGCTCATCAACCAGACTCCAGCTATTAACAAGATGGATCAGACTCTGCTCTTCAAGCAGACTCCAACTGCTAAATGAAGGATCAAACTCTACTCTTCAAACAGACCCCAGCTACTACCAAATTGGATTAGTCTCTGCTCTTCAACCAGACTCCAACTACTAACAAGATGGATCAGGCTTTGCTCTTCAAACAGAATCTAACTACGAACAAGATGGATCAAACTCTGCTGTTCAACCAGACCCCAACTACTAAAAAGATGGACCAGACTCTGCTCCACAACCAGGCTCCAAGTACTAACAAGAAGGATCAAACTCTGCTCTTCAAACAGACAGCAACTACTAACAAGATGGATCACACTCTGCTCTTCAACCAGACTCCAGCTACTAACAAGATGGGTCTGGCTCTGCTCGTCAACCAGACTCCAGCTACTATCAAGATGGATCAGACTCTGCTCTTCAACCAGCCTCCAACTATTAGCAAGATGGATCAGACTCTGCTCATCAACCAGACTCCAGCTGCTAAAAAGATGGCTCAGGCTCTGGTCTTCAAACAGACTCCAACTACTAACAAGATGGATCAGACTTTGCTCTTCAACAACACTCCAGCCACTAACAAGACGGAACAGACACTGCTCTACAACCAGACTCCAGCTACTAACAAGATGGTTCAGGCTCGGCTCTTCAACCAGACTCCAACTACTAGCAAGATGGAGCAGACTCTGCTCTTCAACAACACTCCAGCCACTAACAAGATGGGTCAGGCTCTGCTCTTCAACCGGACTCCAACTACTAACAAGACGGTTCAGGCTCTGCTCTTCAACAAGACTCCAACTACTAGCAAGATGGATCAGACGCTGCTCTTCCACCAGACTCCAGATACTAACAAGATGGATCAGACTCTGCTCTTCCACAAGACTCCAGCTACTAACAGGATGTATCAGGCTCTGCTCATCAACCAGACTCCAGCTATTAACAAGATGGATCAGACTCTGCTCTTCAAGCAGACTCCAACTACTAAAATGAAGGATCAAACTCTACTCTTCAAACAGACCCCAGCTACTACCAAGATGGATTAGACTCTGCTCTTCAACCAGACTCCAACTACTAACAAGATGGATCAGGCTTTGCTCTTCAACCAGACTCCAACAACTATCAAGATGGATCAGACTCTGCTCTTCAACAAGTCTTCAACTACTAGCAAGATGGATCAGACTCTGCTCTTCAACCAGACTCCAGCTACTAGCAAGATGGGTCAGGCTCTAGTCTTCAAACAGACTCCAACTACTATCAAGATGAATCAAACTCTGCGCTTCAACCGGAATCCAGCGACTAACAAGATGGATCAGACTCTGTCCTTCAACCAGACTCCAACTACTAACAAGATGGATCAAACTCTGCTCTTGAACCCGACTCGAAATACTATCAAGATGGATCAGATTCTGCTCGACAACCAGACTCCAGCAACTAACAAGATAGATCAGACTCTGCTCTTCAACCAGACGCCAGTTACTAACAAGATGGGTCAGGCTCTGCGCTTCAACCAGATTCCAACTACTAACATGATGGATCAGACTCTGCTCTTCAACCGGACTCCAACTACTAGCAAGATAGTTCAGGCTCTGCTCTTCAACCAGACTCCAGCTACTAACAAGATGGTTCAGGCTCTGCTCTTCAACCAAACTCCAACTACTAGCAAGATGGATCAGACTCTGCTCTTCAACCAGACACCAGCTACTATCAAGATGGGTCAGGCTCTGCTCTTCAAGCAGACTCCAACTACTAAAAATAAGAATCAAACTCTACTCTTCAAACAGACCCCAGCTACAAACAAGATGGATCAGACTCTGCTCTTCCACAAGACTCCAGCTACTAACAAGATGGATCAGGCTCTGCTCATCAACCAGACTCCAGCTATTAACAAGATGGATCAGACTCTGCTCTTCAAGCAGACTCCAACTACTAAAATGAAGGATCAAACTCTACTCTTCAAACAGACCCCAGCTACTACCAAGATGGATCAGACTCTGCTCTTCAACCAGACTCCAACTACTAACAGGATGGATCAGGCTTTGCTCTTCAACCAGACTCCAACTACTATCAAGATGGATCAGACTCTGCTCTTCAACCAGACACCAACTACTAACAAGATGTACCAGACTCTGCTCTTCAACCGGACTGCAGCTACTAGCAAGATGGATCAGACTCTGCACTTCATCCAGACTCCAGATACTAACAAGATGGTTCAGGCTCGGCTCTTCAACCAGACTCCAACTACTAGCAAGATGGAGCAGACCCTGCACTTCAACAACATTCCAGCTACTAACAAGATGGGCCAGTCTCTGCTCTTCAACGAGACTCCAGCTACTAACAAGACGGTTCAGGCTCTGCTCTTCAACAAGACTCCAACTACTAGCAAGATGGATCAGACTCTGCTCTTCAAACAGAATCTAACTACTAACAAGATCGATCAAACGCTGCTGTTCAACCAGACCCCAACTACTAACAAGATGGACCAGACTCTGCTCCTCAACCAGGCTCCAAGTACTAACAAGAAGGTTCAAACTCTGCTCTTCAAACAGACAGCAACTACAAACAAGAAAGATCACACTCTGCTCTTCAACCAGACTCCAGCAACTATCAAGATGGATCAGACACTGCTCTTCAACCAGCCTCCAACTACTATCAAGATGGATCCGACTCTGCTCTGCAACCAGACTCCAGCAACTAACAAGATGGGTCAGGCTCTAGTCTTCAAACAGACTCCAACTACTATCAAGATGGATCAGACTCTGCTCTTCAACCAGACTCCAGCTACTAACAAGATGGATCAGACTCTGGTCTTCAACCAGACTCCAACTTCTAGCAAGAAGATCAGACTCTGCTCTTCAACCAGACTCCAGCAACTAACAAGATGGCTCAGACTCTGCTCTTCAACCAGACTCCAGCAACTAACAAGATGGGTCAGGCTCTGCTCTTCAACCAGACTCCAACTACTAGCAAGATGGATCAGACTCTGCTCTTCAACCAGAGTCCAACTAGTAACAAGATGGATCAAACATTGCTCTTGAACCAGACTCCAAAAACTAACAAGATTGATCAGACTCTGCTCTTCAATCAGACTCCAACAACAAACAAGATGGATCAGACTCTGCTCTTCAACCAGACTCCAACAACAAACAAGATGGATCAGGCTCTGCTCTTCAACTGGACTCCAGCTACTAGCAAGATGGATCAGACTCTGCTCTTCAACTGGACACCAGCTAGTAACAAGATGGATCAAAAGCTGCTCTTCAACCAGACTCCAGCTACTAACAAGATGGATCAGACTCTGCTCTTCAACCAGACTCCAACTTCTAGCAAGAAGATCAGACTCTGCTCATCAACCAAACTCCAGCTACTAACAAGATGGCTCAGGCTCTAGTCTTCAAACAGACTCCAACTACTAACAAGATGGATCAGACTTTGCTCTTCAACCAGACTCCAGCTGCTAACAAGATGGATCAGACTCTGCTCTTCAACCAGACTCCAGCAACTAACAAGATGGGTCAGGCTCTGCTCTTCAACCAGACTCCAACTACTAGCAAGATGGATCAGACTCTGCTCTTCAACCAGAGTCCAACTACAAACAAGATGGATCAGACTATGCTCTGCAACCAGACTCCAGCTACTAACAAGAAGGATCAGACTCTGCTCTTCAAACAGACTCCAAATACTAACAACATGGATCAGACTCTGCTCTTCAAACGGAATCCAGCTACTAACAAGATGGATCAGACACTGTTCTTCAACCAGACTCCAGCTACTAACAAGATGGATCAGAGTCTGATCTGCAACCAGACTCCAGCTACTAACAAGAAGGATCAGACTCTGCTCTTCAAACAGACTCCAAATACTAACAACATGGATCAGACTCTGCTCTTCAACCGGAATCCAGCTACTCACAAGATGGATCAGACACTGTTCTTCAACCAGACTCCAACTACTAACAAGATGCATCAAACTCTGCTCTTGAACCAGACTCGAAATACTAACAAGATGGATCAGATTCTGCTCGACAACCAGACTCCAGCTACTAACAAGATGCATCAGACTCTGCTCTTCAACCAGACTCCAACTACTAGCAAAATGGAGCAGATCCAGCTCTTCAACAACATTCCAGCTACTAACAAGATGGGTCAGGCTCTGCTCTTCAACCAGACTCCAACTACTAAAAAGATGGCTCAGGCTCTGGTCTTCAAACAGACTCCAACAACTCACAGGATGGATCAGACTCTGCTCTTCAACCAGACTCCAACTACTAGCAAGTTGGATCAGACTCTGCTCTTCAAACAGACACCAGCTACTAACAAGATGGGTCAGGCTCTGCACTTCAACCAGACTCCAGCTACTAACAAGATGGATCAGACTCTGCTCTTCAATCAGACTCCAACTTCTAGCAAGATGGATCAGACTCTGCTCTTCAACTGGACTCCAGCTAGTAACAAGATGGATCAAACGCTGCTCTTGAACCAGACTCCAAAAACTAACAAGATTGTTCAGACTCTGCTCTTCAACCAGACTCCAACAACAAACAAGATGGATCAGGCTCTGCTCTTCAACTGGACTCCAGCAACTAACAAGATGGGTCAGGCTCTGCTCTTCAACCAGACTCCAACTACTAACAAGATGGGTCAGGCTCTGCTCTTCAAACAGACTCCAAATACTAACAAGATGGATCAGACTCTGCTCTTCTACCCGACGCCAGCTACTAACAAGATGGATCAGACTCTGCTCTTCAACCGGAATCTAACTACTAACAAGATGGATCAAACTCTGCTCTTCAACCGAAATCCAGCTACTAACAAGATGGATCAAACACTGCCCTTGAACCAGACTCGAAATACTATCAAGATGGATCAGATTGTGCTCGACAACCAGACTCCAGCTACTATCAAGAAGGATCAGACTCTGCTCTTCAACCGGACTCCAACTACTAGCAAGATGGGTCAGGCTCTGCTCTTCAACCGGACACCAACAACTAGCAAGATGGATCAGACTCTGCTTTTCAACCGCATCCAGCTACTAACAAGACGGATCAGACTCTGCTCTTCAACCAGACTCCAGCTACTAACAAGATGGGTCAGGCTCTGCTCTACAACCACACTCCAACTACTATCAAGAAGGATAAGACTCTGCTCTTCAAACAGACTCCAACTACTAACAGGATGGATCAGACTCTGCTCTTCAACCAGACTCCAACTACTAGCAAGTTGGATCAGACTCTGCTCATCAACCAGACTCCAGCTACTAAAAAGATGGCTCAGGCTCTGCACTTCAACCAGACTCCAGCTACTAACAAGATGGAACAGACTCAGCTCTTCAACCAGACTCCAACTACTAGCAAGTTGGATCAGAGTCTGCTCTTCAACCAGACTCCAGCTACTAACAAGATGGCTCAGGCTCTAGTCTTCAAACAGACTCCAACTACTATCAAGATGGATCAGACTCTGCTCTACAACCAGACTCCAGCTACGAACAAGATGGGTCAGGCTCTGCTCTTCAACCAGACTCCAACTTCTAGCAAGAAGATCAGACTCTGCTCATCAACCAGACTCCAGCTGCTAACAAGATGGATCAGACTCTGTTCTTCAACCAGCCGCCAACTACTAACAAGATGGGTCAGGCTCTGCTCTTCAACCAGACTCCAACTTCTAGGAAGAAGATCAGACTCTGCTCATCAACCAGACTCCAGCTGCTAACAAGATGGCTCAGGCTCTAGTCTTCAAACAGACTCCAACTGCTAACAAGATAGATCAGACTTTGCTCTTCAACCAGACTCCAGCTAATAACAAGATGGAACAGACTCTGCTCTTCAAACAAACTCCAGCAAGTAACAAGATGGGTTAGGCTCTGCGCTTCAACCAGACTCCAACTACTAGCAAGATGGATCAGACTCTGCTCTTCAACTGGACTCCAGCTACTAACAAGATGGATCAAACGCTGCTCTTGAACCAGACTCCAACTACTAACAAGATGGGTCATGCTCTGCTCTTCAAACAGACTCCAAATACTAAGAAGATGGAGCAGACTCTGCTCTTCTACCCGACTCCAGCTACTAACAAGATGGATCAGACTCTGCTCTTCAACCGGAATCCAGCTACTAACAAGATGGATCAGACTCTGCTCTTCAACCAGACTCCAATACTAACAAGATGGGTCAGGCTCTGCGCTTCAACCAGACTCCAACTACTATCAAGATGGATCAGACTCTGCTCTTCAACCGGACTCCAACTACTACCCAGATGGGTCAGGCTCTGCTCTTCAAACAAACTCCAGCAAGTAACAAGATGGGTTAGGCTCTGCGCTTCAACCAGACTCCAACTACTAGCAAGATGGATCAGACTCTGCTCTTCAACTGGACTCCAGCTACTAACAAAATGGATCAAACGCTGCTCTTGAACCAGACTCCAAAAACTAACAAGATTGATCAGACTCTGCTCTTCAACCAGACTCCAACAACAAACAAGATGGGTCAGGCTCTGCTCTTCAAACAGACTCCAAATACTAACAAGATGGATCAGACTCTGCTCTTCTAACCGACTCCAGCTACTAACAAGATGGATCAAACTCTGCTCTTCAACCGGAATCCAGCTACTAACAAGATGGATCAGACTCTGCTCTTCAACCAGACTCCAACTACTATTAAGATGGATCAGACTCTGCTCTTCAACCGGACTCCAGCTGCTAACAAGATGGTTCAGGCTCTGCTCTTTAACCAGACACCAACAACAAGCAAGACGGATCAGCCTCTGCTTTTCAACCGCATCCAGCTACGAACAAGATGGATCAGACTCTGCTCTTCAACCAAACTCCAACTACTAGCAAGATGGATCAGACTCTGCTCTTCAACCAGACTCCAACTACTAGCAAGATAGATCAGACTCTGCTGTTCAACCAGACTCCAGCTCCTAACAAGATGGGTCAGGCTCTGCTCTTCAAACAGTCTCCAAATACTAACAAGATGGATCAGACTCTGCTCTTCCACCAGACTCCAGCTACTAACAAGATGGATCAGACTCTGCTCTTCAAGCAGACTCCAACAACTAAAAAGAATCAAACTCTACTCTTCAAACAGACCCAAGCTACTAACAAGATGGATCAGACTCTGCTGTTCCACAAAACTCCAGCTACGAACAAGATGGATCAGGCTCTGCTCATCAACCAGACTCCAGCTACTAACAAGATGGATCAGACTCTGCTCTTCAACCAGACTCCAACTACTAGCAAGATGGACCAGACACTGCTCTTCAACAAGACTCCAACTACTAGCAAGATGGACCAGACACTGCTCTTCAAACAGACTCCAAATACTAACAACATGGATCAGACTCTGCTCTTCAACCAGAATCCAGCTACTAACAAGAAGGATCAGACTCTGTTCTTCAACCAGACTCCAACTACTAACAAAATGGATCAAACTCTGCTCTTGAACCAGACTCGAAATACTAACAAGATGGATCAGATTCTGCTCGACAACCAGATTCCAGCTGCTAACAAGATGGATCAGACTCTGCTCTTCAACCAGACTCCAACTACTAACAAGATATACCAGACTCCGCTCTTCAACCGGACTGCAGCTACTAGCAAGATGGACCAGACTCTGCACTTCATTCAGACTCCAGATACTAACAAGATGGTTCAGGCTCGGCTCTTCAACCAGACTCCAACTACTAGCAAGATGGAGCAGACTCAGCTCTTCAACAACACTCCAGCCACTAACAAGATGGGTCAGGCTCTGCTCTTCAACCGGACTCCAGCTACTAACAAGACGGTTCAGGCTCTGCTCTTCAACAAGACTCCAACTACTAGCAAGATGGATCAGACGCTGCTCTTCCACCAGACTCCAGATACTAACAAGATGGATCAGACTCTGCTATTCCACAAGACTCCAGCTACTAACAGGATGGATCAGGCTCTGCTCATCAACCAGACTCCAGCTATTAACAAGATGGATCAGACTCTGCTCTTCAAGCAGACTCCAACTGCTAAATGAAGGATCAAACTCTACTCTTCAAACAGACCCCAGCTACTACCAAATTGGATTAGTCTCTGCTCTTCAACCAGACTCCAACTACTAACAAGATGGATCAGGCTTTGCTCTTCAAACAGAATCTAACTACGAACAAGATGGATCAAACTCTGCTGTTCAACCAGACCCCAACTACTAAAAAGATGGACCAGACTCTGCTCCACAACCAGGCTCCAAGTACTAACAAGAAGGATCAAACTCTGCTCTTCAAACAGACAGCAACTACTAACAAGATGGATCACACTCTGCTCTTCAACCAGACTCCAGCTACTAACAAGATGGGTCTGGCTCTGCTCGTCAACCAGACTCCAGCTACTATCAAGATGGATCAGACTCTGCTCTTCAACCAGCCTCCAACTATTAGCAAGATGGATCAGACTCTGCTCATCAACCAGACTCCAGCTGCTAAAAAGATGGCTCAGGCTCTGGTCTTCAAACAGACTCCAACTACTAACAAGATGGATCAGACTTTGCTCTTCAACAACACTCCAGCCACTAACAAGACGGAACAGACACTGCTCTACAACCAGACTCCAGCTACTAACAAGATGGTTCAGGCTCGGCTCTTCAACCAGACTCCAACTACTAGCAAGATGGAGCAGACTCTGCTCTTCAACAACACTCCAGCCACTAACAAGATGGGTCAGGCTCTGCTCTTCAACCGGACTCCAACTACTAACAAGACGGTTCAGGCTCTGCTCTTCAACAAGACTCCAACTACTAGCAAGATGGATCAGACGCTGCTCTTCCACCAGACTCCAGATACTAACAAGATGGATCAGACTCTGCTCTTCCACAAGACTCCAGCTACTAACAGGATGTATCAGGCTCTGCTCATCAACCAGACTCCAGCTATTAACAAGATGGATCAGACTCTGCTCTTCAAGCAGACTCCAACTACTAAAATGAAGGATCAAACTCTACTCTTCAAACAGACCCCAGCTACTACCAAGATGGATTAGACTCTGCTCTTCAACCAGACTCCAACTACTAACAAGATGGATCAGGCTTTGCTCTTCAACCAGACTCCAACAACTATCAAGATGGATCAGACTCTGCTCTTCAACAAGTCTTCAACTACTAGCAAGATGGATCAGACTCTGCTCTTCAACCAGACTCCAGCTACTAGCAAGATGGGTCAGGCTCTAGTCTTCAAACAGACTCCAACTACTATCAAGATGAATCAAACTCTGCGCTTCAACCGGAATCCAGCGACTAACAAGATGGATCAGACTCTGTCCTTCAACCAGACTCCAACTACTAACAAGATGGATCAAACTCTGCTCTTGAACCCGACTCGAAATACTATCAAGATGGATCAGATTCTGCTCGACAACCAGACTCCAGCAACTAACAAGATAGATCAGACTCTGCTCTTCAACCAGACGCCAGTTACTAACAAGATGGGTCAGGCTCTGCGCTTCAACCAGACTCCAACTACTAACATGATGGATCAGACTCTGCTCTTCAACCGGACTCCAACTACTAGCAAGATAGTTCAGGCTCTGCTCTTCAACCAGACTCCAGCTACTAACAAGATGGTTCAGGCTCTGCTCTTCAACCAAACTCCAACTACTAGCAAGATGGATCAGACTCTGCTCTTCAACCAGACACCAGCTACTATCAAGATGGGTCAGGCTCTGCTCTTCAAGCAGACTCCAACTACTAAAAATAAGAATCAAACTCTACTCTTCAAACAGACCCCAGCTACAAACAAGATGGATCAGACTCTGCTCTTCCACAAGACTCCAGCTACTAACAAGATGGATCAGGCTCTGCTCATCAACCAGACTCCAGCTATTAACAAGATGGATCAGACTCTGCTCTTCAAGCAGACTCCAACTACTAAAATGAAGGATCAAACTCTACTCTTCAAACAGACCCCAGCTACTACCAAGATGGATCAGACTCTGCTCTTCAACCAGACTCCAACTACTAACAGGATGGATCAGGCTTTGCTCTTCAACCAGACTCCAACTACTATCAAGATGGATCAGACTCTGCTCTTCAACCAGACACCAACTACTAACAAGATGTACCAGACTCTGCTCTTCAACCGGACTGCAGCTACTAGCAAGATGGATCAGACTCTGCACTTCATCCAGACTCCAGATACTAACAAGATGGTTCAGGCTCGGCTCTTCAACCAGACTCCAACTACTAGCAAGATGGAGCAGACCCTGCACTTCAACAACATTCCAGCTACTAACAAGATGGGCCAGTCTCTGCTCTTCAACGAGACTCCAGCTACTAACAAGACGGTTCAGGCTCTGCTCTTCAACAAGACTCCAACTACTAGCAAGATGGATCAGACTCTGCTCTTCAAACAGAATCTAACTACTAACAAGATCGATCAAACGCTGCTGTTCAACCAGACCCCAACTACTAACAAGATGGACCAGACTCTGCTCCTCAACCAGGCTCCAAGTACTAACAAGAAGGTTCAAACTCTGCTCTTCAAACAGACAGCAACTACAAACAAGAAAGATCACACTCTGCTCTTCAACCAGACTCCAGCAACTATCAAGATGGATCAGACACTGCTCTTCAACCAGCCTCCAACTACTATCAAGATGGATCCGACTCTGCTCTGCAACCAGACTCCAGCAACTAACAAGATGGGTCAGGCTCTAGTCTTCAAACAGACTCCAACTACTATCAAGATGGATCAGACTCTGCTCTTCAACCAGACTCCAGCTACTAACAAGATGGATCAGACTCTGGTCTTCAACCAGACTCCAACTTCTAGCAAGAAGATCAGACTCTGCTCTTCAACCAGACTCCAGCAACTAACAAGATGGCTCAGACTCTGCTCTTCAACCAGACTCCAGCAACTAACAAGATGGGTCAGGCTCTGCTCTTCAACCAGACTCCAACTACTAGCAAGATGGATCAGACTCTGCTCTTCAACCAGAGTCCAACTAGTAACAAGATGGATCAAACATTGCTCTTGAACCAGACTCCAAAAACTAACAAGATTGATCAGACTCTGCTCTTCAATCAGACTCCAACAACAAACAAGATGGATCAGACTCTGCTCTTCAACCAGACTCCAACAACAAACAAGATGGATCAGGCTCTGCTCTTCAACTGGACTCCAGCTACTAGCAAGATGGATCAGACTCTGCTCTTCAACTGGACACCAGCTAGTAACAAGATGGATCAAAAGCTGCTCTTCAACCAGACTCCAGCTACTAACAAGATGGATCAGACTCTGCTCTTCAACCAGACTCCAACTTCTAGCAAGAAGATCAGACTCTGCTCATCAACCAAACTCCAGCTACTAACAAGATGGCTCAGGCTCTAGTCTTCAAACAGACTCCAACTACTAACAAGATGGATCAGACTTTGCTCTTCAACCAGACTCCAGCTGCTAACAAGATGGATCAGACTCTGCTCTTCAACCAGACTCCAGCAACTAACAAGATGGGTCAGGCTCTGCTCTTCAACCAGACTCCAACTACTAGCAAGATGGATCAGACTCTGCTCTTCAACCAGAGTCCAACTACAAACAAGATGGATCAGACTATGCTCTGCAACCAGACTCCAGCTACTAACAAGAAGGATCAGACTCTGCTCTTCAAACAGACTCCAAATACTAACAACATGGATCAGACTCTGCTCTTCAAACGGAATCCAGCTACTAACAAGATGGATCAGACACTGTTCTTCAACCAGACTCCAGCTACTAACAAGATGGATCAGAGTCTGATCTGCAACCAGACTCCAGCTACTAACAAGAAGGATCAGACTCTGCTCTTCAAACAGACTCCAAATACTAACAACATGGATCAGACTCTGCTCTTCAACCGGAATCCAGCTACTCACAAGATGGATCAGACACTGTTCTTCAACCAGACTCCAACTACTAACAAGATGCATCAAACTCTGCTCTTGAACCAGACTCGAAATACTAACAAGATGGATCAGATTCTGCTCGACAACCAGACTCCAGCTACTAACAAGATGCATCAGACTCTGCTCTTCAACCAGACTCCAACTACTAGCAAAATGGAGCAGATCCAGCTCTTCAACAACATTCCAGCTACTAACAAGATGGGTCAGGCTCTGCTCTTCAACCAGACTCCAACTACTAAAAAGATGGCTCAGGCTCTGGTCTTCAAACAGACTCCAACAACTCACAGGATGGATCAGACTCTGCTCTTCAACCAGACTCCAACTACTAGCAAGTTGGATCAGACTCTGCTCTTCAAACAGACACCAGCTACTAACAAGATGGGTCAGGCTCTGCACTTCAACCAGACTCCAGCTACTAACAAGATGGATCAGACTCTGCTCTTCAATCAGACTCCAACTTCTAGCAAGATGGATCAGACTCTGCTCTTCAACTGGACTCCAGCTAGTAACAAGATGGATCAAACGCTGCTCTTGAACCAGACTCCAAAAACTAACAAGATTGTTCAGACTCTGCTCTTCAATCAGACTCCAACAACAAACAAGATGGATCAGACTCTGCTCTTCAACCAGACTCCAACAACAAACAAGATGGATCAGGCTCTGCTCTTCAACTGGACTCCAGCAACTAACAAGATGGGTCAGGCTCTGCTCTTCAACCAGACTCCAAATACTAACAAGATGGATCAGACTCTGCTCTTCTACCCGACGCCAGCTACTAACAAGATGGATCAGACTCTGCTCTTCAACCGGAATCTAACTACTAACAAGATGGATCAAACTCTGCTCTTCAACCGAAATCCAGCTACTAACAAGATGGATCAAACACTGCCCTTGAACCAGACTCGAAATACTATCAAGATGGATCAGATTGTGCTCGACAACCAGACTCCAGCTACTATCAAGAAGGATCAGACTCTGCTCTTCAACCGGACTCCAACTACTAGCAAGATGGGTCAGGCTCTGCTCTTCAACCGGACACCAACAACTAGCAAGATGGATCAGACTCTGCTTTTCAACCGCATCCAGCTACTAACAAGACGGATCAGACTCTGCTCTTCAACCAGACACCAGCTACTAACAAGATGGGTCAGGCTCCGCTCTACAACCACACTCCAACTACTATCAAGAAGGATAAGACTCTGCTCTTCAAACAGACTCCAAATACTAACAACATGGATCAGACTCTGCTCTTCAACCGGAATCCAGCTACTATCAAGATGGATCAGACTCTGCTCTTCAAACAGAATCTAACTACTAACAAGATGGATCAAACTCTGCTGTTCAACCAGACCCCAACTACTAACAAGATGGACCAGACTCTGCTCCTCAACCAGGCTCCAAGTACTAACAAGAAGGATCAAACTCTGCTCTTCAAACAGACAGCAACTACTAACAAGATGGATCACAATCTGCTCTTCAACCAGCCTCCAACTACTGGCAAGATGGATTAGACAATGCTCATCAACCAGACTCCAACTACTAAAAAGATGGCTCAGGCTCTGGTCATCAAGCAGACTGCAACTACTAACAGGATGGATCAGACTCTGCTCTTCAAACAGAGTCCAGCTACTAACAAGATGGATCAGACTCTGCTCTTCAACCAGACTCCAGCAACTAACAAGATGGATCAGACTCTGCTCATCAACCAGACTCCAACTACTAAAAAGATGGCTCAGGCTCTGGTCTTCAAGCAGACTCCAACTACTATCAAGATGGATCAGACTCTGCTCTTCAACCAGACTCCAGCTACTAACAAGATGGATCAGACTCTGGTCTTCAACCAGACTCCAACTTCTAGCAAGAAGATCAGACTCTGCTCTTCAACCAGACTCCAGCAACTAACAAGATGGCTCAGACTCTGCTCTTCAACCAGACTCCAGCAACTAACAAGATGTGTCAGGCTCTGCTCTTCAACCAGACTCCAACTACTAGCAAGATGGATCAGACTCTGCTCTTCAACCAGAGTCCAACTAGTAACAAGATGGATCAAACATTGCTCTTGAACCAGACTCCAAAAAGTAACAAGATTGATCAGACTCTGATCTTCAATCAGACTCCAACAACAAACAAGATGGATCAGGCTCTGCTCTTCAACTGGACTCCAGCTACTAGCAAGATGGATCAGACTCTGCTCTTCAACTGGACACCAGCTAGTAACAAGATGGATCAAAAGCTGCTCTTCAACCAGACTCCAGCTACTAACAAGATGGATCAGACTCTGCTCTTCAACCAGACTCCAACTTCTAGCAAGAAGATCAGACTCTGCTCATCAACCAAACTCCAGCTACTAACAAGATGGCTCAGGCTCTAGTCTTCAAACAGACTCCAACTACTAACAAGATGGATCAGACTTTGCTCGTCAACCAGACTCCAGCTACTAACAAGATGGATCAGACTCTGCTCTTCAACCAGACTCCAGCAACTAACAAGATGGGTCAGGCTCTGCTCTTCAACCAGACTCCAACTACTAGCAAGATGGATCAGACTCTGCTCTTCAACCAGAGTCCAACTACTAACAAGATGGATCAGACTATGCTCTGCAACCAGACTCCAGCTACTAACAAGAAGGATCAGACTCTGCTCTTCAAACAGACTCCAAATACTAACAAGATGGATCAGACTCTGCTCTTCAAACGGAATCCAGCTACTAACAAGATGGATCAGACACTGTTCTTCAACCAGACTCCAGCTACTAACAAGATGGATCAGAGTCTGATCTGCAACCAGACTCCAGCTACTAACAAGAAGGATCAGACTCTGCTCTTCAAACAGACTCCAAATACTAACAACATGGATCAGACTCTGCTCTTCAACCGGAATCCAGCTACTCACAAGATGGATCAGACACTGTTCTTCAACCAGACTCCAACTACTAACAAGATGCATCAAACTCTGCTCTTGAACCAGACTCGAAATACTAACAAGATGGATCAGATTCTGCTCGACAACCAGACTCCAGCTACTAACAAGATGCATCAGACTCTGCTCTTCAACCAGACTCCAACTACTAGCAAGTTGGATCAGACTCTGCACTTCAACCAGACTCCAGCAACTAACAAGATGGGTCAGGCTCTGCTCTTCAACCAGACTCCAACTACTAGCAAGATGGATCAGACTCTGCTCTTCAACCAGTGTCCAACTACTAACAAGATGGATCAGACTATGCTCTGCAACCAGACTCCAGCTACTAACAAGAAGGATCAGACTCTGCTCTTCAAACAGACTCCAAATACTAACAACATGGATCAGACTCTGCTCTTCAATCGGAATCCAGCTACTAACAAGATGGATCAGAGTCTGATCTGCAACTAGACTCCAGCTACTAACAAGATGGATCAGACACTGTTCTTCAACCAGACTCCAACTACTAACAAGATGCAACTAACTCTGCTCTTGAACCAGACTCGAAATACTAAAAAGATGGATCAGATTCTGCTCGTCAACCAGACTCCAACTACTATCAAGATGGATTAGACTCTGCTCTTCAACCAGCCTCCAACTACTAGCAAGATGGATCAGACTCTGCTCATCAACCAGACTCCAACTACTAAAAAGATGGCTCAGGCTCTGGTCTTCAAACAGACTCCAACTACTCACAGGATGGATCAGACTCTGCTCTTCAACCTGACTCCAACTACTAGCAAGTTGGATCAGACTCTGCTCTTCAAACAGACTCCAGCTACTAACAAGATGGGTCAGGCTCTGCACTTCAACCAGCCTCCAGCTACTAACAAGATGGTTCAGACTCTGCTCTTCAACCAGACTCCAACAACAAACAAGATGGATCAGACTCTGCTCTTCAACCAGACTCCAACAACAAACAAGATGGATCAGGCTCTGCTCTTCAACTGGACTCCAGCTACTAACAAGATGGGTCAGGCTCTGCTCTTCAACCAAACTCCAACGACTAGCAAGATGGATCAGACTCTGCTCTTCAACTGGACTCCAGCTACTAACAAGATGGATCAGACTCTGCTCTTCAAACAGACTCCAAATACTAACAGGATGGATCAGACTCTGCTCTTCAACCGGAATCTAACTACTAACAAGATGGATCAAACTCTGCTCTTCAACCAGACTCCAACTACTAGCAAGTTGGATCAGACTCTGCTCTTCAAACAGACTGCAGCTACTAACAAGATGGTTCAGACTCTGCTCTTCAACCAGACACCAACTACTAGCAAGATGGATCAGACTCTGCTCTTCAACCAGACTCCAACAACAAACAAGAGGGATCAGACTCTGCTCTTCAACCAGACTCCAACAACAAACAAGATGGATCAGGCTTTGCTCTTCAACAAGACTCCAACGACTAGCAAGATGGATCAGACTCTGCTCTTCAACTGGACTCCAGCTACTAACAAGATGAGTCAAACGCTGCTCTTCAACCAAACTCCAACGACTAGCAAGATGGATCAGACTCTGCTCTTCAACTGGACTCCAGCTGGTAACAACATGGATCAAACGCTGCTCTTGAACAAGACTCCAAAAACTAACAAGATTGATCAGACTCTGCTCTTCAACCAGACTCCAGCTACTAACAAGATGGGTCAGGCTCTGCTCTTCAAACAGACTCCAAATACTAACAAGATGGATCAGACTCTGCTCTTCTACCCGACTCCAGCTACTAACAAGATGGATCAGACTCTGCTCTTCAACCGAAATCTAACTACTAACAAGATGGATCAAACTCTGCTCTTCAACCGGAATCCAGCTACTAACAAGATGGATCAGACTCTGTCCTTCAACCAGACTCCAACAACTAACAAGATGGATCAAACACTGCCCTTGAACCAGACTCGAAATACCATCAAGATGGATCAGATTCTGCTCGACAACCAGACACCAGCTACTATCAAGATGGATCAGACTCTGCTCTTCAACCGGACTCCAACTACTAGCAAGATGGGTCAGGCTCTGCTCTTCAACCAGACACCAACAACTAGCAAGATGGATCAGACACTGCTTTTCAACAGCATCCAGCTACTAACAAGATGGATCAGACTCTGCTCTTCAACCAAACTCCAACTACTAGCAAGATGGGTCAGACTCTGCTCCTCAACCAGGCTCCAAGTACTAACAAGAAGGTTCAAACTCTGCTCTTCAAACAGACAGCAACTACAAACAAGAAAGATCACACTCTGCTCTTCAACCAGACTCCAGCAACTATCAAGATGGATCAGACACTGCTCTTCAACCAGCCTCCAACTACTATCAAGATGGATCCGACTCTGCTCTGCAACCAGACTCCAGCAACTAACAAGATGGGTCAGGCTCTAGTCTTCAAACAGACTCCAACTACTATCAAGATGGATCAGACTCTGCTCTTCAACCAGACTCCAGCTACTAACAAGATGGATCAGACTCTGGTCTTCAACCAGACTCCAACTTCTAGCAAGAAGATCAGACTCTGCTCTTCAACCAGACTCCAGCAACTAACAAGATGGCTCAGACTCTGCTCTTCAACCAGACTCCAGCAACTAACAAGATGGGTCAGGCTCTGCTCTTCAACCAGACTCCAACTACTAGCAAGATGGATCAGACTCTGCTCTTCAACCAGAGTCCAACTAGTAACAAGATGGATCAAACATTGCTCTTGAACCAGACTCCAAAAACTAACAAGATTGATCAGACTCTGCTCTTCAATCAGACTCCAACAACAAACAAGATGGATCAGACTCTGCTCTTCAACCAGACTCCAACAACAAACAAGATGGATCAGGCTCTGCTCTTCAACTGGACTCCAGCTACTAGCAAGATGGATCAGACTCTGCTCTTCAACTGGACACCAGCTAGTAACAAGATGGATCAAAAGCTGCTCTTCAACCAGACTCCAGCTACTAACAAGATGGATCAGACTCTGCTCTTCAACCAGACTCCAACTTCTAGCAAGAAGATCAGACTCTGCTCATCAACCAAACTCCAGCTACTAACAAGATGGCTCAGGCTCTAGTCTTCAAACAGACTCCAACTACTAACAAGATGGATCAGACTTTGCTCTTCAACCAGACTCCAGCTGCTAACAAGATGGATCAGACTCTGCTCTTCAACCAGACTCCAGCAACTAACAAGATGGGTCAGGCTCTGCTCTTCAACCAGACTCCAACTACTAGCAAGATGGATCAGACTCTGCTCTTCAACCAGAGTCCAACTACAAACAAGATGGATCAGACTATGCTCTGCAACCAGACTCCAGCTACTAACAAGAAGGATCAGACTCTGCTCTTCAAACAGACTCCAAATACTAACAACATGGATCAGACTCTGCTCTTCAAACGGAATCCAGCTACTAACAAGATGGATCAGACACTGTTCTTCAACCAGACTCCAGCTACTAACAAGATGGATCAGAGTCTGATCTGCAACCAGACTCCAGCTACTAACAAGAAGGATCAGACTCTGCTCTTCAAACAGACTCCAAATACTAACAACATGGATCAGACTCTGCTCTTCAACCGGAATCCAGCTACTCACAAGATGGATCAGACACTGTTCTTCAACCAGACTCCAACTACTAACAAGATGCATCAAACTCTGCTCTTGAACCAGACTCGAAATACTAACAAGATGGATCAGATTCTGCTCGACAACCAGACTCCAGCTACTAACAAGATGCATCAGACTCTGCTCTTCAACCAGACTCCAACTACTAGCAAAATGGAGCAGATCCAGCTCTTCAACAACATTCCAGCTACTAACAAGATGGGTCAGGCTCTGCTCTTCAACCAGACTCCAACTACTAAAAAGATGGCTCAGGCTCTGGTCTTCAAACAGACTCCAACAACTCACAGGATGGATCAGACTCTGCTCTTCAACCAGACTCCAACTACTAGCAAGTTGGATCAGACTCTGCTCTTCAAACAGACACCAGCTACTAACAAGATGGGTCAGGCTCTGCACTTCAACCAGACTCCAGCTACTAACAAGATGGATCAGACTCTGCTCTTCAATCAGACTCCAACTTCTAGCAAGATGGATCAGACTCTGCTCTTCAACTGGACTCCAGCTAGTAACAAGATGGATCAAACGCTGCTCTTGAACCAGACTCCAAAAACTAACAAGATTGTTCAGACTCTGCTCTTCAACCAGACTCCAACAACAAACAAGATGGATCAGGCTCTGCTCTTCAACTGGACTCCAGCAACTAACAAGATGGGTCAGGCTCTGCTCTTCAACCAGACTCCAACTACTAACAAGATGGGTCAGGCTCTGCTCTTCAAACAGACTCCAAATACTAACAAGATGGATCAGACTCTGCTCTTCTACCCGACGCCAGCTACTAACAAGATGGATCAGACTCTGCTCTTCAACCGGAATCTAACTACTAACAAGATGGATCAAACTCTGCTCTTCAACCGAAATCCAGCTACTAACAAGATGGATCAAACACTGCCCTTGAACCAGACTCGAAATACTATCAAGATGGATCAGATTGTGCTCGACAACCAGACTCCAGCTACTATCAAGAAGGATCAGACTCTGCTCTTCAACCGGACTCCAACTACTAGCAAGATGGGTCAGGCTCTGCTCTTCAACCGGACACCAACAACTAGCAAGATGGATCAGACTCTGCTTTTCAACCGCATCCAGCTACTAACAAGACGGATCAGACTCTGCTCTTCAACCAGACTCCAGCTACTAACAAGATGGGTCAGGCTCTGCTCTACAACCACACTCCAACTACTATCAAGAAGGATAAGACTCTGCTCTTCAAACAGACTCCAACTACTAACAGGATGGATCAGACTCTGCTCTTCAACCAGACTCCAACTACTAGCAAGTTGGATCAGACTCTGCTCATCAACCAGACTCCAGCTACTAAAAAGATGGCTCAGGCTCTGCACTTCAACCAGACTCCAGCTACTAACAAGATGGAACAGACTCAGCTCTTCAACCAGACTCCAACTACTAGCAAGTTGGATCAGAGTCTGCTCTTCAACCAGACTCCAGCTACTAACAAGATGGCTCAGGCTCTAGTCTTCAAACAGACTCCAACTACTATCAAGATGGATCAGACTCTGCTCTACAACCAGACTCCAGCTACGAACAAGATGGGTCAGGCTCTGCTCTTCAACCAGACTCCAACTTCTAGCAAGAAGATCAGACTCTGCTCATCAACCAGACTCCAGCTGCTAACAAGATGGATCAGACTCTGTTCTTCAACCAGCCGCCAACTACTAACAAGATGGGTCAGGCTCTGCTCTTCAACCAGACTCCAACTTCTAGGAAGAAGATCAGACTCTGCTCATCAACCAGACTCCAGCTGCTAACAAGATGGCTCAGGCTCTAGTCTTCAAACAGACTCCAACTGCTAACAAGATAGATCAGACTTTGCTCTTCAACCAGACTCCAGCTAATAACAAGATGGAACAGACTCTGCTCTTCAAACAAACTCCAGCAAGTAACAAGATGGGTTAGGCTCTGCGCTTCAACCAGACTCCAACTACTAGCAAGATGGATCAGACTCTGCTCTTCAACTGGACTCCAGCTACTAACAAGATGGATCAAACGCTGCTCTTGAACCAGACTCCAACTACTAACAAGATGGGTCATGCTCTGCTCTTCAAACAGACTCCAAATACTAAGAAGATGGAGCAGACTCTGCTCTTCTACCCGACTCCAGCTACTAACAAGATGGATCAGACTCTGCTCTTCAACCGGAATCCAGCTACTAACAAGATGGATCAGACTCTGCTCTTCAACCAGACTCCAATACTAACAAGATGGGTCAGGCTCTGCGCTTCAACCAGACTCCAACTACTATCAAGATGGATCAGACTCTGCTCTTCAACCGGACTCCAACTACTACCCAGATGGGTCAGGCTCTGCTCTTCAAACAAACTCCAGCAAGTAACAAGATGGGTTAGGCTCTGCGCTTCAACCAGACTCCAACTACTAGCAAGATGGATCAGACTCTGCTCTTCAACTGGACTCCAGCTACTAACAAAATGGATCAAACGCTGCTCTTGAACCAGACTCCAAAAACTAACAAGATTGATCAGACTCTGCTCTTCAACCAGACTCCAACAACAAACAAGATGGGTCAGGCTCTGCTCTTCAAACAGACTCCAAATACTAACAAGATGGATCAGACTCTGCTCTTCTAACCGACTCCAGCTACTAACAAGATGGATCAAACTCTGCTCTTCAACCGGAATCCAGCTACTAACAAGATGGATCAGACTCTGCTCTTCAACCAGACTCCAACTACTATTAAGATGGATCAGACTCTGCTCTTCAACCGGACTCCAGCTGCTAACAAGATGGTTCAGGCTCTGCTCTTTAACCAGACACCAACAACAAGCAAGACGGATCAGCCTCTGCTTTTCAACCGCATCCAGCT